>CM076648.1:11495770-11580569 GCA_038496675.1 Rachycentron canadum
ATATATATATACATATATATAAATATTATATATTTGTGGTTTTAAGTACTTAAAATCATTACTAAATGTATTTTAAGAGTCCCCTCTCTCAGGCTCTCTTCTCTCTGGAGCTTGAACCAATTCGAAGACAGGCACTGAGCCCCTTATCTGTTTGATCAAATAAAAATATAGCAGATTTCAGGTAAACACTGTCAGACTTGGCTCGTCAGTATGGTTTAGGGCAGTGACTGTTTTGCTCTGACATGACAAAGTTGTGTAATTCCTGAAAAATGCACTGAAGTGCCAAAACAGCAGCTCTTCAAATGGCAACAGGACACTGGCTCCAAAAGTTAATCAATCTCCACAGACTCCAGTCTTAAAATGCCCAATATTAGAGCAGAAATATCCATGTTTACAGACTGACACAAAAAACTGTTTAGGTCCATAATCAATTGCCCTTAATGACAATTGTATGGGGTTGAATTTTTATATAACTCTCTATGCCACTCTGAGTGACAGGTGAGTGAGTGTATGCTTGTCATACTAGTATGCACTGAAGTCTCACCCCTGTTCCTTGCCAATTTTGCATTGGTTTAGTGGAGGTCAGCCCTGTCACCTCAGAGCAAGAGGGATCTGGGTTCAAATCCCAGGCCTGTGCCTGCAGGTACTCTGGCTTCCTCCTACAGTCCAAAGACATGCATGTTGAGGTGTGAGTGTGAGCATGAATGGTTGTTTGTGTCTATATGGGGGTCCTATGATAGACTTGCGACCTCTCCTGGGTGTAACCCACCCTCACCCAATGTCAGCCGCAACCCTGAAACCCTGACAGATAAGCACCATAGATAATGGATGGATGGGTTTAGTGGAGACAGGTACTGCCAAGAGGGCAGTGGCAGAGCAGCCCATTCTGAACTTTGCTGATTGAGCTACATTTGGCTTTATGTATTTATGTGGATTTAGTGCTTTGATACAGTCTATATTAATATAGTACCTGTAGTGGCTTCAAAATCAAAAAAGACATCTCATTGTAACTTCACTTTCACTTTTGTCCATTTAGATCTGTTCTCCCAACAGTTTCTTGACATGTCTGTTGTTCTTTTTTCACCAAGTGCAAGATATCATTGTGTCAGAAATTCACATTATCATTGGCTCAGAATTATAAGTCAGAGCTTAATGTGATTTTTTTTTCCCACTCAGCTGCTCATAAAAAGAAAAAAGAACCAGCCACATCTTTCCTGCCCTCATCCCCTCCTCATGTGAGCACAAAATAGTTTTACCAACTAAAATCTTTATTTGAAAGAGAAATTCTTTTAGTGCGCATGCTCCCTGACTCCGATTAATATTCTTGAATTAAAATGTTCTCAAAGATGTACAATTTTCATCTCCCTTGTTGCCATTTACAAGTGCTCTCTCCCATCTTTCTGACAGGTGCAGCTATCCTTGGGAAACCATCTTGAAATAGATGATTTTCTTGTTTCTTTCACCTTTACTCTGTTTTTATAAGAGAATAAAATTTGGAAAATGATAAGAGAAATTCATACAAAAAAAAAAAAACACTATGTCCCCTTTCACCCTATATAAAACCTTTAGTTATCTGCATGTGAAATGCAATTAAGGTAATGATCTCTGACATTTTTTTAATTAAATTGATTTCTCTAGTTCCAACTAATTTACCAGAATAATGATTTAGGTTTTACCACCTTTTTTCTGAGATGTGATTGTATCACGTGGAGCTGCTCTGTAGGTTTTACTTGGAAGAAATCCTTCAAACTCCAAACTGAAACTTTTACAAATGCCATGTGCGTAACACCAACAGTGCTGTCATTGTTTTGCATCATGAAGGCTAATACTTTGCAACGTTTGATTCAGTTGCATTTTCAGGCATGCATCTTAATTTTCACTCACTGGAGTGTTTGGTTTCCAGATATACAGAATAACGCACAATACAACACTGCCGGAGCCACAGACAATATCCTTTCATGTTATTTGACAGAGGTCTGGCCAAACTAACTGTCACTTTGAGATGTCTGAATGAGGTCATGTGGATTGTTTTGAATGGAGCCACTGAGTATTGTCAATGGCATACTTAGTTACTACTGGCAATTAAAATAGTTAAACACCCACTAACGTTTAAAATGTATAAAATTTCAGCACTATGTGACGGAGCTGAACTGACTTCATAGCTATAAAGCTTGTGGATATATTGTAGAATGCTGTAAATGAAACATAAACGTAGGAAATTATAAAATTTGTACTAAGTAATCAATAAAAAAAATATTTAGAACCTGTGACTAAGAATCTCAGGCAATGTTTAAACATCACTCATAAATTAGCAGCATATTTAACATTAACAGACAAGCTGCAGACTCAGTTTGAGCAGGTTGTTGGAATTTGGCGGTTCAGATAAAAGTAGAAATATGAAGGATTTTGCTTGTGTTGAAGGCTGTCGTGTTTGTACTTCGATTTAGATTAGATTAGATTCTTCCCCCCTGGCTTTTAAGAAATGCAATTTCAAACGTTTGTATTATGCTCTGAGCTCCCAGTTAAATTCTGAAGAGACAGGGTACGATTTGTTCAAGGATGTTCAACAACATTCTTCATTTAATGCTTTCAGTCAATAAAATGTACACTGCTGATTTAAGAAGTGATTACTGAATACTTTGTGGCATGGCATCCAGTTCAAGATCCTCCTCATCAAATACAAAGCCCTCCACAACATGGCCCCCTCCAAGTTCTACCACCAACCCACTCCAGGATGAAACGCCACTTGGCTGGTTCAAACCTCCTTTCCATCGCACTGCATCCATGGTGCCAGAGTCTCCGAAGGTCTCCTCGTGGACATTGAACACTCTGCCAACACTTGTTAAAAGTTTAACTAATACACTGTCACTGATGCTTTTTTATACAAATATATCCATATTTTTCTCTTTTCTATCTTTTTCTCTTTTTACTGAATTTGTTTCTTTTTTGTTTTAATACTGTCTTTCCTGCTACCCTCAATTATTTATCTTGCAATTTTCCTCAAACATTTTCAATTTTCCCCAGACATTTGTAATTTTCCTCACCTGTTCCATGATTGAAGATATTTAAAAAAGAAAAAACATTTCCTATGTTGTAGCTGTCTGGTCAAACAGGATCTTTATGTGGACACAAAGGAGCCTCTCCGACCAGCTGAAGACAACAGTGTTCAGCCCATTTGTCCAGCATGGCCTTAAATGTATCTCTCACTTATTTTGTATGAGATAACCGTATACATTGTGAGTGGTTGTTATTTGAGACTTATAATTTACAGAGTAGTTTGGGGTTTTTTTTGTAGAGCTACAGTTTGTCAATTATGTGTGTTTCCACTAGAATTTTTTACCAGTTCTAACTTTATCAGTGTTTTTCTCAGTTAATTGATTATGTTTGAATATTAGCTTATTGTGACTTCTTGCAAATTTTTGTAAGTATGAGAAAAAACTATGAAATGACAGATGTGTATTCTGCTGTGTGTTGTAAAGAGGATAATTTTCTCCTCAGAGGAAATGTAAATGTTCAGGTAGATTATAGATTATTCACTGAGGCAGTCCTGCTCATCTCCTCCTCCCTTTGAAGATTTTGTGTTTGACTGTTTAAAAGGGTGGTTTGCGTAAAAGTGCAAAAATAATGACATTACATTTTTAGATTCATCTCATCCCACCTTTTCTA
Organism: Rachycentron canadum; assembly: GCA_038496675.1. Classification (NCBI taxonomy): domain Eukaryota; kingdom Metazoa; phylum Chordata; class Actinopteri; order Carangiformes; family Rachycentridae; genus Rachycentron; species Rachycentron canadum. The sequence goes on from CM076648.1 coordinate 11,499,437, forward strand.
TTTTGTCATCAACTTTCACAGCTTCTGTAATTTCAATGCAATTTCAGGCTCTGATTGCTCTGTTGCTTGAATGCCAATCATTGTTACTGTATAACTTGTTTTGTGCTCTGCTTTTTCTGCATGTAAGGAAAGGTCATTTCATAAAAAGAAATTGTAAGGAGTCAGTATACAGATTGCATTCCCCAAAGATTTGTGCACAACAAAGTGCAGGATCTTCTACCTCTGCATTTCTGTTTTATAAAACAATATTTACTACGTCACTGCGTTAGAGTGTGGTGTAAAAAAACAACAACACTAAAGCGCATTAATTATTTTTCTTTTCACTTAAAGAAAAAATATTCTTTGTCTTCATAACTGGGGATATTTTGTCTGAAATTATTCAGAGCACCAGCTTTGTGTTGAAATTCTCTCGCAACATGATAATGTCTGTTTGTCATGTTATTTATGCAGCTGGTTTCTGCAGAGTTGTGTAAATTTAGTATGACGACAATCAAAAAAGTGAACCCCCTCACCAAGTCACACAGAAATAATCCTGCTGAGGACAAAACTCACTGAGGTTTATTTTTATTTATGTATTTTTACCAACATAGGTGCAATCATGTTTAGAATATATTTTAGACATTTAATGCTAAAATTATAAAAGTGGCATATTATATCTTTAGCCACTTTTCAATGGTCCCTTGCACATTTTTTAATAATTGCATTGGATTAAAGGCTTTCTGAGTGGAACAAATTACTTACTATTACTCTCCAACCAACTCTCAGTATCATCATTCAGTACTACAACACTAAATTAACCAAAAATTAGTTTAAAACTTTTTTTCTTATATTATCTTATATCTTATTGTATATTATTTTCACAGTGTTGGATTAGGAACATATACCTTCCTTCTAAATGACCTGTTAATAGATTGAGTCAGAGAAGAAACGTGCAAACCATATTACAGATATACTACACATCTATGTCCTCTTTTATTTCAAAAAGGACTGCCATCGGACTCTCACTCCTATTTTCAGTATTTCTATCCACTTCGATACTTGAAAAACCTGGCAGTGTAATTAACCAAGCCACACGATAATGACTTACATTCAGAATATGAACCAGCTCTTTCAACTAAAGGACTTTTTTACTTCAATCATTCAACCTTTATTCCATTTTACTGAGTATTCTTTGAAGTCAATGGAGGCTTTCCCCTCTGCTCCCTACAGTAAGTGCATCCCTGAACAGTTTTTAACACAACATGTGAGTTTTCTTTCAGGAGGAGACAGAGAATTATGCACTTTATTAAGTCGATTTAATTCCCGTTATATCATAGAGATGCAGTGGTCAGTATGTGCACATTGAAAGCGATTGTTCCTCTCTGGATATCCATGAGCTGCTTATGGTGCTATCATGAATATGGACAGAGACAAGCAGTGGATCTTTAAATCTTAGAGGAAAAGAAAACATTTAATGGAAACATAATACTTTAGTTTCTTGGTTGTAGCTATGGATGTTTTCTTTAACAACTGTCATTGGCACCTTGCACATACAGCTTTTATTTGTCATTGCTAGCTAACGTTGAGTTATTTAATAAATTGAGAGAAAGAGTTTTTTCTATTTTTCCTGTGCAGTCTTTGCTTTTTGATACTACACTGTAAAAATAACTTTTTCTACCCTGTATTGGCAAAACTGCTTTGGTCAACAAACTGTTAACCCTGCAGGTAAGACAACAAAACCTGAACCATCATTCAAAGTCTTTTATGTCTGATAAACAAAGATCAGTAACAATATATACATTTATTGGGGGAAAAAAAGCAATACAGCAGCAGAATACATTTTAACACTCTTCAAAAAGTCAATGTTAATTATTAACATTTTGTATGATCACATCATTAATAATGCTCAGTATAAAAATTATGCTGTGGTTCTCAGTTCTGACTGGATAAAGCGACACCCATCTTGTGTGGCGGCTTCTGAATGAAAAACAAACATTAGGCAAGAAATCTGAATATTTCTGTAGAAATGCTCCATCCACGGCTCTTCATAGTTATTGTTGTTTTTGAGGTTGTAATTTTGAGATGGTTCTTGTATTGTTATTATTATTATTGTTATTATTTATACAGAAGTAGCAGTAGATGTGAACTCACACTGTAGAAATATTAGTTTCATTAGCTGAAGGCGCCATGCGGACATGATCTTTTCAAAGTGTAATTAACCATCAGTATGTGTACTCTCAAAGCTGAAGATGTACAGATGTGGCTGTATAAACTGGGACAGGCATAGTTTTCACAGAAAAGTTTAAAGTGAGTACTCCATTAATTGATTGATTCAAATTATTTGAAACAGGCCATCTCAGTAGCCACATACACTTCTTGTAAACAGACACTGATTTGTAATAGGTGTCCTTTCATTTAAAACACTGGGACACAGACAATTCAAGATCATATTGGTAAATTGTTGAATTTGACAGCTGAATCTTGACAAAACAATCTCGCCACATGGAGCATTAATAACAAACTGTTCTGTAGCTTTCAATCATATCATTGTTGACAGACTTCAATTGCTAATGTTCAAATTTCCATTTTCCTCAGCACTTAACTCATTCATGCCATCTTTCAATTTGTAACTTCATTCTTGACCTTGAAAATGGTAGATCATTAAAGTGAATACTGGAAGAAATGTAATCTACAAATCCATGGCAACTCAGCAACTCCATCTGCTGAGGAAGATTTTATGATACAACCAAAAGCTACTGAATAGATCTTGTGAAGATTGTATCAACTGGTTAAAAGTTACAGAAGTTATCAGATTTTTTTGCCAAATTTGATAATAAAAGTTTATGTTTCAAGAGAAATAATAATGATAATAAAATGCTGAAATCTAAACCTAACTTGAAAACTTCTTGGTTTCCAGTGCAATAAACCAGTCTGTTTATTGCACTGGAAACCAAGAAACAAAGAACTGTTGTTTAGTTTGTTCAATTCATTATTCATTGATGAATTAATCGTTCAAACTCTGAGATCCAAAGTGGGTTAGTATTAGTTCATTCCCATAACAGATGGTGAAGATCAGTGACAAAGACTGAGTCCGTTTAGTTGAGTTTAGCAAAACCTAAATGTCACTCCAAAAGAAAATTTTCAGTTATTTCAGCGCTGAGATGTTGTTAAGTCATCTGATATTTTGGGTCAGTTATTTATCATCAGTATCTGCAGCCACATCACAATGAGACACACAACTATGTGACCATGCAGGTGATCACCTTCAAAAGGTCATTTCTCCTAACCATCCAGTTGTCTCACACACTTCATAAAAGGCTCCAGCTGATGGGAGGAAAAGAAAGACATGATCTAAAACACAGAGATCATACAGACAGAAATAAAACCAGCTGGATTCACAAAAAGTAGAAGATGTTTATGAAAACAGAACAAATACTGACATTCATAATGAAAAAGAGATTGTATGTTGCCACCATTGTAGATGTTACAGTTTGCATGACTGTCATCATGTTGTATAACTTGAATATTGTTATACAAATCCAGTCAGTGTGTATGAAAACAGTTCTTTGGTATTTTGAAACAGAGGTTTTCCACCTGTTATGCACTGTAAACAAAGAATTTAACTCATATTACACACAGCCCTTTCAAAAAGTCAACGTGAAAAGTTAGGCAGCTGACAACGAAACACAAACATCATCTGCATATCCCAGATATCATGCCGTAAACACTTGACATAATACCTGAAGTTTCTGCAAACATCATTTTAAAATATTTTTAGTTAAATAAACACTCTGTGACTCTAAAGTGCTCCCGAAGCATCAATAGATGTATATGAATAGGAAGCAACTGTGTCTTCCAGTCAAAGAGGTTTGCAGTTGATCTTCCAAACAACCTGCTTTAAAATTATGGCAAGAGTGGCGAGCACATTCAAACACATCACAGCAAGCTCACCAGCTTCTATTGTCCATGCTGAATCTAAAAATATTCCATAAATCAGTCATTTAAAATGTAATTCTTTGTAATGTTACACAGGGAGCGGATATTTCATTTTGCCTTCATGAGTTTTCTGAGAGTCAACTGTAGGTGGCAGCAAAGTAGAAGTAAAGACCCCACACACTCCACAGCATCAATCACCTCTGTGAGATCTTTGGTGTCATCCATAAAAAATAATAATAATCATAATTAAACAGTTCATTAAAGTAAACAGAGTGGATTAGAGTATAAAAATGAATAAGAAAAACTGTTAACCTCAGTGTAAAACACATATACCTGCATATTTTCATTAAAAGAAAACGGGTTGAAAATCTGCCTGGTGCTCAGTGTTAACATCAGACCAGGCTTTTATTTATTGTGACAGTTTTCTGCTATGTCCACAAGGCAGTTCCCAAAGATAAAGTGCATCAAGTCAGTCAGTCATGATCCAAGTTAAAAAAAAATATATGCAGGATCCATTTTGTAAAAGGTTCAATTCTACAGCAATGACGATTGGACATTTCAGCAGTCTCAAGTCTTTAAGGCACTGACTGTTATCTATTTTATTTTATTTGCATTAGAACTACTATTAATCTATTTTAACCCTAAATGCACCGCACAGTTTCCATACCTAACCACTGCAATAGTGTCTGAAAAACTCTCCCAACTCTCTGTAGTGAACTGAAAGAAGTTGCATAATGTTTCTTCTTTGGTTAATGCAAACTCATATCCAACAAAGTGAGAGCAAATCAAAATTATGTATCGAAACAGGTAAGTAAACATTAAAAAGGTGCTTGTTCCTAGCAACAAATGATAATATGACAAGACCACTTCAGCTAATGTGCACCTCAGCCACAGATTTAATGCCATTTGGAGTGATGTTCAAAGGGAAATATTAACAGCTGAGGTTGTGTTGAGTCTAAATGAGCCTGGGCCCGATATTCTCCTGCAGCCACAGCAGCAGAGGCTGCAAAGAGCTCGGCTCATCAGGCACAGCCTCTGTGTACATCTGCAGCAGTACCTCTTGTAAAACAAACAGCAGAGGCAAGCTCATGCTCAGTAGCTCATACAGGAATGCACAGTCCTGGGCGTTTCCCCTCAGGTGGGCGACGAGGGCCTGTGCTGTACCACGCACACAGGAGGACAGATACCAGGGGGCGTTACACACAGTGCGAGTCACACTCAGGGGCCAGCTCAGCTGTTTCCTTATGAACGAGCCGAAGGTACCTGCTGCAGGTTGACTCTGCAGGTCTGGTGTGCTGCTGGACTGGCAGCTTCCTCCATCAGCAACACTTCGCTCCTGAATTTGAACTCCATTACGACTCTAAGACACAGGATGTGACAGACCAAGAAGTTAAGACTTCTGGTAGGAAGTTTTGGTGGAATCATGAATTGAAGTGCAAGCTACTCACTGAGCGCAGAGAGAAATTCCGCCGTAGGTTTGTCCCATTGTTACGTTGATCAAAATGAAGTTTGCAGTACAACTTCCCTGTAAGATTACGGGGAAATGTCAGGACAAAGTGTGTTGGGAAAAAGAATTCAGTGCTGATTGATGTAACAATTTGACGATACAAACCCTGTTCAGAGTCAAAAGCATGTGCTCCCTGTCGCAGAGCAGAGCTGCAGGTCGAACAGCGAAAACACTCCCTGTGGAAGTAGAGCCCCTCAGCACAGACCCTTTCCACCATATAAACACGCCTCTCACATGAGTGACACTTGTCACCCGACGGGGGAAAGGCCCGTCGTACTGAGCCACCCTGGAAAATAGATTACAGAGTTATGATACAGAAAAACAATCAAATCTTAATAGCAGATGGAGATAAACTCTAATGTCACACACCTTGTCATAATGGGTGCACTATAAATGGCATATCTATAATGCAAACATTATTATAACACTACCGCTGGCTTATATTACTGGAACATTTTTCACAAAAAATATTATTCAAAGTATCCCTCTATCAGAAAACCTTTGTGAAGATTTGATGTTTAATCGGGTCTTTATCTTTCTTATGCTTTTTATCTTTAGCTTTTAACAGCATTTCATTGACCAATTTATTGTTTGACTTGCTGTTATTCAGTTTTTTTCATTGCCTTGGAAAGTAAGAAGCTATACTCACAATAGCTCACAGTATAAAAACATCTTGTTTTTCTGCCTCTGTGCCGATGACAGCCAGGGCTGGAGGCATTATGTTTTTGGGATGTCCGTCTGTCTGTCCGTCCAATTAACGTGAACACGATATATAAGGAACACCTCCACCGAACTTCTTGAAATTTGGCACAAATGTCCACTTGGAGTCATGGATGTACTGATTCAATTTTGGCCATAACTCACAAAAAGTTTATGACTTTGCAACATGAAACCTGTCTTGAATTTAGTTGGGTCACATTTTTTTCTTTTCTTTTTGGCAGACATTTAAATTCTGTGTTGAGTCAGTCACTGTTGTAGGTCTTGACATGCTCAGTAGAAACAGGGGTGTGTATTACAAGCAGGGAGAGTGACAAAGAGAGGAAGTGATGTCAAGATAAGGAGCACTTGTAGCCATGTTAATGACTTTCTTGTGAATGTCACTTCTTGAATGTCTTAGTGCTCAGCTCTCATCTTGAGTATATTTTGAGTGACAGAGGTATGAGGCTCCAACAGCCAACTCTTTTTCAACAACCCACTAACATTTACCAAGCAAGTGAGATAATTATAGAAAGGGGATAATCACCACGTTATATACGGGTCATGGTTCTAAATAAAAACCCAATTGCTCTTCAGGAATTCAATTTGATCTCGTAACCAGGAGTTGCTCTTGTAGATTTAACTAGTTTAAATCCTGCTCTAACATCTGGCTGTTGAAATGGAGCAGGCTGTTTGGGATGGGTGGAGCAGAAAAAACCCACAAAGTGCCACCACAAGAACACACACTTCAGCTCTGTGAGGACTGCTGGTAATTAAAAGCATAGGAGGCAGAAAGAGCAGTCAGAAGCAAAGCTCTCATGCAAAGCGCTGGTTTTTAAAAATTTGTTTAGATCCTATATAATAACAATGATGTTTTAAGTGACACCTTGTTTACCCCATGACAATGTCATGGCTGGTGACAAAAATAGGCTGGAGGCCGCTTGTGCCAAGGATTGAAGTTTGAGGCTCAACTCGCAGCATTTCTTCTGGTCTGGTAGGAAACCAGCTCTGGATGCTAACATTAGCTACGAAGCATTATTTCTGTGATTTTACAAAACCCTGGATTATATGAATGTCGAGTTTGATATTCAGTGGTGACATGGTTTAATTCGCCAAGGTCGGTCATTTTGTAAATAAAGTACAATTAAGTTACTGTTCAGGAAAAAAAAAAACATATTAACACTAAAAAAGAAAGGAAAAAAATGATGGAAACATAAAAGGCACATAAAACTAATGAGCTGAAACAAGGAAACAAAACTTTAAAGTAATTGAATTTTCATGGCAGAATTTCCTGCATCTATCTCTAAAAAAAAAAAAAATCTATGGTTTACAAATAAATGGATGAATGAGATAATTGGCAGCATGCAAAACATATGATGTGCAAGTAAACGCACTGCAGGGGGCGAGTAGTGCAAAACACAGGACCAGGGTGGGGTCACAGACCAAGCTTGAGATAGTCACCTTGACGGCAGCAGAGCCATCACCTGAGAACAACCCACTAAGGTGAACGGCTTTTTCCTTTATACTCTTTGTGTGAAACTCTCTAGTCTGTTGTGTCTGAGCTTTTTTCTGCAGGATGACACGGAGCACAGGAACAAAAGAAAAAACTTCAGTCTCGCCACCTCAGTGCAGTGAGTTCTTGCACCAACAAATGTGGAGCTCTCTGTGTGCCGACATAATTAGGTAGATTAATATCCACTGAATAAGTCCTACACAGTTGATGAAAAGACCTTTCTGTTCTGCTTTTCCAATAAGACGCAGGATTTGACAGCTTTGTGTGCATTGCCAGGAGGAGAACATTAACATAGCTGTGTGGAATGAAGGCCACCTTATTACATTAATTTCACACCTCACTTGATGTGGTTACACATACTGTACTGGGACAAATACATTGGTTCAGCCTTAAAATATCTAAATTAATAAATCACACAGTGAAGTACTGACTCTTTAAGGGTTCAATGAATCAAAGTAAAATTTCATAGCACATTGATTAGAAGTATAATAATTACATTTAAGGTTAGATTATATAAGCACTGATTCCCCTATTCAATTTGTTATAAGTGGACTCAAAGGATCAATATCATGATAGTATGGACCTAGACCAGAGGGTGGTTAGTCTAGCGTATCAAAGAGATAGTGGAGGAAGGGGAACGCACCAAGCCTCCCTCTGTCCAAAGTTCAAAAAAACCCCAATCAGCAGCTGTAAAGTAAACTATAAAGCACCTCTGTACTGTGTGCAACAACACTATGGGAAGTGACTGCACATGGTTATTGTTGCGGCACAAAACTCTCCCTAATGTCACAAACTGGCTTTTACAAAATGAATTAAGCAAATGAGACAAATTTGGGTGATGTACAGTATATCTCTGTCTTTCCCTGCCCCCAATATTATATGCTAAGCTCATTCTGTTCTGGTTCCAGCTCCATGTTTAACACACGGACATGAGAGTGTCCCATCTATCTTGTCAAATTATACCTTTAATGATAACAATATTAGCCTGCATCATACATTATATGACAATCAGAAGAATTATATTGGCAATAAAAGAGGTCTTGGAGAGAGTTGAAAGCATCATGGAGCATTTTAACAGAGCATCAAAAAGCCAATTCATTCATATTATGATTTCAGGAGCATCTGTCAAAAAATATTGAAAGGTATTAAATATGTAAGGAGAAGTTGACTAATAAATTGTGGCCATGATTTAAAACAAATCAACTAACAACAGTAAAGTTGTATTTTAAAAAATAAATTAAGTTGCCTTTGAAAAGACACACATCACTAATTCTCATGAATAATATTTAGTTCTACACTAAAATAACTTGACAGTGTGAATAATTTTGCAGGCTGGCTCTGGCCGAGCTGCTCCACACAGACTGGCCAATAATCGGACTGTGTCTGGCTCAGCTTGTGCCAGGTCTGTAGGCCTGCTCTTTCCATTTTTGTCAGGCTGGATAATTAGGGGCTGACTTCACCATCTGACCACACATTACACAAACCTAAATGTATAATCAGGGCCTAATGTATAATCTACATTCTATCTGAGGCCTTTTTGGAGATCAGACCGTGCAACAGTAACAGTGGTTTAACCAGAGGACAAGAGAAGAAAACAAAAGAAGGAAGTTAAAGATATGACAGTGTTCACCTCAGAGACGTGTTCATCCACCTCCCTGAGGCGCTGGAGGATTCTTGACATGAATTGGATTGCAGAGTGGCAGGAAGGAGAAGAAGCAGGAGGGTCTAGACTCTCAGGCTGAGGCCGGGGCTTTGTCTCAGTGTCTGTCTGGGCAACATGTCTCAGCTTCACTATAGAAAAAGGATGCTGGGACTGAGGCTGGATCTGGGGTTTGGGCAGAGTCTTTGGTGGCAGACGGACTAACTGCTCTGCCGCTTTTCTGATACTGACTTCAAACTGAAAGGGATAAAATACAGTGGTGCACATGTGAGCTGTGGTATGTTTGGTTGCTCATCATGTAACCAAACAGTGAAAAGATTGAATTTATTGTTATTTTTCTTTCAAGATGGAGGAGGATGTAGATCATTTATGGAACCATACGGGTGGTTTTATACATTTCAGCCGATTAACTATAAATTATAAATACTTTGAAAAATGTCTGCCAGACATTTAAAGCAAAGCATAAGTTTTGAGATTGATTTCTTACCCCCTGGCAGATGTTAAATCAGCACAGCATGAACTTGCATAAGTAATCCATTACAGCAGATATTCTGCCTGCTTCATGTTTTGCCAAAGTTACGTAATCATCACATGCTGATGCAGTTGGTGCAGTAACTAAAACTTTGACCTTGTAAGTCAACAGCCAACAGCTAAATTCAAATGAAATTCACATCATCCTTTTTTGACACTCAGGCTCCCCTTTTGTTTGCCTTGAGGGTATGATTGTCCAGAGGTTTAGCTCATGAATACAATACTTTTCACTTCAACACCTGCACTTATAAGGAAGTGTAATAACACTGCTGAGATCATTGGTAACAGTATATGATTGTATCCTGTATTAGTTTATTATAGACATAGTTCACTCTTTAGACAGCAGACCTGACCAAACATCAAAGCAGCCTTGACTTTACCCCCAAACAGGGAAACTCTGAACTGGAGGGCGTTAGAAAATTGAAAAATATTCTCACAGATCTGTAACAAAATTTGCATTGTTTCGACTATCAGAGAGATGTTGTTGCTCATGTTTGCATGTTATTTTTGGAGATTTCAATATGGCTTTGTGCCATTTTGTCTAGTTTCTGTTGCTACACAACAGTAGAGCAATATAACTGTAGTAACTCTCATTGACAGAGTTTTAGTCGGTCATGACTAAAAAATGTAAAACCACCGTTATGATCTGTTAAATATAAAAAGGTAAATTGAGCCTTATATGTGGTTGATGTATGAATCTAACGTACATGTACATGCAGTATAAAGGATGTCCTTACAAGTGTGTGTGTTTGTTTGTTTTAGTGTTGAGTGTTGAGTGTTTTTGTGCGTCAAAACCAGTGCATTATTGTGTTTAGCTGCTCCTGACTACCTGGATCTCAGGAGGAGGTCTAGGTGGGACCAGAGGCCTGAGTTTTTTGTGCAGGGTCTCAGACAGATCAAAAGTTTGCGGTGGTGATGCCCCCTGAGAGTCTGACTGATATTTTGCAGAAAATGCAAGGAAGATGGTTAATAAAGAAGCACAAACAGAGAAAAGGCTGAAAAGATGAAATGCTGGAAATAACAGACAAGAGAAGACTTTTGTAACATTAGCAAAAGGAAAGTTTTGTCAGATTAAAGCCGCAGACCACTGTCAGAGCTCCAGCTCACAACAAGGGAAATTTAAAACATATTTATGATCCATCAAAAAAACGGCAAACAGCCATTTTTAACTTTCTGTAGTCAGGAAAGCTGTAAAAAGTTACTGTCTGTGGAAAGATACATAAATGACTGGACATATAAATGAAGTATTTACATACATAAACATGTATATAGCAACATAATATAAAATTAAAATATAACAAAGTCAGGCCCTTATGAAACACAGGCTTTTTTTTTACCTGAGTTCTGCGGATGGTGTAGTTGGGTGTGCTTTCAAATTTGGCCAATAACTGAGTAGCCATTGAGCGCACTTTATTTTCCTTGGGATCACGGCCCTCGCGGTCCGAGGAACCATTACTGGACAGATTGGTGGCCTGAATAGAGACACAACAGTGATCTTTAGTAAGTTTATCACAAGGCCCATATCAGGGTTACTTTTCAAATGTATTGAGTTTATTAAGTTTATTAACAAACCTCCTCCAAATAACAGAACTTTCGTCTCCTTTTATAAATGGGGTCTGTACCGTCTGACCTCTTCTCATCCTAAAAGTACAGAGGGAGGATATAACGTAAGACTGGATCCACAGCAGTCCCAAGACAAGGAGTTTCAAACCAGCTATTGGGTGCTCAAATAAAAACTCCTTTGACATTGAAATTACATGTGTAGATAAAATACATCTCACTTGAACAGTAAATGAAAGGCAGAGATGGCCATTGTGTTGTAGTACATCAGATTTAAAAATGTCAGTTTGGAGTTACCTTTGGAAACCTTTTCCTGGGCACTGCACCATTGAGCACATTATTATTACTCCTGACTTCCTTCGATGGATAATCTTCATTGTTTTCATCCGCTCCTCTGGACCCTGTGGTATAACGTGACTGTATTAGAGTTTTCACATTTTCCACTGCACACAGCCACGAACGTCAGATAATATCAATGCATTATGTCCCTATACATCAGGAAAGGTATGTGAATGGTCTGGAAAAAAAGAGAGTTGCTTTTTTTTTTTATTTGTGAAGAATGTTCTTATAAAAACATAAAGTCTCAGTTAATCGCTCAGCTTTATGTTAGAGGAAGGTAAGTTGTTGTCAGTCGATGAATACAACTTAGCTCCTTTGTTGTTAAAGGCAGCTGTTCTCATGTTGTCAAGGATCTCAGACTACTGCAATCGACAGCTATGGTATAAATACACATTCTTCTCATGCCACTATACTTGACTAAGTTTTCACAGGAAACCAAAAGACATTTAATATCTTCTACTGGAATTTTTTCTTTGTTTTTTTTTTTTTTTTTTTGTCATTTTTACACAGAGGATAATAACAGTATATTAGCAAAGAGTAAAGAGTCAAGTCGAGTCAAATACAGCTAATACAGCAACAGCAGCGTACAAGGTTGATCCAAATCAAGTAGAACAGAGTTCAGTGTTGACTTCCAGTGACGTGAGGTGAGAAGATGGCTGCCTAATTTCGAGCTCCCGATAGCAGGCTACAACTCGCCCCCCTAATTCAGGAATTGTGAGGCAAATCGTTGTTATCTTTGTATCTTGTGAGTGGAGGAGCTAAAGCTTGAAGTCAGAAGAAACCTGCTGAACAAAAAGTAATGGCTGGATGATGCCTAAAACTCAAAAGATGAAAACTCAGCAGAAACGACGAGCTTGGGGCTTTGCTTTATTGGTAAGGAAAAGCATGTTTTCAGGGCTGAACATAAAGTGGATATACACAAACTCCAAGACAATATGGAAATCAAACTCAGAGACTTCAAACAGAAAGACGGGCAGGAAAGGTTGATAGAGTTGGTCTAGACGAAATAAGATTCCCATTTACGGTTTAGCCGAAGAGAAAGAACGCAACTCCATGGCCGAGTTTGTAGAGTTGAGTGTAGAGCAGAGAAAAGAAGAGTAAGGTAAATGACAGAAAAGTAGAATTCAGTCCAGTTGAGTCCTGCTGAATCAAATAGTAAAGCACAGTAGAGCAGATGAGTGCAGAATAGAGCTCAGTGCAGTAAAGTCCAGTCCAGGTGTAGAGTTGTAGACTTGAGTAGAGTTGAGAGGAGCAGAACAGAAGACATGCATCAGAGTCGAGTCTAGTCGAGTACCTGATGCAGGTAGAGGAGTTCCACGGAAGAGCTCATAGTACTTGGACAGGTAGGTGATCATCCTGGTCTTATCCAGCTCCTCACCAGCACTCAGCTCCTTCACAGACATGAGTGATCGGATCCCAAATTCCCGCTCACTGATGTCAAAAGCCAGCTGGAGGTTTGCAGCATGGTCTTCCTCATTTAATGAATCAAAATCTCTGGAGAGACAGGGAAGGAAAAAAAAGATTCAGGCTGAATACTTTTAATATTTATGTCGAAATTTTTTAATTAAGTCTTTCGAGTGTTACTCCTTATTTAAGATGGCGTGAAGATTAAAACAGGACTGTCACAGCGAGGATTGTAACTGAGACTATTTCCTAACAAAGGCTCTCATCTTCACATGAGTGACAGTGAGCAGAGAGTAAAATACTGATATGAAAACAGCTAACGTCAGCACAATGGAATGACTTCACAGAAACATATCTCATTCAACTTTCAACCCTGCAGAAGAATGTCGTTCTTACACTGCTGGGAAAAAAATCGCGAATGGGAGAAAAGAAAACAGCTCTGACGTCTCTGCCTCCACTGACAGTGTGCAGTCGCCATCAGAAATAATGTAGGATGAGAGCAGTAACCTAGCAGCAGCACACACAAACTTTGTTTCAGAGACTCACTCCTTTCTTTTCTCTGAACCTGCTCCCCTCTCTGCATTTTGCTCTGTTGACAGACGTGCATATAGAGGAGGGAAGGGGAAAAATGCGAGTGGTTCCTGGAAACTCACATGACCACATGAAATTGTAGTGGCATGTGGCGAGGTATGAAGGCAATAATTAAAGAGTGAGAGGATATAATTAGATTTATATATGTACTAATCTACAGTTGCACTGACTAATTCCATGCTGTGCAAGGCATCCTAACCCTAAGAAGTGGAAACTATAGTTTCTGTTTTTTTAAAGGAGGATTTTGTTGTCAGTGGGGACTAAAGCGCACCAAGTCCAATATGAGTTGTTTTCCTCCACAGCTCTAAATCAGCATTGCCTTAATTATAAACTAGTGAATAATAATGATTTTTTAGAGCACATTAACACAGGTGCTGTAACAACCAGTATTTACTTTAGTTGAGTTGATAAACTCGCAGACAAACTTATGCTACGTATGAAGTCTTTTTCACATCTGTCGACACTTTAAAGTATTTTAGAAGTTGTGAGGAGGAGGCTGAAAGCTGAGCACAGCTGAAAAGATACACAGATAAACAAGGTGCTCTCATGCCAAGCATATTTAACATGCCCACGAGAAATTGTTTTCCTCACAGATAGTTGTGCAGGTGCAGAGATCATTTCCAAAAACACAAATTTTTTCATGTGAATGTGCATCTGCATATAAGAGATACGATGATGTTAATGAGCTACTGTTACTATTTGATGTGTGTACGTACATCAGCTGAGGGTTGAACCTGTGGATGAGGGCACAGAGGGCAACGCCACTCTGCCAAGAAGACGTCAGATCTGTGATCGTCACATTCCTGTAGCCCTCTGTCTGTTTTTGGCACCAGGTAAGAAGCCTCGTCGGTCTGATCTCTGACTCTACAAAAGAATCAATAACAATCACATCATTCAGTATTCAACAACTTCTCAATAACAATCCTACAACAACTTATCAAATTAATGCAGGTGGTGGTGTTAAAAAAATCAGCCACTTAGACCCTCAGAAATGAATGAATCAACACATGCTATGCCAGTAAGTGAGGTCATGACAGAAATGGTGGGAGTGGTGGGGGTCCTGATGTATGTGCACATCTCTGTTTGAACATGTACGTCCTCATTGCCTTTGGCAAAAGAATCAAATTACTTCAGTTGAACAGCTCAGTTCAGTTCAGCAGGCAGAGCTTCTACTGTTCACATTACAGATCAAATCAGGCTTTGATCTCAGCAGAACTGTAATAAAACTTTGTCGCAAATATGCACAAATGTTTATTTTGTCTTGATACATTTTAAAATGATGTAAGAGACTGTATAAGAGACAGGAACACAAGGTCATGTTGAATTTGGAGCAAGATATGTGTATTTGACTGTTTCTGCCATAACCCAGTGGCTGTTCTTCCTCCCAATGAATCCTCATGTAAACAAACCTCAGATAGTGATTCCCTACAGTGAAGTTGATTTACTAATAAAAAAGCAAGGCAAGGCAAGGCAGGGAAAGGAAAGGAAAGGAAAGGAAAGGAAAGGAAAGGAAAGGAAAGGAAAGGAAAGGAAAGGAAAGGAAAGGAAAGGAAAGGAAAGAAAGGGAAAGATGTAGGCCAATGTTATGGTATGTTATGATACAAGGATCCTTTTAAAGTAACAGAGGAGAGGAAACCATTAACCAGTCAGATTGCTACCCTGGATAATCTAGAGCTGAATCAGCAGCAGTCTTTGCAGGATTTAATGCTGGTGATGCCTCCACCAACCAGTCAAGATGCAGGAAACATGGTCACACTCTCCCTTTCCTGAGTTACAGAACTGAATCATTGGGAAGGAAGATGTTTTAGTTTTTTTGGAGAACATTATGATGTCACAGGGAAGTTGACCTTTGACCTATTGGATATAAAAATGTCACCACTTAATTATTTTATCCTATTATACATTTGTGTGAAATCTTTTAATTAATTTGTGTGAAATGATTAGCCAAAGTTGGACATAGCCACAGTGTGAGAGAGAGACAAGAAAGTCAGGGACAGAAAGGGGGGGTGACACAAACCACCACCAATTAGGACAAAGCCCTTGTGGTAAACGTTGCTTTCAATTCTTGATCTATAAAGTAATGAGCTACAGTCAGAAATATTTTGACCACCATCTTTTAATCTGGTCACCTATGAGACCAAGTGGACATTTGTGCCACATGTAATGAAATTTCCTACAGGTGCTCCTGAGAGGTCATGTTCACAAGAATGGGATGGACAGAACCTGAAAACATGAAGCTTTCAGCCACAGCAGCACAACAACCCACAGGACTCTGTCAGTTCCTATCAAACCTACCACGTCTGCAGAGATTGACAGGCCGTCGAATGGTAGCAGCACGTTCCAGAGAGCAGGAATTCAGTTCTCCACTAATGTACAAGTGACGCACCTGAAAAGGGAAAATGATTACAAATAACCAGGACTTGTAAAATAACCAGAAGTTGTGCATATTTCTTAAAAAATTAAACCAACACCAAATAAAATTTGTCAAAGTGAGTACTCCCTCTCACCTGATGTGGCCTGACACAGGAGGAGTTGAGGTTAGGGTATCGAGTTCCAGGGTCTATAGTGTACTGTTCAAAGTTTTTGGCAATGTTTTCTGGTGTCGTCTGTGGAAGTAGCCTATAAATACTTTCCCTGCAGAAACACAAGAAACATATGAACACTGTACATTCAGCCAGTATCTTATAACATAATGTGTGTGTGTGTGTGTGTGTGTGTGTGTGTGTGTGTGTGTGTGTGTACCTTTCTGCCAGCACCTCCAGAACGGTCCGACCCTGAGCCCAGCTCTTTACCATCCAGGCTGTGTCAAAGGCAGCCAGGAAGCCCCTAGCACAACCCGTCCCCATTGGCCAGAAGGGCTGGAGAGGAGCACACAACAAACAAGTGTGTGTAAACATGTGTGTATCGGTAGACATGAGGAGGCAAAACAACATCATAACTTAACAGCATTAGTTTCAAAAACGCTTAATAGAAAATGTGCTTAGGATGGAAACCAATTACTAGCACAAACATATTGCCAGTTATATGTTGCAATGACTTGATGACTGTTTCACATACCTTTTTTATTGGGGAGGCAAAACAAGAAACACAGATGATCTAACAAACAGGCACTGCTTAATAACTCTGCTGCCTCCCTAAACTCCCATGATTACAGCCAGCTTCTTCTTACCTCTAGCAGGCTGTCGCCAACCAGTGCTACCAGTAGCTGGTGCCCAAATCTCTCCCTGACTAGAGCGGCATTCTCTGAGGCGTACATGCTTGTGAAGTCAAACATCGCTACATCTGGCTGCCCACAGTGGTTCATGGCAAAATCCAGTGTGGGAAGTTGATAGTTGGTGCCAAAGTCGGCTGCCTCTCGGGCGTAGCACAGAAGAGCTTCCTGGTTGACATTTTCACTGCTCAGCAGCTTCTGGGTGTCTATGTAATCCTGTTGAGGAAGCATGACAGTCAGGGGGAGTTCACACAGGGTAAGTCTGAGCTTAGCACCTCTAACAGACCAAGATTAATTTGTTTATGATCTGTTACCATGGAGACTTTTTTAGGATTGCTGCACACAGATGTGAAATAAAAGCCCAACAGTATATCAAAACGCCTGAGATAAAGAAGACACTGAAATTTATACTTCCAGCTGGGTCCTAAAGCTCTGCTTCAGCTCCAACAGTATAAGTAATTCAAGTATAGACAATTGACCTATAGACAATATATTCTGCTTACATTAATGACAACTCCCTTGTCCAACAGGCTTTGTTTCTTGGCGGTCATGACAAAGTAATGTGTGTTGTCCCTGTAGTACACGATGTTCTCCAGATCAATACCTGCAAAAAATAATATATTTTCAACATGACTACAACAAAATTCACCAACAAGATACCCACTGTGGTTGACAATACATTTCTTCTGCACATAGATCTGTTTTACTAGAGGTTGAGAAGATCATATAACAAGTGCAGTGAAGCTTATTGAACACAGCCAGAGCGAACAGAACAAGAACACGACCCAAAAATAATCCAGCCATCCAGGCATCTCGTCTGTTAGAGCACTCTTTAGGATATACCCAGACAGTACAATGTGGCACTGCTTCTTACCCACCTGTTTCCTCTTTGAGGTCAAGAAAGAACTTCTGGTTGAAGATGAAGGCTACTCCGCTGATCTCTTCGACTTTGGCCTCTGCAGTGGTGTTCCTGTTGATGAAGTTGGCT
Organism: Rachycentron canadum; assembly: GCA_038496675.1. Taxonomy (NCBI): domain Eukaryota; kingdom Metazoa; phylum Chordata; class Actinopteri; order Carangiformes; family Rachycentridae; genus Rachycentron; species Rachycentron canadum. Next base: position 11,517,352 of record CM076648.1, read on the forward strand.
GTGATGGCAATTGCCAGTTTACCCCTGAACTCCTTCCTTTTGAAACCTGGGAAAAGAAAAGAAAAGAAAGAAACAGAAAGGAAGAGATGGAGAGAGAGAGAAAGAGAGAGAGAGAGAATGAAATGGAAAAAATGACTTAAACTATAATTACAAGACAGTTATTATAGGATAAGAGGCAGTTTACCAGGATGAGCCTTCATACAGCCTTTAAATGGCATTTACCTTCAAAGTTAAATGCTGTTTGCTTAATTAACCATCAGCGCTGCGAGAACAAAACCAAAACCCCAAGCAGACATCAAATAGACTAAAAGTTGAGGCTCATCATTTTACTGCTGGATCACTTTTTCAACCTCCGTAAATGAAGGACTCACTAAAATGTCGGTTATTGTAAAGCTGGGACAACGTAAAGAAAGAGCAGATGCGTTGGTTGCTTACTACAAAGCGATGCATGAAACAGCAAAAAATGTAAGGGCTTGAACTTGTGTCACAACTTCTCCATACAGTCACATTTAAAATCACAAGGAGGCTTTTCCACTTTTTGTGACTTCATCACTCTTTGAAGGAAACAGAGTGCTGATCTCATTGTATTTTTAACGCTCTGTTACCGTAGCTATGCTACAAAAAGCAGTTGGACTGCAGGAACGAAATAATTCCCAAAGGCTTCATCAAAATTTGAGAATGACCTAGACGTCTTGTAAGACCCAAAAATGCCCTTTTTAGGAATAAGCATCTGATGTGAATTGGTTGTTAGATGACAGCATTTTTAGGAAGGAGAACGAAAACAGTGAGACATAAGCGATGGAAAGAGTCCAGTATGATGCATCAGCTGCTGCACTGAGCCCAGACTCTATTTATGTACAGTATTTTAGTGGTTTCATGTGTTACCTTTCCCACTGGGAGAGGTCAGTAGCTTCATACAAGTATAATTTTACAGAAGATGTGTTTCATTTATAGCTTCACAGCAGAGCTAATGCTGTCCAAGTTATGCAAATAGAGACTCCATGTAGGATGCCCCAGACATATCAGCTGTTCAAGAAACAGAAGGTCTACCAGATTTTATCTGATTTAAGTCCCAAATCCTGAAAGAGAAAACATGTTAATAGGGTAAACACAGTGCTTATCTGTGACAGTCACTCAGGTAAGCATACAAGCTACCTGCATTATACAGTTATATTAAGGCAGAAAACATCAAAACACAGATATATCTACATGTACTATAGAAACAAAATTTGCATTTTGCACAGAACTGTATGTGCGTTTCTTTATGTTGCTGCCTTCAGTTATATAACAACATGTCAAACAATGTAGGAGGGTTTTAACACTGTGGGGTAACATCACAGCTTGTTCCTTAATATGAGACTTTGTTGTCAGGTCTTTCAAAATGCATTTCATCCTTGAGGCGTCTACACTGGTCCTGTCTTTTTTTTGCCATCTTCTCACCTTCTAGAGTATTCCTGCGTCCATCTGCCCCCACCACGACATCAAACTCAAAGTTAGCCACAGGGTGATCAGCGGGTCGGATTGCAGCCCTCCACCCAAGCCCTGGGAGAGGAAAACAAAGACAGAGACAGAGTGAGAGGGATGGGAAAAAAACTCCATAATATAAATCCAAGGAACATTGTCATTGTGCTGTACCCCTCCACTGAAAAATCAGCGGTGGTATGCCAGCGGATAAGGGTTGGTACTTTGCTCAAGTCTCTATTGAAACTTCTCTTCTGTGTCCTGTTGTTCTCCAGCAAGGCTGCCAGGAAAACAAGGACAAAGCTATGGCTATCCATGTCATATGAGAGAAATGCTACGTGAGGAAGCATCTGTGAAGCAGGAAAATTAAATGTTGATGGCTGATATTATGTTTATGAACTACAAGGATGCTTCAGATCTGTAAAGTCCACTGTGTCTGCCCTGGAGAGTGTCACTGTTGTCCAGATAAAATATAAAATATATTAATTGTGAGACAATATTAGCCATTTCAAGTGCTTGTTGCTTCAGAAGTGTGAGAGGAACAGCTTGGCAGTTTGTAGTGCACCACACGCATTTACCACCATGTGGAAAATGCATTCCATGATGTCAAGGGCTCAGCTAAGTCCGTCAAAGCATAACTGGAGGGATAAGTCTGTGTCTAAACTTAGGCAAGGCTCTCATTGTTATCAGTGTATTGATATTACAGCCGAGGAGACAACACATGGCAACACTGTGCAAGTTCAAGAGTCTATAGTCCAATTTGGATGAGAGGGTCATTACAAAACAGTCTATACGCTGCCACGCTGATAAATATGCTATTATTAAAAATGTTATATATATTAAACAAAGGATACATTCTTCACTAAATATGATGAAAAACTAGCTCGGTGCCAATATTTGTATTGTGTTTATTGGTGGATGTCAAGGAAATTAAATACTGCAGGATGAGAAGTCCCTTGCTGCCCGGCCAGTCACAGGAGTAGGAGGGTAAATATAGACCCTCCTGGAAGCTACATGGCATATCTGTCTAACAAACTGACAAAGCAGCTTGATGTTTATATCAAGCTTTACACATTATCAAACAACTCAGCCTCATCGTACTAAATGTCTTAGTTCTACGACTTCCAGCTGTTCTAGTCTCCTTGTCTCCCTGAAGCTTGCAGGTCGTAAAACAACTGTCACTGGGTGAATCTAAAAGCACCGTTATTCTACTGTTTGGACAAGTAACTGAAGTGAATGTGAAGACAAATACCTTCATTTTCTTGATCCTCTGGAGGTTCCAGCAGCTTGACAAACTCCACATTGATGTGAAATTCAACTGCAACGACGAGGGCAACTTTGAGCAGGATCAGCTGCAGCTGTTGGATGCCTGACACACAGACACACACTGTTTGTATACATGGGTGAAACTCTGCCAAACAGTGTGTTTTGTGTTATGTTGTCTTGACACTATTGGGAGCAAACCCTGTTCTGTTTGCACAATTTTTTTTTCAGTTCTTGTTATGTTGAACAGATTAAACAGGACCAACCAATGCACAAATAATATTTGGGTGATGTGCTGTATAATGGGACTTTTATGGATGGATGGATGGATGGATGGATGGATGGATGGATGGATGGATGGTCTGAAGCAGAGTATAGATCCTAACCATGACATACAGAATACTTAGCCTGGACAATTTCACTGTCTTTAGGTCACAGGCCCATTTGGCTTCTGTAAGTCAGATACTCACTGATGTGGTCTATTGCCCCAGCACAGAATTTGCCATAGAACTTTTTGGCCCCAAGGCCCCGTAGATCATGGATGGTGTAGGGCCAAAGGTGCAGCACATTGTTCCTGGAGAAGGAGTCTCTCTTCTCAATCACCACCACTTTGGCACCTATCAAAGCAAGCTCGATGGCTGTCCGCAGGCCGCAGGGCCCTCCGCCGATGATGAGGCACTAAACACAAGAGAATGACAGAGTGAGCTACATCTTTGTTGTATTAATTAACAGAAAGAGCATGAGCTGAGAAATGGTTCTTATTCCACTTGTTTATTAAAATAGGAGGATTATAACATGTACATAGATCATGAGTGGGAGCAGCAATTTATTACACTACTAGAGAATTTAGAGGCTAAGTGTCTCAGTCAAGGACACTTTAGCAGGATACACACTGGCTCTGAGGATCATCCAAGTCTTGACATGATTTCTCTAGGCCACCCTGTGTCTGTGTCTGTGTGTGTGTGTGTGTGTGTGTGTGTGTGTGTGTGTGTGTGTGTGTGCGTGCGTGTGCGTGGATTGTCTGTAAAACATTAGATATGAGGAAGAGATTTTACACGTGCATTCACCAGGACATTGCCCCGAAGGGATGTTGGTGAAGAACTTCCACCCACATTATTACAACCTTTACATATCAAAGGTCTGATTCATGCATCTGCTTCACCCAGATATGCATGAAGTCAGTTGACTGAGGAAACAGCGTCTGTCTGAGAATGTGAGGCTCAAACATGACATCATCCTCTTGAATGATGGATTAAAGCAGAGACATATGTGTCCTGGCAAACTATCTTCTTCTTCTTCTCCTTCTATACAGATTAAGAGACATTATATAAAATTGTGCGTCTGTCTGTCTGTCTGTGTGTTGGCTCTTTTCAAATTTAATCCAGGACCACTTCTGAAGGTTGCCCCTGCTGTGCTCAACAAGGTGGACAGTCTCCTGTTTCGAAAGCCTCACCAAATTAGTACTGAAAATACCCTTTCACTTTTCCAGGACAGACCGGTTTGTCTGATGTCTCAATCCTTACAGCCACATATTTGAACGGGGGGACCCACTTCCTGCTATCCTGTGTCCACCAGCAGGATAACACCAAAGGGTAAAGTGGCTCCACTCTTGTCAGTTCTGTGAGACAGTCAGACTGGGTATTGTTTACAGAGCACCCAAAGTCAGCTAACAAAAATCCCACATCATAGCCCAAAACGTCTCTCTGCTCCTGCACGAGAAACAAGATGACTCTGAGTCATCCTATATTCTCCCTCTGAGCGAGTGGTTCGACTCCAGGGAGCATGCTTTTTCATCATGTTTTGCCTGAGGTGATCAGGATGAGGTATTCTCAGGTGTGAAACACACACAGGTGGTGGAAGTGCTGCCTGGACAAGCCTGCCTGCGGGCCAAGTTTTTTTTTTTTCATTCAACAAAGGGTGAGTAAGTGTAATGGCTATTTACACAGCCGGAGACAGATGTGGAAGGATGTGGAAAATATCATAATTTATATGCGCAATTCAAAAACTCAGTTTATTCAGAAGTATATTCACAATGTGTATATTTTTTATCTAAACACATGTAACTGTTTAGATCAGCCATCAGCAGAAACGGCTTGTTTGTCTTAGTACTTTTCCATTGACTGATCTATTTTTCCAGATATAAGGCTTTTCCTGAGGGCTTGCCCCACATCTGCTGAGTCAGGACAAACGCATTTCCTTTCAGCTTCCCACCTGCGACCTCGTTCTCATCCCAGCTCCACCTCGTCCTGGTCACATCTGTCCCCCGACTTCATTATGAGGATCTAATCAGTCAAATTTACCTTTTTATCTCATCAGACAGTGAGGCTCCTACACAGAGCTCTTCATCATCACAGCATCTCCAGATAAATGTTAAGAAGCTGCATGAAATTATAATTTATATCAATTAGTTTGCTGATTATTATATGTATCAATTATCTCATCTATGAAATTGAACAGAATATAACAACAAACTAAGACAAAATGCCCCAGAGCCCACATGAGGTCTTAATGTTTCTTGTTTTGTTTGAAAGTCACAACATATTTAGATTAATATGAATAATATGAACGCTATAATTTAAACATTGTTTAAATGATTTATCAGTTATGAAAATTGTTGGTCTAACCGGCTGAGTGAGAGAACATCTTACTTAAGTTTGACATCTGTNCAAAAAAGGGCGAGGGTTGATGACAGTGCCCTTCAGAAAGAAAATTAAAACATTTGTATTTTATTTCTGTGCTTGTTCAAGTTTATTTTTGGTCATCTGTGTTTACTCCCACATTAAAAAGACAAGTCAGTTGGACTGACTTTATACTCTAGATTGCATATAGCTTCAGTTTAACTGTTAGGGCTGTAGCTAAGCCTTTGGAGATCGGAGAGGGGCTCACTGCACCAAAACAGAGCCCCACATTTGGAATTTGTTTCACATTTGTAATCACGTGAGTAACTTCCTCATTGTCACCAAACAAGTAGATACCAAGGCCAGCAGGACGTAGAGGTCATTCTCTGCACTAGCTAAAGATATACTGATTGGACACACATCAAACTGTAAATCCTTGCATGTGCAATACAGTGAAAATGTTTGAACAACTCTTCAGTTTTTTGTATAATTTGTATATTTATAACATGCAATGTTTTACTTTTCTTACCTTTAAAAATTGTAGTATTACAGATAAGAAAATAGAGCGAAAGACCTAAACCTCCATTAGTGCTTCATAGTTGGCTTGTAGCTAAAAGCTAAACATTATTAGAATTTTTTTATATAGCACCAGTTCACAAAAGAATCTATCTCAAGGCTTTTTCCAAATTGAGAAGGTCTAGACCTGTTTGATGAAATTATTAAGAGACCTTACAATTACAACAATTCCCTCCAAGAGCAAGCACTTAGCAACAGGGACAAGGAAAAACTTCCTTTTAAAAGGCAGAGACTTCGAGTAGAGACTAGAGACCAGACTCAGGGTGGGTGGCCATCTGCAGAGAGTAACAGGAGGGACGGCAGAGGAGAGAGAGAGAGGCTGGTAGAGGGGCAGATGGAGAAAGCTTGTACACTCATGTACTTAAGGAAAAAAAAGAAACAGTTGGAGAGATTCAGTGATTTCAGGGAGTTTACAGTGACCTGGACTAGACTGAAAATAATGGATTTGACTGATTTATTGAGACTAGGGCCAACCCACCAGTGGTGGTATGTTTAACAGGTAAAACACCTGAGGTTATAAAAGAGTATGAAGCTAACTGAATGTTAATGTTTTAAGTTTGGACTTGAAGACCTGAATAGAGTCTGATAGTCTGACGTCAGCGGGGAGGTTTTTGCAGAACAGAGGGGCTCTGCAGCCAATAGATAACTTTTTAACACTGGGAATAGACAAGAGACCTAAATTTTGTGAACAGAGAGCATGAGATGGAGTGAATCATTGAAGTCATCAAAAGAGCCCTAAAGTCTGATCTGATATGGACAGGAAGCCAGTGAAGGGAAGGTGTCATGTGGTCAAATTTTTTGGACTTAGTTAGGATTTGAGCTGCAGCACCTGAACCATTTGAAGATTTTTAATATAAGCATGTTGCAGGCCAGAAAACAGTACGTTAACAATAGTCAAGTCTTGATTAAACAAAGGCTTGGATTAGAATTTCTGCATTGGTCATAAGCAAAAAAGACAGCTATGTAACGTAGGTGGAAAATACGTTACACCAAATTTGTTTTCCAGTCGGTCAAGGAAAGATTATATGGTGAATGGTATCGAAGGCATCATTGAGATCCAGCAAAAGAGACAAAGAGGTGGAGTCTGAACCTATTAAAAGCTAAAGATCATTTAGTAGTTTAGTAAGCGCTGTCTCAGTGGAGTGACAGGCCCTAAAGGCAGACTGGAACGGTTCAAAAAGATTATAATTAGATACGATGTGAGCTTGTCAAACACTACTCTTTCCAGTACTTTAGAAAAGAGAGGAAGGTTTGAGACTGGCCACTGTCAGTGGAAGAACACAGATTCTCATTTTGAATTGCATCACTTACGCTTCAATCTCCTGCAGGCCCTTTTTCAGGGTTTAGGTGTCATCGGTAAACCAAGGTCTGGACTTCTTTAACTGTCTGGTTTTGTTGGTGAGAGGAGCAACTGAGTCTAAGAGACTTGCTAGGGCTGTGTTTAATTCACTGGTATAGTTTTCAAAAGGGTTGGCTGATGTTGTGAAAGGAGGAATGACTATTGATCATCATGGAAAGAGCAACAGTCTCTGGACCAAGTCATGTGGTAAAAACATTTGAACAGGTGGCCTGAGAACAGGTTAGTGATACTTTCAATTTAATGAAAATGTGATCAGAGATCACAGAAGAGGTGGGAGAGACAGTCAGACTTGACACCTTTATCCCACAGAAAAGAATTGGGTCCAGAGTGAAATGGTTCAACCACAAATGGGGTAAAACCAGTGCCAATAATGGCTCAGAAGGCTTTATGGCTTTGGGTCACAGGCCTTATTAAGGTGAATATTAAAGTCACCAATAATGAGAATATTGTCAGTGTCAGTGACAAGACCTGAAATGAATTCGCTAAATTCTTCTAAAAGCTGTGAGCATGGGCCAGCTGGTCTGTAGAGTACCACAAGATGAAATGGTCGTAGTTTTGCATCCTCAAGAGAACTACTCATGACGAATGGAGATGATTTCATTATAAGAGCCTCGAAAGAAGTAAAGTTCACTTTGAGTGGAGATGTAAGTCTTAGATTTGACTTATAAATTAGGGCCACACCTTCACCTTGTTTAGTGACTCTGGCAGCATGAGCATTAGTATAGTCAGGTAGGGAGGCTTCATCAAGAGGAAGGATAACAGATGGTTTAAGCCATGTTTCACCAACACCAATCAGATCAAGTTTATGTTTAAGAATTAAGTCTTTCATAAGTAGTACTTTACTAGACAGTGATCTGATGTTGAGGAAATCAAATATAAAGGTCTTATGGAGGCTGGAGTTGTCAATAGTAGTCAGATCAGTCAAGCTTCTGGCAGGCAAAGCCCTGATAGGAAATTTAGGCCTGTTTATAGTTATAAGGAATATGGCAGGGGAGGGAGACAGTCTCATTACTATAAATCTGGCTTTCAGGCTAATAGTCTGAACTATAGGGATTCTCATGAGCAGATTTAAATTGTAAGCTAGTTGACTCCAAAACTGCACTTCCTAAACCCTAGCAGGTTCTCTAATGACCTGCAAACTGCTGAGCACAAAGTCCCTAATGTCAAGCTCACTGTAAACACAGGTCTATATGGCTAGATAAAAAAAAAAAAAAAAAAAAACAGGTCAAGGTGGCACCAGAGAGAAGGCCAGTTATCCACCAAGCAAATATCCCTGCTCACTGCAGTTGAGCAGTGATATCTTTCTACTCTAACTCTGATGTACATTACTAAAAGTTAGTTTAAAGTCAAGGGAATTAAAAATGCCTAATGTTATTTCCATGCTGCTCATGGGCAAACCCACCCTCTACTCACATTTGCTCAATCAACTATTCAACTGGTTAGCAGTCGAGCATTAAACTGGGGAACTCACTGGTGTGAGTACCATTGCTTTATCATTGTAAAAGTGAATTGATGTCCACGCAATTTGTCAACTTAATGCAGAAAAAAAGTCCTGAAGAGTTTATAGACAAAATTAATTAGTTTTAACAAAACATCAACTGTTTAATTTTTTGTTTATTTCTGTGTAACTGCATCCAGAATTTCTTACTTTTCATGCTGTTCAGTCATGACCTGAGGCTTTGGGACTTAAAAATAAGTGAGTGAACACAAAAAATAAGGTAAACAGGATGTAGCCAGTTACTACTTTGTGTATTGAAGCTAATTAGCAACCAAATTAATCTGTAGAGACAACTTTTGATGAAAGAGATCGTGGCAGATTTGACAACGCAGTTTTGCACAATTTTAATGAATGACCCGCATGAATGATTATCATTGCATTTAAGGAATGACGTATTCACAGATGTACTTTTTGAGGCTGCGACACACCTCATCGTACCATTTTCCCTGTGCAGCCACAGAAAGGGCAACACAGCTCTCCCTCTTCGTTCCTGTGGGCTGCTTCTTGGAGCGGTCCCAGTTGAAAAAGCTGACTGGCATGCTGTTGACATCAACATACTGGCCTTCTTTCACTATGTCTGCCACGCCGATCCAGAAATCTTTGGATCCTGAAGCGCTCCTTTTCGCATAGTCCCTCAGTTCACTGTTCTCAATCATGTCTCGTGGCGTTGCAAGAGTTCCTCCTTGTGCAATGCAGTCTTCATTTGCTTCATGGTAATGTTTGGGTTCCTCAATTGTAAGATAACACTTCCTGTGAGCTTTAATGCCACGGAGACAAACTGAAAACACAAAGCACTTACTTTATGAGCTACTTCAAAGTAACATGGTTAATAAGTTAATATCTGGCTTCTTCTGATGGAAATAATTACGATGCACATTTAATAAAAATGATCAAATATTTTATATTTCTTTTGAATCCTCCAAATTTTTAAGTATTTAAAAAGCAGCCATACACATAAACTCACAACACAGAGATCTTGCAGTCTGAACAGGGACTAAAAATTGACCAAGAAAGTTTAAAGTAGGTATTATAACAATAAAAATAGTGACCAACAACAACAATTATTGTTATATGATCTGACTGTTACAAAAGAAGAGAGTGAGATGGTGAAAACAGCAGAAACAGAAAAATACACAAAAATCTAACATTTAGGTGGTTTCCCATTCTCTATAAATTTGTTTCTAACGTTCCTCCCCAAATATATAGAATTTTTATATACATCTATACACACACACACACACATATATATATACACATATACACACACACACACACACACATATACACACACACACACATACATATATCACCACTATATATATATATATATATATATATATTGCTGCCCTCTGCTGGTGACTCTCATCAAGTGATAAAACCTAGTGATCAAGTTATCAGTGTCCAGGAGTGTTCACACTCCAGCTCAGAGGCCTAAACTACAAATAGCACTCTCAGGCACATTAAGATATTTAGAATATAACCAAGGTCATCATGATGATGTTGACCAATACTGGCCAGTAATTCTTTTATATGATACCTGTCTGTAACGCCTGCATCTCTTTCAGTGAATTCACCTCCTGCCACAACCTCTCAAGCTGGGACTTCACATCATCTCCCTCTGCAGCTGCATCTCAACAAAGAAGCAAGAAAAGAGCAGGTCTAATGAACATCACCACCGAGCATGTTTCTGTTGAACTGTATGCAATGTGAGAAGTTACCTCCAGATTGCCGAGCTGACACAGCCTTCCTGGTGCGAGAAGGACGGCTGGAGCTGAATTGAAGCAAAGAGAAGCAAACAACGAGGAAGACAGGGAGGGCCAGACGTGCCATGTCTGAGGCCGGTGGATCCTATGGGACAGGACACAGTGGCACACCTTACACTGCTGTGAAAGGAACCAAAAACACTGCAGGCAGCTCAATATATACTAGCCCTCTGTATGCCTTTTCTGCCTACTCTCCCTGCATTGGCTCCAGCTCTGTTTGTTTTTGTCCAAAAATCAGGAGGAGGTGAGGGAGGTATAAGGGTGGAGTGGCAAATAATGATTTCCTTGTGTCTGGCTTATGATAAATATTTACTTGGAACAAGGTGCACTAAGCAGTGTTCCCTTTCATTTCACAAACAAACTGGAAATTCATTGACGGCTCTGCCATTACAGAGTGTTCTTCAACCATCTTCCCACTCCCCTCATGTGTGAGATTTGGATCTTCTAAGTCACTTTTTTTACATGTCAAAAATAATGTAAGGCCTTGTTGTAAACCCAGAAAAAGTGTGAACTATCAAAGGATACCCACCAACAAGAAAACATAGGATCCATGCGCATTAGGAGGTATTAATCTTCTCAAATAAGTTTATTTTAAGATGGCAATGCATGAAAACAAGTAACCAAGTAAATGTTAAATGTTACTGCTTATACACTGTAGATATCTTTACAATGTTTCTATTGCACAGACTCCCACTCATTTAAAAATAAAGGTGCTATTAGACCAAGTCCAGCTCCCAGCTCTGGTGCAGGCAAAGTTATTTTTAGAGTGAGATGTTGTATATAGATGGGAGGCGAAAGCTAAATGAGAAACACCCTCGGGCATAGAGGCTGAATATAGCAAAATAACTTCCTTAAGCCAGTTAATGTGTTTTCCCATTTTGCCATCTTCAAATTCTACACTTCTGAGCATTATCATTTGTCACATCCATATAAGTGAAGTTCACTTTAAAATGTATATTCTATCCACGTATTGTTGCTAATTCTTTTATTAGCTGCAATGCATAAACCTGCAGGTATGATAAGATTGTTTTCTGAACATATGTTGCTTCCAGAAAGTTTAAAATAAAGTTGCTAGAAATGTTCACTGTGATTTGAAGTAGGTGTAAATGGATGTGAATTTGTACTGTATGTAACACCCATTAAATTTAGATTCTTTTGCAGTACTGAGTCCAAGTTCTATGTTTAGTTAGCATGCAAAGAAAGCTGTATTAGCACATGCTATTCCAAAGCAGTCTCTTCAGACACTACTCTCTTTCTATCTTAAGGCAAACATAGCATCCAAAACTAACATTTGAATGATAACAACTTCCTTTTTCAGGGCAAAATGTTCGAACTTCGCCTCACCACCATGGGCAACAGGAACAGAATAAATTCTGCTATGAATAAATGACTGACTTCCATTTTGCCCCACCCATCTGCAAGACCCGTAAAAGTTTTGCCAGGCCTGGTGTGTGTTTGACAAGTTTTCAGTTTGTCTTAATTGTAACAATAAGTAACACATTTTCAATAGAGTCCTCCCACCAGTCGGTGCCGCCAGTGGTGCAAGGGGCTTTTGTTGATCCAACACAATTAAAGACTTTCAGGATAAATCTCATGTGAAATGATTTCAAATATTGAATGAAGACAAAACAACAGAATACTTTGCAGATGAATTTAATCAAGTTAATAGAGTTGTACTCAAAGAAAGTACACAACAACAAAAATCTGACAAAAATATACAGCCACAGGTAAACCATAGTTATTTTGTGAATATACTACAATGCTAAACACTTCTATAGACATGTTCTTTTACAAGGCCATATGAATACACACACTTAAAAACATGCTCACTTGTGCTCACTCACACACACACACACACACACAGACACACTCATACTCACACAAACAAACCTGACATCAAAGACATCAAAACTGAGATGTAATTTTAGTGTAATTAATTTTAGTGTCTATGCATCATTATCTGTATTTCTAAAATGATTTAATTTCATCACTTCAGCACAACCACTAACACTGTCACTTGCTGTTTATCATTCATCTTCAAAGCATGCAGTTTTCTCCTGTTAGTTTTACTGTTCCGAAGCTCATACGTTTTTAATTTCCTAAAATGGCCCGATTACTGACACATGAGAATGTTTAATTGTATCTGAGATGTGATAAGTGAGAAAATATTCTTTGATGTAGTAAACAATTCAGATCACTTGCACACTGAATAAGCAAGGCTGAATAAATACTGAAAATTAAATAAAACACTTTGAGAAATCAAAAATAATCATAAAACAGATCATCTGATTAGAGGAATGCAACTGTGTGGGAAACTTTGTTTCTTGTCAGCTGTTGCTCTCCTCTGTTTCATTAGCAACTTGCAGATTCAGAGTAAAGTAGAGGGCATCATACTTAAAGAAACACAGTGCTGCTCAAAACTACATCACCCTGACTTTATACACTAGCTCATAGTAAAAATAATTTATTTTGGGAGTCTTAGGGCACTTTTGTTGTGAGGCACCAGCAAGTAATCAACTTTGGTCAGACAAGTAAAGCAGAGACTCCTCAAACCTTGGACTGCAGTCTGACTGACTGTTTCATGATCTTTCCTAAGAAAATTCAGAATTTACTCATTTATCTTAGTTGATTATATATGTTCTAAAAGACTTTGACATATTGACATAAATTTGATGTCTTGAAACTTGTGAAACTGAATTTCTTCTGTGTCACCCCAGTGTTTACAAAACTGTCAACACTGTAAAGTGTCAAGTAAAATCTCTAAATATACAGTTTCTTGGGGAAGTGTGTCCTCCTTACTACAAAATTATGTGATCACACACGGAAGAATTTTAAGTGTATGCAACCACTTTTGCATTCCAGTTTAAACAACCTTTTTTGTTAGTTTGTTCAATATGAACATCACACGAGGAAAACATGTCAAGTATGAAATACTCGTCTGTAGCTCAAAGGCACTGGTGATCCCATAATATTACAAGGTTGGCACCTAAGGATACAATATCATGCAAATATCTACACACAGACTTGTCTACCTCTCCTGGCTTACTGCAATATGAGAAATTATTCACTCCCTTGGTCAGAGGCATCAACACATTGGGGTTATTTCCTCAAACTTTAGCGTCACTTGTTTGCTCTCATTTTCATGAATCTGTCATCACTCAGGACAGATAAAGATTAAATTAAATAATTTCTTCATCTTGTGTGATGTTTAGACATGCTTGTTACAGAATATAACACTTATGCAGTTTTACTACGTCTAATTTTAAAGTACTAAGCTTAAAGTGATAATAGCAAGTCAATGCCTATTTAATCTGTTGCTAATTCAATAAACTGTAAAACAGGCACTAACCTATTCACAATATTGACTAGCATAATGTTACTTCATGATACAGTAAAAAATATAATAATACTATTTTGAGAATGGCACTTACACCTGCTGCCTGGGTGACAAACGTAGTTAGTTATCGTTTACCCAATAATTTTGCTTGACCAATCAACTGACAAACAATAGGTACGAGACAAGAGGCACAAACATACACTGTAAATACATACATTCATGCATACATGCATACAGCACATAATGCACAACACTGGTGTGTGGTTGTGTTCCTCCGTGTGAATCTGTGCAGCCTCTGTGCTGAGGCTGTCATTGGGTCTAATGGATGAAAGGCATTCGCTCCTTGCTGTCGTTGTCTCCCTCTGGCTCTTCCTCTTCCTCTCCTGCTTCACTGGTCTCTGTGCTGTCGCTGGCCATCTACAGTAACGATAACATATTCCTCAGATATTTGTGTGTGTATAATGGTGTAGTAAATATGCAAACATGGCTCCCAGCTAATGGGCAGCTGAACATAGGCATGTATATACTTCAAATAGTTTGTATTTTGATATTTGATGTTTTGATAAAGGAAATTCCTTATGACCATGACTGGACCTGAAACTGTGAAGTAGTCATCAGAAATGTCTTTAAAATGTAACTATTTATTGTACAGCACAGTAAAGTATTATTCACTATAGACTTTCTTAAAAATCAGCTCTATATAGGCTACATAAAATAAGGCCGGGGAGACCACAAGGGGGGATATTTTCTTTCCTCACACTTAAACTTTTAGCTTTAAGAAACTGTCCCCAATGGCCCAGCTCTCTGCTTTCTATCATAACTATGGTAATCAAAGTTATTGTCGTTACCAGAGGGGTGGGAGACTTCTCGACATCCAAAATGAGTTTTCCTATGTTTCCTCTGTCGTGAATTCTCTGCATGGCCTCTTTTACCTGAGAATAAAGCACAGCAGTCAACTTACTTTTAACAAGCTGGAGGCACAGACATCAAATGTGATATCACAAATCAATTCTCACACAATACTGACTCTTACTTTTAATGTCTAAATTAGACTATGTCATTAAAGTAATTAAAAGAAGAAACACAAATAAAACTGTAAAGCATAGTTGGGTTTATTCATACAAATAGATATTTAATTTTGGTTGAGTGATTTTAATTTACCATAAAATACATTACCTTCTTTCTTCTCTGTGGTCTATTTAGTATATTTAAACCAACCAAGAAGTGTATTATGTATACCAGATAATCCAGATCATTTTATAGGAATAACCCAAAGTCTCCATGTTTTTAAACCACAATTTAGCTGTGACAATTTTGTTGTAAATGTGTAAGAGATTAGGGTGCCTTATAACATTTCTTCTAGTCGTCAATTAAATAAGTCAATAAAAATGTGTCATTTTATGAGCAGAATGACACAGAGCGTCCAACAATAAAAGTTCCCAGAGTGGAGCTGTAACGTTGAAAAAAAAAAACATTTCAAGTACCAGCTTAAAAATCCCACAAACCCTTTTGCAACCATTTCCTTGTTATTACAGACACCAGACTCCTTTCTCAGGACAGTTATAATTCCCACTTAGGGAAAAGATAATGGCCTTGATGTTGACTAAATGATGCCGACTCATCCTGTTGGCCATGTTTGACTTCACACTGAATACGTCGCTGCCCGTTGTCATGATCAAAGGGTTTATATTAACTACAATGATTCAATTTACCTATGACTGCAGGAACAATATAGGCTGTGTTAGGAGTCTTGATTAACCCACTTAAGAAAAGCAGAGTCGAATTGGCTCTAATAACAATTATGACATGAATAACAAACGTTTCTGCAGTTTCCTGGAGCACACTATAATATAGCCTCGTACAATTTTAAAGTGAGACATCCTGCAAAAACAAATCATTTTAATATTAACTTTCTTGAAAAAAAAAAAGTGGAAACCAACCCTGTAATGTCATTATACCTCTCAGGAGTTGGTTGAATTCATGTGAGGATGACTGAAGCATGAAGCAATTAAGTTTTAACATTGTGATGTGACTTTTTTCACTTTTTTCCACGCCCATCTCTTAGAGTAATCACCAGGCCTTTTCCAAAGACTGAAACTTAAAGTTTAGAATAACCCAAGTAAAATATTCCATAAATAAACAAAGAAAAAATATAGACTATAACTGATACATCTCCTCATACAGGAGTGTATCAAGACACAAGCGTACAACCAGAGTACAGTGCAGGGCTCCTATCAGGCTACAGTCAAAATGAAGGCTGGGAGTCTTTGGCATCACCTGTTCTCAGTATATTTATTAGATGACATTTTGTTTGAATTCAAAATATTATAATATTAATATTAATAAACTAATCCCAGGTCTACTGCTGGGTGAGCATAACTGACAAGTAAAAAGACAATATGTCAAAATAAAGTAGAGTAAAGCTTTGGACCATTTACTGAATCTGTGAGGGTTTAGCTTTTAGTACCTGTCTTTCCCCCTTGTTGTCTATGCTGTTCTGAACTGCACAATCAACATGTTTGCTATGAATGTAGTGGTGGAGGAAGGGGAAAATGAGGCAATTGAAATAGTTTTTGTGATTTCCTACACTCCAGACCAAACTATACTTTCACCTTCAAAATAAACAACAGAAGATCAATGCAACTCATTAAAGCTTGTCTGACTCTTTGTGTAATCACAGAAGATTACTCAGGATGCCATATCTTTCTTTCTCGTTACAATCCACAAAAACTCAACTGAATGTGCCTCTTTGTCTGGAAGCCATTGTGTCCCAAGCATTCATTTGCTAAATGAAATACTGGAAATCAAGCCAAGAGCAAAATTAGGTCAGAAACTTGTCCAGTACTTGGCTGCAAGGTAGAAAGTTTGCCGATGAGAGGGGATAAATTCCAATAGCATTTGGGGTGAAGTAAGACTTTGTGTACAATGACCAATAATCACTGAAATCCCAGTGGCATCTTAAAAAGCATTCATCTTGAAAGCCCAAGTGATAGAGACAAAATAACATTTTCCTCACTGAAACTCCAACTTTTCATTCTAGAAAAAAAAGGCTACCAAAGTCAAAGTGTAAACTAACGCCGTCTGAATTCTCCTTCCAGGCTCATAAACAAATGAACCAGGCCATGCCCCTGATTCCACATCCCACGCCACCCTCCCATCTAATGAGATTCTTCATGGGCAATGGTTCCAGTGAATGGCCTAAGCAATCAGCCAAATTTTACTGACAACAGTACAGGGAGAGTTTCCCATGAGAATTTAAAATCTGAAGACAGCATTATAGCATCAGCAGTCTCTCTCTCTCTCTGACTATAGATAGAAAAAAGCTCAGTACTCAGCTTCCTGTGATGTATTACCTGCACTGCCTCTGTTTTTATCTGAACTCCTGGACCCTTCGTTTGTAAAACAAAGTCTTAACATTTTACTTGTAAAGACAGTAGATGCAAAAGTCATCAAAGTGGCACATTACCTGCAGGTAAAACTGTATATTTCTGTATGGGGCTAAGTTTTACATCTAAATATTCAGTATTTACTGAGATGTACTGGTGTAACGCTGCTGCGTTTCTGAAGGTAAAGGATAGAACTAATAAATACAATGGAAATGAAGCGTTGTTGGGAAAGGTTGTCACTGCTACAGAAGCTCCCAAAATGTGTTGGACTTGTAGTTTGCTTTAGCTTTTCTTTCTCAAACCAGCTCCATGAGGTTTAAATCTGGATACTGGTGCTGGTCCTTTAGGATTAACCCCTGACCAGCCTGACTTCCTTTGTTACTTGCTTACTTACTTACAATATACAGTATTACTTTCTGCAATACAGCATTGTCCTAATAATGCATCATAGTGTGTTGTAACAGTTTGTGACTTTGGGTTTGTAAGTGATAAATAATTGTATTAACTTTCAAGGTTTCACTAACTTCCAAAACTGTAAATTAAACCATTTTTAATCCCTGAAAATGCCTGTTTTCAATGAAATGTACAGGGTTTCCTAGGTTTTGCTGACCTAAGCTTTTTTTCCACCTTGGGTTTACAATTTACCTTTGTACCATTTAAGGCTACTGCTGAAATTTCAATAAAACTGGAAAAATTGGAGAAACCAGTTTATGTATATGAGCTGTATACAAACAGCAGCTTTTACAAATTGTAATCTACATTTGTGGCTTGTAGTTATGTTGCATATATATCTATATTAGTTATGATGTCCCCTGGTATCTTCTAAAGCCAAATTTTCCAGTTCTGGGGTTTGTTTACCACTTAGCAAATAACCACAGTGAGAAAAGGGGACTTAGAAAGTTTCTCCAAATTGAGAGCTAAGTGATCAACATACGGCCTGTCGGGTTTTGTGTGGGTGTGAATTAATTGTGGAACAGGAAGATGCAACCTACCCATCAACTGTGAAAGAGTGTCCAAGAACAGCTGACTATGTTCCACAGAAAGCAGCAGGGGCAAACAAAAGATTATGTGCTGTCCAAGATGTTTGCATAAAATCTTCCCTGGCATCTCTGTGTCTGTGTTTTATCACTCCGATTAGGCTCTTACCTCCTCCAGTGCCCACAGGGAGTCCACTACCGGCTTGATCTTCTTTTGGTTATACAGGCACAACAGTTTGTCCATCACTGATCTTACAAGACTGCATCTCCCTTGTTTAAAGAGTAGGTTGAGGAGAGAGAATCCAGCTATAACCTTGTTCTCCTCATATAGTTTAATAGGGTTCACCCTCTCCACCTGCCACCACTAGATGGAATAAAAAAAAAAAATTAAAAAAAATTAGTCTGAGTCACTCATTGGTGCATGTTTCATTTTCCATAAAATGTTCATTGGGTAGTAACAAGATACTGTTCAACTGTTGACAGACTGCATCTCTGACTCACAGATTTTGCAAAGCTGAAGAAACTCTTTGTTTCCCCAGTTACCATGTTTGATGCGCCTGAAAAAACAAAAAGAAAAGGATTTCTGTATGCTGCGCAAATGGCTAGACAGAAGTGACTGGTCACTAATAGGCAGCCAAGAAGCATGAAGGGTGATGTGGGGGAGAAACAGTTGGCACCTTCAGACCCTTAGATCTGTGCGAGCATGCCTTCGCACATATTCAATTTAACTAAAACTAATGAATTAATCTAATGCTCGTACTTGATTCACGAGGCTTGACAGGGACTAAAGTAATTAAGAGAGATCAAGATAAGAAGCTCTGGGGGACAATGCATTTCATTTTCAGGCTTTGGGGTATGTTTTATTCAAGTGAGTCTCACTATTTCACACCCAGTAAGTTTTCAACACACTGAATGGATCTTGCATTATTAGAAATTAGTTGATTCGCTTACTAAGAAGATCAATACCACGCTCATGTCTGTCTGTTGACAACACTATGTCAAAATCTAGTATATAGCTGGGTCTGCGTGGCCGATGTGCAATATTGAGGAGGTAAAATGTGAAACCAACAACTGACATCATTGTGTCGTGTTTGCTTTCTGCCTGGTGTCAGCCAGTTTCAGCCCTGTATCTCTATTATATTCTCTATGCTCACATATACGGTATTTTAATACAGCCAAATTCAATTTACATGTTTTTCTGTTTAAGTTATCAAGCAACAGAACAAGAATGAAAAAATGACTGAAGCCTATTAAGACTTCCGAGTTATTTCTAAACTGCTGCTCCATTGCTACAATCCAAATTTTATAAGGGCAAGACATTTTAATCAAACATGGAACTTAAAGACAAATACTGTGCTATGATTTTGGCTATATGTATATAGGTGACACAATATCTGTCTTATCTGCTCTCACACAGCACACAGTCCCTGTCTGGGTAAGAAACTGTTACTCTGCCTGTCTGCCATTCATTTGCAATTGTAAGGCTGGACGGATGTAAGAGTAGTAACAATCTCCCCATGTAACACGCACAAGTGCACTTCCCATAGTGTCAAACTATTGCCTTAAGCACTACATGAAAGTTGAAGCACATTGACTAAAATTTGACTAATACACTTGAAAGTTAGTTACTTCCACTTTGAAAGTGGCAAATGGACTCCCAGAGATTAAATTAACACAAGTATTGTTCTCACCATAAAGGATGTAAGTCCCCAATGGCTTCAGCAGGCTCAGGCCTTTTCCTGTGTTCTCCCCACACAAGCAGTCCAACAAGATGTCTACTCCCTCTGGAGAAACTCTACAACATTAAGAACAGAGTAAAGGTGAAGTCCACTTAAAGCAGGATACATATAAACTGATACACATGCAGAAATATAGTCAGAACAAGGGCTGAAAATCATATTGCACCTTTGATTGAGGAAAAATAAAAATGTTGATGATACGATTATTGTTGTTGTGTTCCCCTCATGTCTGGAGAATATACACACCACTTAATTTATTGTATGTTGTGAGACATTTTAATTTCACTTCCTGTTATGTGTATATTGTACTTGGCAATATTATGATTCCTATAATATTTTGATTTATTGTTCAGGCCTGGTCTGAACATTGGAGATGCAACTAATGGCTATTTTCATCATTGAATTATCTGCCGATCTTTTTTTTTCTTTTTTTATAAATCTGTAACATATGACCAACAAAGTTTCCCAGGGGCTCCCAGAGGAGTACTTATGATGTCTTTATTTTGTGTAACCAATAGTCCGCACACTGAGATATTCAGTTTACGACAATATAAAACAGGAAAAGTTCTCAAACTGGAAAGGCTTCAATCAGAGAATAGTTTGAGTTTTTGCCTTAACAATTACCTAAAAAATACAAATAGTGTTTAACTGAAACTACTGATTAAATGATCTTTTGATCAACAGAAAATTGACCTAAACCTACTCTTGCAATTAAGTTTGAGTCATTTTTAAGATGAAAACAACAAACACTACTTATTTCCAAATTCCAAAATGTGAGAATTCGCAGCGTTTGTTTGTGTTACATACTAATGCATTCAACATTTTGAACTGTTGACTAGTTGGAGCCCTAAAATAGTTGCAGATTCATTTTTCAGTCTATCCACCGATCAGTTAACCAACTAACCGTTTCACTTTTACTGAACATGTGAAGAGTTCATCTGTCTGGAAAAAATTCAAGCAGTTCAATGTGAGGACCATATATTCAGCCCTAGATTCAGACTATGGAGCAGCAGCATTGTGCATTTGTAAGATAAGAACTGATTCTCTGGAGTATTACTCTGAGGAAAAAGTTGCAGCATGCAGCCCACATTTTTCTTTTGACTCTGCCTACAGTTTTCTTATAAAGAGATTATTGATATTTTGCAGTGCCCACATTGCTCCTCATTGGTGAGCCATTTTATATCATGCAGCAAAAGGTTTATGTTCTTTTTACAAACAGAATCAATCAGAAAAAAGTATTTGGCATAATGAGACTCATTAAAATTATGTATATGAAAGAATGAAAGGTATGTTATTATCAAAGGCACCTTAACTCTTTAACTCTTGTCTGCCTTGTGGCCCTGGACACCGATTTGGCTAAACTGCTTGGTGGTCTTGTGATTCACATGGTTTTTGCCTTTTGTAAAAAGATTAATTTAATTGTACTTTGCTCTTGATCCTAAGAAGAATGTGTGGGCCAGAGAGATGAAAGGCACATTAATCCACTACCACTGTTGACACATAAGTAGAAAGCAAGAAACAATCGGCGCTAAAGAAACAATATTTGAATCCCTATGTATTACAATCAGATGACTCCAGTCTTGAAGCATATTTGTAGAGTGACTGGTGCATCTGTCCTGATTAAATGATTGAATAGACACAGATGATTAAAAATGAAAAGAGGGAAGTTACTGCTAAAGCTCTGTAAAACAGAGGAGGTGGCGTGGTGATGGAGTAATGAAAGCTCTGCAAAATCATTAGAAAAAGACACTGTGTGGCATAATCGCAGTAAACCTGAGGCAGGTTTGCCAGAGGGCGTTTTTCTTTGTAGTGCAAACTAGTGTGTAAGCAGGTTGTGTTTTGAATGAAATGTGTGGGTTTCAATGCTCAGCCCTAATTGGCTCAGTTGTTCCACATTGCCAGTGCAGACCTCCGCCCTATGCAATGTGGCTGCTCTCTGAGATGAGCGGCGAGTTGCCATGGGGACCATGGCCACGCAAGACCAAATAAGGCAGCAGTTAACATCTGCACTCACAGCCCTCAGCTGTTCAGCGAGGGCCACGTCATCACGTGTGTTCGCATACATAACACACAACAGCAAAACTGCCTGATGATCATTTCAAATTCAATTTTATCTTCACCATTAACAAATGAGTGTTTCCAGACGGCACAATATGGCCGAGTTAAACACTCTTCAGCCCCAAAATCAACCATACTCCAGGCAAAATTTCCATGCTTACTTTTTGACTTCTTGTATATAATCAACATTTCTGTGAAACAGGTGAGTCACAGAGTCTCTGATGGCTGCGTGTTTGAAACATGAGGCGATCCCAAACACAGTGACATTAGGAACAGTGGAGCACAGCTGAGCCACAGCTTGACCCTGGAAATAAACAAACAGTAGCAACAATTTATCAGAGCCTGAGAGCAGAGAAATCAGCTCTAAATATACCATGAAAACACAACAGGGTCCACTATCACATAATAAAGACACACACATAAAAAAGTGGCTATATTTATTTAGAGTTAACATGTCATATTAATCAGTCATGTCTGTATACTACTATTAATTAATTGTTTAGCTTTAGTTTTAATTAACAATCTCTAAAATGTTTTGAATAGTAAAGCATTCTCTTAAAGTCATTTCATTTTAACAATTCAAACAATTATAATGCAATACTTGACAACTCGTTCCTTCTGTAGGAATGAAGCCATCAGTTTGAACTCCTTTTGTGGCTCTGTAATAGTCGTGAAAGAAATGAACTTACTACACCACCTCCTGCTGAGTGCACCAACACTGACATTCCCTCTCGCAAATTGGCAACCTCAAAGAGCATCATATAAGCAGCCACGAAGTTCAGCGAGAACGCTGCAGCCTCGGCAAAAGTCATTTCATCGGGCATCTTGTAGACAAAATCCACTGGTGTACAAACCACCTCTGCCCAGGCATTGTAATTCACAAAAGCCATAACTCTGTCGCCTATCTGAAAGAAACATGTTGAGAACACGAAGGAGCAAGTTATTTGTGTAGCAGGTTATGGATTAACTCGAATGTATCTCTTAGCATTTCACTTTGAGCATGTGTTTAAAAGTCTCGGTTCTGCTGATCCAGATTCTGTGCTTTAGAACCTGGAAACATTTAGTTTTAGATCACAACACTGACAACATGTTATTTCTCTCACCTCAAATCCCTTTGTGTTTTCACCCACAGACTCCACTATTCCAGAGCACTCAAACCCAGGGACAAGAGGAGGCTTCGGTGGATTATCAATTGTTCCCTGACGAACCATCAGATCCAGGAAGTTCAAGCCACTGCAACAAAGAGTAAATAGAGCCTGGTTCAACATCTGGATGGAAATAAGGCACCTGTACTGCCTCTGTCCACTGTCAGCTAATAAACATTAATAATAATAATAAGTAATAATAAAAAAAAACATCTAGCATTAGTTAAGAGATCTAGGGATTGCCCAGTGCTATTTACTTCAAAAGCAATGAGTCACTGGCTATTCAGTACCTCTGTGTAAACAAGGCCAGACAGGAATACACTTTTACAATTTTCCTTAAACCTAAACAACGCTGACAAAGGCTCCATCTGGATAAAGGCTGCATCTGAGGTCTTGGATGAAACGAGCTGATCAATACCCTGCAGATGCAACTGTTATTAAATACGAGAAATTGCACTTAAGCAACGACTGGATCTGCTTGAAAAACAAAATGCAGCCTGGACAGAGCTCAGTTTTGCTTCCATCCATCTGTACTAGAAAGGACCTGTGGCTTCATGACTGCGAAATCCTGCTCCGATGAAGATGTGTGATTATTCACCAACGCTCATTTGGTCGGAAATACAGCTGGTGAGCCCAGCACAGTCCGTGAGCGCGTGGAGATGTGTAGCTGATATTCACCATGCTTTGACGCGGATCTTCACTTCCCCGTTCAGAGGCTCGGGCATCGGCTTCCTCGTTACCCTGAGTTTGTTAAGACCTCCGAAACCTGCCAGTATCACCGCTCGCATTTCTTTGGCATCGCCGGACGACTCCACGTTGTCCGCTTCCTTGCCCACGTTCCTGTCTATCATGTACTCGGTTTCCTCTGCCATGTCTGCGCCTTCTTTAGCCATGTCGGAGACCTGCTGCTCTCCTCTCCTCTCCGCTCCTCCTCGGGGCTCAGAGTGATGTGGCGAGCAGCCTGCGCACAGACCAGGTGCTGGATGGATGGATGGATGGATGGATGGATGGATGGATGGATGGATGGAGATCCACAATGGAGCCTGAACTCCGACCTTCTGTTGTTTTTATTCAATCATGCGAAATTAAACTGCTGGATCCCCCCATGACACTGACAATCAAATTAATCCAACTAAAGTTTGAAAGAGAAATATCATTCATCCGTGTGTATTGTCGCGGTTTACGGCAGGATTAAGTACAAAGTGCGACATCTGCTGGAGAAGAGTCGATCTATGTAGTGAATAACAGCTTGTTAATACAACCCATAAATCCATGGCTCCGGTGGTGGAGAATAAACTTTAAGACAAGTTATATTTTCAGTATTATTTCAGACAGTTGAATAACCACTATGACTCTTATTCAAAGAGTGAATCCAAGCATCTCACGGCTCTTACAGATATGAATTAAGCTCAACGTGGTAGCTGATTCTTGTATTTCAATGCCGTTCTACTTCAAGAACTCAACTGCAAGCTTTTGTTGTTGGTTGTTTTTTTAAAAACAAAAAACCTTCCATTGTTAATCAATTAAGACACATATGTGTGGGAAAAACAGCTGCTTTTTATTGCAACTTGAATTATTGGTGCACAGGCAGCATAAACATACGGTCAATGTACAATCGAAAGGATTGTAATCGATTTAAATCACCTTTCATGGGACTGTAGCATGTACGTTATTACAAGGCGAGTGACACGGAAAAGCAGTGCTCCACAGTTTTAAACAAGGGTTTGTAGTTTATCACTTTCTGGACTGCTTTTCATTACACCAGCATCATTTCAACCCTGAGAAGACCAACATGACTTGACATTTTACCAGCAATTTACCAAGTCGTTTTGTGCGTATTATAGCCTTCAACAGTTGCCTATATTATCTCAAAGGAGAGGATACCTCACTAATTAAAAAAAAAAATAACGTAGTGTAAGGTTCATTACACATTTCTCACTGTTAAGGAGATTCATTTACTACACAATATGCTCTTTAGAACAATACATTCACAATAGACAGGGTGAACGAAGGAAAAGCTGTGGCTATACAGTGGAAGACCTTCTCTAAAGCTTTGGAACATCAGTGAATATTCGCAGTCCGTGCATTCCTTGAATTTCATCCTTGAGAGCCTGCAGAGGACAAAACACAACAGTTACTGAACAAAATTCAATTATTATAACAGAATTTTCTTTAAATGTCAAGTTTCAGAGCAGTTATTACACAAAACAAGGACAAACATGTTTCCAAAACTGTTGGTAAAACTGAAATTGTATAATATGAGCCACCTGGCATTGGACTATTCTTTATTTTATACTTCCACAAGGAACACGTTGGGATGTTTTACCTGATTGACAAGCTGGTGTTGTTGCACTGTCCTTTTCCCCTTGAACTCACTGGACTCTATGTGGATCTCATACATGGCCCCACAACCACCTAAACACAGCACAGGATCACAAAAATACTGTCATTTCCCAAGTCTGCTGTGACCATCTGGCTTAGCAAAATAATGAGAGTAGGTCTGCATAATACCCAATATATTTGTAATATAAATACTGATAAATAGGAAAATGCTGCACATGAATTCAAAAGAAACAAAAATGAATAAAAACTAAAGAAATGTTTTATATAAAACTGATAAATAAAAATTGATGTTAGAGCCAGGAGCGTAAAGAAGGCTGAAAGGTGATTCAGCCAGTGACATACTGTATATGCTCAAGCCTACAGTCATTCATCAGAGGAAATGAGAAACAAATGACTTCCCCATATTACAGCAATGAAATCAGTACAGTATATTTTATATGCAATATAAAAATTTTTATACGACTTTCAGAACACAAATGTATTATACCATATCTA
This sequence comes from Rachycentron canadum, assembly GCA_038496675.1. NCBI lineage: Eukaryota > Metazoa > Chordata > Actinopteri > Carangiformes > Rachycentridae > Rachycentron > Rachycentron canadum. The sequence continues at coordinate 11,543,371 of CM076648.1, forward strand.
AATATTAGAACAACACAGTATATATAAATGAAACATGTCGGCCATCAAAAGATCTCCTCAAATAGTGTCATTAATATTATATATATTCAAGTTTTTAAAAAATGCTAAATCTAAAAATAATGCTAAAATGGCTCTATTTTCTTAAATGATAATATTCACTTGTTTCCTCAAACTTCTGTGATAATAAACTTAATTGTGTTGTGGACTGTTGTGTTGCCTTTGGAAAACTGTGACAAGCAAACTTCCCCATATTTTCAAAAGACAGAAAGAAAATAAAGAAAATAATTAACATCAATTTTTTTAACTGAGATCAAACTTTTTTAATTCAGTGTAAACAGCAAAACCTCAGTTATGAACTGGAACAGGCTGCAGGTTTTACAGATCATTAAAGAAAACCAAAAGAGGAGAGTGGTGTTAGAGGATTCATGGTAATAATTGATATTAGCCAGACTGAATAACCCACTACTGCACATGAGATATGGTGTTATGTTTTCACTGAGGCTTGTGCATCCAAAATGGAGCTGCACCAATTAGCTGATATATTGATTAGTCAGCAACAAAATAGTCATAAAGTAACTCAATCATCTTCTTAGCGTCTTCTTATAAATGCAGTGACAATACAAAAAAATGCTGTTTTCAATATCTGGAAAAAGAAGATTTCACTCTTGTCTCCGTTTTATATATTAACCTGAATATCTTTGTGCCTTCAAAAACAAGACCATCTTGCACTCTGAGCTACCAGGACGGACATGTTCACTAATTTCATAAATACTCTTTACATCTGTGTGTTTTTGTATGTGTTGTCTATCTCTTTTCTCCTGCTCTAGTTCTCTCTCTCTCTCTCTCTCTCCTATCTCTCGCTCTCAACCCAACCGGTCGAGGCAGATGGCCCAAGGCAGAAACCTTGGGCAGACCCTGACCCTGGGTCTGCCCAAGGTTTCTGCCTCTTAAGGAAGTTTTTTCCTCGCCTCCTCGTGCAGCGCCTTTTGGTAACTTTGTTATGATTTGGCGATATATAAATACATTTGAATTTTGTTTAAATAGCCTAAAATAACAATTTACCATTGATCGATTGACTGAAAGAACAGCGGTCAGACACATAGATAATGGAAATAGTTATCACTTGAATCTCTAATCCCGATGATGCGTCCTGTTTAAATCTTAATACGCGTTTGGCTCCGATAATAAACTTCATGTAGCCGGTCACTTGGTCGATCTGTGTTTACCTGATATATCCACAACTTTGAGCGCCGAGGCTGTCGGAAACTTCTCCTTCAGGATCCTGGCGATGCGAAGCTCTCCGTCTGTTTGTGTTGACAGACATCTCTGCGCCTGGCTGCAAGCAGCGACCTGAGGAGGCAAAGACGAGCAGCGGTCAGTGGTTAACGCTGCCCCCGGGGTTCAAGAGGTTCAACCCCGGACAAGCTGCGGTGTGAAGACGGTGTTGACTGCGTGTTTACTGGATGAATGCGGAGGAGCCGGAGGGCAGAGGCGACAGTGCTGGTCAAGCCGCGTCTACAAGCCAACATGGTGGAAGTGTTTATTCTCCGGACGCTAGCATCCGCACCGGTTACTCAACAAGGTCCTCACAGCTCCGTCCCCGTTAAATGACGTCGCACATCCGGGGACTTTACGAGTCTCAAATAAACGGGGAGAGGAAGTATCCATCTTTTATTAATACCACACTGGAAAAAAAAATCATACATTTAGAAAAAGGATGTAAGACTATAGAAAATGTAATTCGAGTATCAAAAGTAAAAGTAATCAATGAGAAACTTTACTGTCATCTTCCATTACTGGTGCAATAATATGTGTTGGGATATGGGGCTGCAGCCCTAAAAAGTGTTGGGGGGACTAAAAAGGTTGTGTGTGTCATCCGGTAAACAGAATATACTCTGTGGATATGCTCCAATGTTATATGGTTTATGCAATAGTAATGTACAGGAGGAGGAAGTCCCTGGCCCTGGCACTAACTACCACCCATTATATGGTTTCATGAAGTCACATATGAGGCACAGAATCATCAACCATCAATCAAGTTTATAAAAATCAATCCTGTAATCCATAGTAAATAGTAGTTATTTTTTCCTTGCGCTGCCCTAAAGCAAAAAAGGACCACTGCAAGTCTCAAAATGTACTTAGGCCATCATTTTTGTTTATGCCATAATTCACCTCCAACAACCTTAATGAGAAATGTACAAGGAAGTTGCATTGCAAGTAAAATTGGAATTATAGATATTATGAATATCAAAATGTAGAGATTATTTATCTTTTCCATTTACAACTTTTTATATTAATATCAACTTAAATTCTATTTTTTTCTTGTTTCCTCTTAAATTCTTTTTTAAAAAATGCCCTAAATTTTCTACCAGGTATAATAATGAATGTGTAATTTGTTCTTCCTTCCTTTTTTTTCTACCCCTTTTTGTTTCCTGATACTGTTTTGTTTCTCCTAAGAACACATTTGCCACCCAGACAACCATCTGTCTCACCTACCTGCCAGGCCTTTTCAGTTTACTTTCTCACATCTGTGCTCAAGGCCGAGTCTGCTGGTGAAATATCTGAGGAATCTGCCCAGTTTGGTAAAAATGCACTTAAGGAAAGCACACAAACTAGCAGTATATTGCTGATAATTAATTAATAACTAATAGTAATAGAAAAACAGTTAGCCTACATTTAAAGGAAAATTTCCCTGTGGTGCGAGACAGACAGCTGTAATGGGAGATTTTGAACTTTCACAAACAGCCAATTTTAATAGCTGGGATGTCAAATTGAAAATATTTACTCCATACTCAGTGTCAGACCACTAGGTGCTACAGATGTGCCAGTTGTTGCCACATAGGGTCAGTCATTCTGCTGCTGCAAATATGTAAGGTAGTTAATCTCAAGAGAAGTTTAATAAGTCAGTCACTGTAAAGTTTCTCTGTGCCAATATCAGACTGATATCAACATTTTTTGTGAGGAGTTTATAGACAAGGGATACAAAAGGTGGATCGTAGCTTTGAGGAAGATGGTTAGTTAAGATGTTCGGAAGAAGTGAAAAACATTACATTTGTATTTACAAATTTGAAAACATGTCACCCACATACATTATTGAGCAAACCTAATGTTTATGCAATTGTGTTTGTAGGACACAATTTCACTTTCAAATACATTATAGACTGTATTGTTGTTCCATTTTATTTTATGATCACCTTGGAGGAAGAAATTACATGAAATGAATGAATTTAAAAAAACGTAGTTGGCAGTCTTTCCAGTGCTCAAAGACAAAACCACAGGCGTGTCAATAAGGTGCCACTACCACCCTGTGCCACTAGGAGGACCCCGGCCTTACCTCTTTCATGTGGTGCTCGCCTTAACTTGTGGTCATCATCATCGTCGTGGCGTCTTGTTGTGGTAGCAACTTCCGCTTAAATTATGGTGCCTTCCGGATAATCATACCTTCATACACAGACTACATACATACTTGTGCACACATGCATACTGAGCACACACATATACGTACTCAAACACAGACATAAATGTGTTCTGACACCTATAGGCACACATCTTCTCACTCATATACCTTTGTATGTACAGATGTATGCATTTGCAGCACATCTCTGTATATATTCATGTGCAACAAGGGTTTGGTTTTAGTCAGGACAGCTTCTTAGCTATCGTGATACTGCATTTTTTTTTTTTTTGATTTCTACTGTGAAGCCTTGCAGTAAGCGTGTTTTATTGTGAAGGAGCCCGGCCGGATGTGCTGCAGCCGTTGCCGTTAGCTTGTTTAGCAGAGCTGGTTAGCTCGGTATCGGTTGTGATTTTCCAGCTTCGCAGCGCCGTAGCATCCGTGATGGCAGAGAGAAACCACCTCTCCCAGTTCCTTTAATATGCTCCCTGTTGAGGGGATAAGGTTACCACCGGACCAGTCTCAAAATGACCACCGGCTTCAGCTCCGGTTCCTGCCGGTTCGCAGATTATTTTGTGATCTGCGGACTCGACACCGACAGCGGACTGGAACCCGACGAACTGTCCGGTAAGGGCGCTAGCCATCGGGGGTAAATGTCGGGCTGATGCTGAAGCAAATAAGGGAGGAACGAAGGGTCCTATAACACCACACTAACGTTATTATTTTGTCTGTACAGGATCTTAACGTTTGTGTCGTTTCTTCATTGGTGTAACCTACACACAGTTTAGGATATTAAGATTATAACATAACATTAGGCCTAGCTCATCTTCTCTCAGCCTGTTTGTTTGTAAGGCTCGATGAGAGGCGAGGGGATTACTGGTCCCTGTCTCTTTAACGTACTCACATGAATTTTAATTCACAGATTATTGAAGAAAATACTCTTTTTTTCTTTTCTTTTTTTTTTTTTTTTTTTACACATATGATACATCTAGTTGGGTTGAAATTGGCGCGGTATTAATTATATTAATGTTCTATGTGAGCAACAATTGCATTAATTCAGCCATTGTGGTGTTGATTGATTTTATAACACTGATGTTGACGCATTACAACTGCGAGATGTTGTCATTGTGGCTCTCACCACGTTGCTCAGAGGAGATCAGGTATTAAGGATTAACCTATCAGATGTCCCATCTTAAACCCCCCCACCCCCCACCACCACCACCACCCTCTCCCACCGACCCCTGACATCCTCAGCATCCACCAGGGATCCACATTGTGCATGTAATAATCTTCTTCAAGTAACCTCCTCGGAGGGCACACCCTTCCCTTCACAAACCAGTTCAGTAGGTTGTGACACACCTGGGACTGTGGCCGTTTCTTGCCTGCATGAGCATGTGCTTACATTGAAAGGCACGATTCGCAAATATATCTGCATGTGAAACCATGGCCTGAGGGTCCCTGGATAGTCTGGACCCTGAGCATGAGCTGTAGGAAATTATGGCATGGCAACGGTGCTGTTTGTCTGTCACACCACATTTCTGGTCTACAGATGTTTCAAGAGCACATTTTGAAATTGAGTGCAGTTTTTAGCAATATGACATTATAGGTAATGCTTTATTTGATGGGAATTCCAGCTTCCTAGACAAAACCACATCGTTTGCTAATGCGTATGGGAAAATTTGAGTTTGTACATTTATAGTTATTTGTAAATGCTAAGCTAGCACTTGGGACAGAAGATGAGCTAACCATAAAAATGTGTCTACAAACAAACATACAATTGAGCATAAATGAAGAACACGTTTTGCAAAAATAAAAGTATGAGAACTTAATATTTACAGAGGTTTAAGCGAAGCAATGTCGGTGATGTATATTCATCTGAAAGTCAATAACAAACTTGTCACAACTAATTGAGGTACCTTATATAACAATCAGTTCTAATCCCCTGTAATTAGTAACAGACTATGTGGTTTTTCTCAAAGAAAAAAAAAAACTAGGAAAGACTGGACCCATAAAAATGAAGCATTAGCAAGACATATACTCTGTGTAACGTCCACTTGTAAAATGTAAATGTATAAGATGGTCATATATGTTGTTAAATGGACATTAAGACATTCACTGCAGCAACACAACATCCAAGCTGCTCAGAAATGTTTTCTTGATTACATATTGTCTGATCTGTACCTGAGGACTTGTTTCGACTTGATTTTTGTCATTTGGAGCGTATGTAAACATCTGACAGCAGCGTTTCCCTCACAATGTCAGGGCATTCCATGGTGCCACATATACTGATGAAATATCCTTGGGGGAAACCCTGAATTTTGAACGGAGCTATCAGGTGATCGAAGACGTAGTATGACTTCAACTAAAATGACATATTTAATACTTCATTTGCATTCATATCAGTTTAAGAGAGATAAGAATGTACGTACTTTTTTCACTAAATGTCAGACTCCTACTGAAGGTCATGTGTAAATCTACTAAATACCTTTAAGCCTGTTGTCAGTGACTGTATTAAGGTGTATAAGCTCTTGTTGACCGGGTTATGGCTATAACACTCGTCTGACAACGATCAAATATGACAGAGTTTTTGTTTTACAAATTTCTAGTCTAGTTCTTGTACTGCTCACCACACAGTGATTATAGGGATTGACTTCAGACCAGTATCTGTGTGATTTATTTTGACTCAGCAGGTAGTGAGAAGTCTTAGAGTTGATGTTGAGGTTGAAAGAAAGTTCTTTCCTTCTCTAAGTTTTAAAAAACTCAACAGTCATACTTCCTATTTTTACTTCCTTGTATTCATGTTCCTTTTTACAAGATTAATTCATATTTACTTAAAATTTATTAAACAAATGGAAGTTCAAGAACATACCTTTATTATGTTTTGAACTGAACACAACCCTGTGTATTTCTATGACCAGACTAGGGTATTGTCCACCCAGATGGTCAGATAAATCTGAAAATGCTACATTTACTGCCTATATTTTGGCCTTCAATCCACAGTAAGCTCATGTTTTCCACTCTATTGAGTATAACATTTTGAAAACGCATTTGTGAATTCATATGAAAATGTCTGCCTCATTAAAGCATAGTCTGTTAGTACAGGACAAACACCAGTGTCTACTCCTCATTCTGTAGAGCATTACATACAATGGTGTAAGAGCAAAATTAAAAAAGGCAATGTATGTTAGTATAGCTGTTGTATGTTATGTATGTTATGTTAGTATAGCTGATTAGACAGCTGTCCTGTCCCTACTCAGAGGTTATCAGCTGTGGAAACACCATGTTTGTTTCTGACATATGGAAAAGATCAAATGATGACCTCTTAAAATACATTTTTTGTAAAATATAGATTCTCCATTGATTGGTTTCCCCGCTTACCTTTAAAATAATTGAAAGACATACAGTAGCTATATTATACAATTTCTCAAATGATCTTTCAAATTTTAAGATGGCTTTAATGGCAGGCCAAAACATGTTTTAAATGGGATGTCAAGAACACAACCCATTGAAATTGTGCAAAGAGCCACAGTCTCTGTCTCTGTGGTCAAATATCACCTATGTTGTTCTACTTACTGCATATTGCTGCTGTTTACTGTAGAAAGAGCTTAGGGGCTTGCCCTTATTCGCTGTTTCAGTTTTGAGTTGAAGAGAGGAAATGGTGTGGAAATTCCACTCTTACAGATTACATATGGTTAAGTCAGCTTAACATCTTTTGACTTTCTAGATGTTTGCAGTTTTGCACTGTACTTTTTCAGAAATTCAGAAAAATGCATAATAGTGTTTCATTGTTCATGTAGTTTTAACTTAACATGTTGGGCTGATGTTCGCACAGGACCTTTGGTTGGGAAAATTATAATATATATATAGTTTTTTTAGAGCTGAAACAATTGTTTATAGAAAATGAATTGTGGCAGGAAGTTCTATATACAATTAATTATTAATTAATTGAGAAAACCCAATAGAGATATCAAAATAAAAATTATATTAATCAATAATATAATTAATGGTTGCAACAATACAGTTTTACTTTTGTGTGGCTTTTCATTGCCAAAACAATTAAATAATTGATTAAGCAAGAAAAGAAAATAATAAAGATAATGCTTATTTTCAAACCTATTACTCAGTGAAATCTGCTTTTTATCAACAAATGTTTGTCAGTTGTGACTGACGAACAGTTTTGGGGATCATAAATGAGTAACAGTGAAGAGGCAGCACATATAGTATATAGTACATAAGCAACTCACCTATTAATTATTGCAGTAACTGAACTCAGTTGTTATTCACCCAGTGACTGAAACTGGCCTCAAACTTTGCTCACAAAACAAAAAATACAACTGTATCGAGCTCTCCAGTAGGTTTCTCCGGTGATTTAACAGATTTAGATTTTTAATATAAGTGGTGATGTATGTACAGTGAAACACAAAGAAATGACCAAAACTTCTTGAAGCACAGTGTTTGGCTTCACAGTGAGGACCTGATTAGCATATGTATTACCCCCTAGCCTCACAGGCGACACTGGAAACACAGGGAGCTGAGGGACAGAAGTACACTTGTACACAGGCTCTACTTATTCAGATGCTAAATATCCTTTTGAATTTCCCAGGCAGCCTCTCTCCCCCAATCCTACTCAGCAAACAAATGAGGATGAATGGCTCAACATGCTAGCTGGCTTTAAATGCATAATGTGCTTTTTCTTTTTTATATTTTCACTCAGGGTTGTTTATTTAAGAGCCTGTAAAGGGTCTCCTGTCAGTGTTTTCAAAATCTGCTTGAAAATGCATCAGGGAAATTTTGGATGCAGTTTAAAGATTCAATAGATGCACTATACCTTGATCTTTACACCAAAAATTATTACAAACTAAGGACTTGGCCATTAGTAAGGTCATAGAAAATACTCAAGGCTCAAAGGGCTGTAGGGGCATTTTTTTTAAACAAATTAGTTTATCATTGTAAAGTAGAAGGAGCATTTCTGTTTCCAGAACTGAAATGCTATGTGACTCACAGTTGAAGCTCATCTGTCGCTTGGATTGACTTGAACTTGGATGAAACTCTCCTGGTTGAATCATCAGTACAAAAAAATGACAGCTCAAAATATCTGGTTCCTTGATTAAAAGTCAATGGCACAAGCTTATTAATTAAAAGCATTGGGGCAAAGTTAACTACGCTCCCCATTGTGCACTGCAGCAAGAAACATCCAATCGCAGGCCTTAAAATTCTGCTACGTAGACCGCTGATGGTGGGTGGAAGCTGAAATGACAGTGTGGATAAAACCGACGGTGCCATCTGCATCTTAAAGCAATTGATTTTGGCAAATTGTGGATGAATTTACCAACAATGCTGCTGCGCTTTGTAATAAATGTTGAAACATTTTGACTTCACTACTGTTGGCATTTCCACCCCTGACTAACCTGAGGCTTATGAGTATTGTAATATTCAAATCTGTCCAACAAAATATTATTTCTTAGAAATTAAGTTGAAATAATTAAAACTGGTTACATTCTCAGCGAGAGAATGTGTCATGTAACATTTAGGAAATCATTAAAAGAAGAAATTATAATGGGGAATATCCAGGACTTTTCCCACTTTACAAACTTATTACAGAAAATTACGAGCTTGATCATAATATTTGCTCTTGGTTGGTTTTTCTAACGCATGGTATTTTGATTTCCTTTTATTTATTATTACTCACAAGTTGTGTCTTTTAACTAAAACCCTGATTGTTTATGTCCTTAATGTAGCATCAGATCTTTATTTCCCCTTTATACAATGGTATTTTTCATTCCCTGTGGAGAAATGTCTCTTTACCTTACTGATCAGTGCCGGTGCCTGTTTGGAAAAGACTTTGCGATGGTTCAGTCTCAGATTTGCTCTTGAAAGGCGAAGGTTTACATTTCTTTCCTGTCATGGCAAAATGATTAACATGCACATTCTTGTCTGAAAGACTGTGTATTTTTTATGGGTTAAGTTTCTCTGTTGTCCAATCCTGCGGCTGCTAACAGATGTTTTGTGAGCTGAGTTTTCAGGTTGTTTTGTGAACAGAATTGTCAGACTAAATTGTCTAAATTGTTATTTGTTCCTTATTTTAAGTTAATCATTTAATGCCCAATTTATATTTTTTGTCAAAATATGAAGAGTTTCTTGGAAGAAAAAATGTCTCACATTCTTTTCTTTTTGTATTTCTGAATGAGAAGAAGGGACGTGCTAAGGTACTATATAGTACTGGTTCAGTGCAATTAAAAGACTTTCTTTAACAGTAACCTTACCACTTTTTTGCCAAACGAAGAACCAGGTTGCTGAAATATTTCAGCTCTAAAAAGATGTGTCTGCTTCGGAATCTTCTAACAAGTTAAAATATTAAAATTTGAGAAACTATTTGTGAAATACTTTCCCTTTATTGAGAGAATCCCACATTGTGTCTTCTGAGAGTTGAAGCCGAGAGCGAGCAATCATGTTGTCAGTGCGGGGTCCTCTGGGTGAATAAGTTTTGATGTTTTTGCTTTTGAGGCAGTCAAGTTTAGTTGTGTATTAATACAGCCTTTCAGTCAGAGAGGTATGTCCCTTTTTTTGTCAGAGCCAAGTGGACCATGTGGGCCAAAGAAGCGTTAGGACACCTCCTATGTGAAGACAGGGCGGCTGCAGAGCTGTGAGTGGTCCCTGACTTACAGGATGAAAATAGCATAGCGTCGAAACTCAGTGACGCTCTACTCCCACTCTTACTGGGAGAGAAAATATGAAAAATCAAGAAAATCTAACTAATGTCAGTAAGTCTGTTCCCCAGTTGAGGCAGTTGGCATATAATTAGCACGAACTACTAGGTGAGGATGTTGGCTGAAACAAGCACCTGTGTAGTCTTGTACCTGTGAGTGCACTTGAGCCAGGTGGAAAAACAAAGAAAAGGTACAATCTCAGCATTACTCTTGTAAATTAAAAGCTTTGTCTAAGCATTTATATATATAATTTACAGTGCTTATAATAAAAACATTTATGTTTTCCATTACAGTTCAATTTAAAAGAACAGCAACACGTTGCAAGTCACAGCCAGATGCTTCCAGATGTTTGTATCAATGTCATACATCACTGACTTTGTTGTGACAGTTTGCAAACATCATTGTGCCCCACGTCTGTTTTCAGTTTCTCTTTTGGAATTTGACCTACATGTACAAGCTGAACAGTAGAAATCAGTTGTGTCAGTGTTTGTAGTCTGAGTTGCATTCCTGGCCTAGTTTCTTCCCTGTGGGCAGTTTGGATATGACAACAGATTAAACCACTTAATCCTTAAAACCTTTACTCCCTCGACAGGATCGGCTTCAATTTACCTAGAGTCTAATAACTTGTTTGTTGCTCCTCTCAACACCTCATGTCTCAAAGCATCACCTGTGCGCACTCAACATCTTTCTTACTGTTTGGTTGGGTAAAAATAAACCATGGAACCAGGTGCTTAGTGGATCATTAATCAACTGAGGTTCAATATTGTCAACATCTTACCTGAGTAAAGACAGAGTTCTCGTCCATCGTTCGTAAAAATTACAACGAGGATTGTGAGTTGTTTTATAACCCTTTGTGCCTTAATTTCCCTCGGGACAAATAAAGTATCTATCTACCTAAGATGAAACATCTCGTTCAAACAAGTGCAACAGAGAGGACTGATGTAATTATTGGTGAAGAGAGTCAAAAGAGTCATCATGTCTTGACTCTGTGTGCCACCATTTAGTCGTAAGTGCAGCAAAGATGAATTTTCCTCACCCCTAACTAGTCACAAAGAGCCGCATTAGCCTGAGAGCAGCTTAGTCTGAAGCTGACATAGAGGAACGAGACAAGAGACGATGTGTGTCACACAGCGCACATTTGGCTCTGACATGCTGCATGAATGTGAGTTCCTGCCAGCAGGACTGTTTTATTGGTGCTTAGCAAATGTTATGCATGAAGAGGACAGCAAAAAACATTGCGTGACTGCGCATAAAGGGTCTTTTTTGTAAAATATTAGATAATCCAACTCAGCTCCAGGGCCAGGCAGTCTGCAGTACAACAGCTGCCCTTCACTGTTGCCAAACCCATGACTGTCCACAGATTGTTACACATACTGTATAAATCTGCTGCAGATGTCTTTATCAACATTAGATTGTGCAGAGCACCGAAAAAACTAACCTTATAACATGTGGTTTCCTTTTTTTTTTTTTCATTTTAACGACAGTATTAATTTCCTAAAACGAGGGCACTGTGGTTAGAGTAGAGAAGTAGAGAGAGTATTTGTTGGGGACTATTTATAGCTGCAGATTGATACACGTATGTTGTACCAATGAGTATTTACAGCAACATGACGCGGCATGTGATGATAAATTACATTTCCGATGTTCATGATAATGAAGGAACATGTAACACACAAAGCTGTGGCTGTTGACTAATTTGGGGTTTTTGATTGTTTCGTACAACTCCTAATTTTTTTTGTATGCAGATCTTACAATGACATTAAAGGGTTTTTTATTCTAACAACAATGAATATATCAAGATTTGGCTACACAGATAGACCTGTTAATAAATTGTAGATTTTAGTTGTGTAATTTCATTTCTTTCAGTGTCTGACACTGAACATTGTCAAACAGCAGCATATTAGCATTGTCATTGTGGCCGTGTTAGCATGCTGACATTAGCATTTAGCTTTCAGCACTGCCACACATAAGTACAGCCTGACAGGAGCTGCTAGCATGACGTTCAGCCCTGGCTGGTTCTTTTCCAGTGTGTTTGTGTTGAGAGTATAATCCGTATCAGAGCAGTATGGATGTGTGTGATCTCCAGAAGAAGAAACTGCAGCATAGAAACACTGAATCCTTGCATCTCAACCCCAGCGGCTGGCTTGCATACCCACCTGACAAAGACACAAAGGTCCTGTGTCTGTGTGCAGCTTGTTTCTGAGAGCAGAGCTCCAAGGATGTGTCTAAACAAACTGAGAAGTGATGCGCTACCCATCCAGAAGCAGGCTTTTAATTATATTTTTGTTTTATTTGTTGTGTAGCTTTATGCCAGTATATAGAAGCTACTAAATTCAGAGATGGGGCCAGAGGAAAATTGGCGAGGGCAAATGAAGGTAACCCTCCCACCACACACACTCCTCCCCCTCTTAACCTAAGCTCAGCTTTAACCCTTCAACATCTAACCTGGCACATCTTGTTTCCCCCCTCTTCCTTTGTTACTTCAAATCCTGAGTTTTCATAGTTATTTTCTGCACAGGTGTGGGGCCTTTTTTTTTTTTTTTTGCGCACTCTGATTTCTCTGCTCCTGGTTTCTCTTGTCCCCTCCTCCCTCTCCCTCATATCCTTCAGCAGTAGCTGAACAATGAGCTGATGTTTGACAATCACTGCTTCTGTTTCTCTCTCACACACACAAATCCAGTGCTGCCTGTGCTGGCATTGCTTGGTCAATGTTTACTCTCCCCCAACGCTCTGAATGACTTTTCAGCACTGCCTTGGTGTGTGCATCACTTCTGCTTTACTCTGGGGGTTCCAATCAATGCAATTTGTCCTTTTTTTGTGATTGTTTTTTTTTTTTTTTTGTTCCTTGTATTGCCATTAAAGCTGTCAGGAAGCAACAATATCCATAAAGTTTGGTTGACTTTTTTTGTCTCTGATAAACCATCGGTTTTGACGTATTAAACGTTTCCTGCTGGAATTTTTTGGATTTGTTTACTTTCTAGAGTAAGATGCAGATGACAGCTTTACATGATGCAATACAGTCTTAGTCTCAAGACAAATATGCTGACTTGCTCTCTCCTTTGGAGTTGTGCCTGGCACTTTCACTGCTTCTGATCAAACTGTTCTTCTGCTCCTTCATTTTCGCCACTGGAAACTTGTGCTAACTGTTGGTCTCCTTTTTGTTTTTGCTCTCTCTGTCTCTGTCTCTCTCTGTGTTTGACTTTCAGGTGAGAATTTTGAGCAGAGTCCATTGCGGAGAACCTTTAAATCGAAGGTTTTAGCACATTATCCAGACAATGTCGAGTGGAATCCATTTGACCAGGATGCCGTTGGCATGGTATGATCTCCTTCCAGTTAAAACACATGCAATATCAGTAATTCATTTTATTTGATTGCTTAGAACTTGTTCTTAGTAGGTACATGGTGTAATGACTTTGACTTGAACTTTATAGAGAGCGAGGATATAGCAGTTACAGCAGCACACAGGCTTTGAAAAGATTTTTTTGAATTTTTGTTTGTGTTGTGTTTGTGTCAACAGATTGTTGTTATACAAATAAGATGTGTCAAACTAGTGAATGTTTGAGGTTCTGATAGGTGTCATTTTGAACTTTGGACAGAGGCTTTTGTTTCAATTTCCAGTCTTTGTGATAAACTAGCTGAATCTCCAGCTCTGTACTTATTGAACTTGGTGAACAGACATAAGCAGGGCTGAATTTTTCAGTATGGCAGGCATGAAGTAGCTACTTTACAATTTCTCTTTTTTAACAATGAATTAGGTTCTGATGTAGTCTTTTATCCCTCTCATCTTCTGTCTGTCCCCTTACAGCTCTGCATGCCAAAGGGTCTGTCGTTCAGGACGCAGGTTGATTCTCGGGAGCCTCAGTTCCACTCTTTTATCATCACCAGAGAGGACGGCTCTCGGACCTACGGCTTTGCCCTCACCTTCTTCGAGGAGGTGACCAGTAAGCAGATCTGCAGTGCCATGCAGACGCTTTACCACATGCACAATGCAGAGCAGTACGACATCTTGCACACTCCCACCTCACCACAAGGACCCGAGGACCAGCGACACCAACACTCCCAGCCTCGTCCCATGCTCCATGCTGCGCCCGCCATTTCCCGACTGCAGCGGTTCAACTCTTATGACATCAGCCGTGACACGCTGTATGTGTCAAAGTGCATCTGCCTGATAACACCTATGGCCTTTGCTCAGGCCTGCAGGAAGGTGCTGCAGCAGCTTCACCAGGCTGTGACCTCTCCTCAGCCTCCACCGCTCCCACTAGAGAGCTACATTTTCAACATCCTCTATGAGGTGCCCCTGCCACCCTCTGGGCGATCCCTCAAGTTCTCAGGCGTCTATGGGCCTGTGGTGTGTCAGAGGCCGAGCACATCTGAGCTGCCACTCTTTGACTTTGCCATCAGTGAAATGTTTAACCTGCTGGGTGTGGAGAACATTCTTCAGCTGTTCACCTGTGCCCTGCTTGAGATGCAGATACTGCTCTACTCACAGCGTAAGTAGCTGGTCTGCTCCTGTTCCACTCAATGTTTTCATTTAACCTTGAGCATCCAGTCCCATTAGGATGTATTGATTACAAATACCTATGCATTTAGCTCACATTACAACCCTTTTAAAAACAAATAATGCAGTAGTTACGGTTGCAATGAAATCCTGTGTAGACACAATTCATCAACATTACAGCTGTGTGTGGAAGTGGGAAAGCAAGAAAAAAAAAAAATCATGCATAATTGTAACATGTCAGTGCTACTGCAGGTTCTACTCAACACAAAACAGTCACATACAGTTTAATCCACTAGGTTGTACAGTTACTACTACTCACAATAGCGATACTGGGGGTTAGTTCAACTTCTCTGATAATGCAAACTTCCTGTATAAATGTTCCTGAGAGGAGCAGCACCATTCTCCTCTGGCTCTCACAAGACAAGAGTCAAAATCAGTCAACAGGTCACATCTCTGCCACTTAAAACCCTGGCACTTCCCCCATGAGTCACTTCCACACATCTGAGCTGAGCCCACCTTACCCCACTACCACACTTATCTGTAACAGCTGTTTTGTGAGGTCATGTGATCCTATTAGCAGAGGCTGTCTCAAGAGACATATCAGTGTCCTGACATTGAGACTAGATGTTTGCCAGAGGATCTGGTTATTATAAGCTGAGATAGCTCTGAGGCTATCTTCCCTGTTTTTAACTTTATTTTGTGCAACAATGTAGTCGCACTGTAGATTTATTTAATAATTTTATTTATTTCTTTTTTTTCTGTTGTTTGGATTTAGCTCTAGAAACATAATGGAAAATCATGCTGAATCAGAACTAGCTCATATGATGTGTTGCCCAACTATATCTGAAATCGATCAAATTAAGTATTTACAATAGTTCTTAACACTCAGAGGCAAGGTGAAGAGCCAGCCATCATTGAGAGGGGAGTGGTACCATATTGCTTAAAAAGTGTATAATGCACAGAATGAAAAAAGAGAGCCAGAAAGAGAAATCCAACCACTGTCTCCTTTCTCGACTCTAAACAGCTAAACAATCTTGGCAGGAAGTCGATGTGAATGTTGGACCGTCGGCTTCAAACAGATACAGAAAAAGTCAAACAGCCTTTAGAATGGATGGTTGCTGTATAGGATTAAAAACTACAACCCGAGGCTATGGCGTTTGATATGCATGGCAGAACTATTATCCAGGAGATTACATAACCTGTGTGTGAGTGTTTCCATTTAAGTGATGCAGTGTACCAGAGTACCAGCCTGTGTAAATGTTAGTCCCCTCAGAAATTCGAAGCAGCTTCTTCTGCCAGGACTCACATGTAAGAGGTTTTTCCTGTGAAAGTTGCTATGCAGGTTAGTGAGCTAAGCGGGCCATTTTATTATCTGTGATTTATCTTATATTGTGACCCATCAGACATAACACAAAAGAAGTCGTCACTGACTGAATTTCACAGGTGCTTTTTAATGTAAAGAAAATGCTGTGTGCTTTATCCTGGTTAGTATTTATTCATTAGTAGCAGTTGTACGGGAAGTATTCAGTTAATCCATTACATCCTTTGACAGCAGAATAGGATCTTAGAAAAGATGGCATTCATCACACTGCTTGAATGTGTGTATGTGTGCGAGGAGAATCAAGAAAATCATTAAGGTTGCTATGTCTGGTGTGGTGATTGGATCCATTACCATGGCAAGAGAAGGCAAATGGTTTACAAAACGCCAGGGGCCGGGGGGAGTAGCTCTTAAGGGGGAAAGCGGTGGTGTTGCTAGGCAACCCAGAGACGGGGAGGATGGCGGTGATACAAGATGATTATTATTGGTTGGGAGTGACATCATGCTTTTTTTTTTTTTTCTCCCCCATGGGGCTCATCACTGCAGAACATGTGAAGGATGCGTTGTAGAGTTAAGCCCTGGCAATCCTCCGCGGAGAAGAAATGAGGGATTGTTAGGAAAAGGCACTCAAACACACACTGAGGAGAGGGATGCTCTGCAAATAAGGAGACAACTGTGTATTGTGTGCTAAAAATACCTGATCAAAAAAAAAGAAAGAAAAAACCTTGGCCAGCGTGTTTTCCATGAAGCCTAAATATGTTGATGCCACCAGTTCTTCTCCCTTCCTTTATAAACAGGAAGCTCATCATGTGTCACTCATGTGTCAACTCTTGTGACATGCTACAATTAAGCCTTTATTTGTCATTATTTTGTCACACTGACATTTTCTGTTTTAATGTGATTTGTGCATTTGAGAGTGACAGGAGAGATCTGAAATGAGGATGCGACAATTACACAATACACATTTTAGTCAGAGCTTAAGAAATTGAGTTCAAAAGCACAACTCTGAAGCTGTCAGCACAGTGTATTTGTCTGTCACTGTAAGATACAGAATCAGGCTAGTCTTTCAGTCACACACAGGCAATTACGTTTTCCTTTTTTATAATGAATCCTTCATATTACCTTTTTGTATATTAGGCAATAACATGACTATATTGTGTCAGCTTTTCTTTAACTGACAGATGCATCTTAATGAGTCTAAACCGTGCTTTGACCCCTCTTCAACCTCAATATCTTTACAGATTCCCAACCAGATTTTAACATCCATTTTAATTAGTAGACTATGTTTGTACTTCTTTCTGAAGGCTGCAATTTCAGATAACTTAATCATGTAGTTTTACCAAGAGCTGAACCACTTAATCAACAACTGTTTTGATAATCTGTTAACTTTAAAAAGTTGGCCATTCTCTGCTTCCTTGGTTCTTTGGGCTTTGGAGTATTAGTCAGACAAAATAAGAGATCTGAAGATTTTATCTTGGGCTCTGGGACATTGGGATTAATCTCTGTTTTCTAACATTTCAAAGTTGAAACAAATAATTGTGAGATTAAACCGTTATTAAAAGGACCATTACTTGCAGCCCTGATTTGGTGTGCATGTTTCCTCTCCCACTACATATCTGCAGGAAGTGCAAAAAATAGCACTGTAGTTTTTTGCATTCACTTCTGAACAGAGCAAAATGTTATTTGGTCAAAATCATCAGCATCCATGACTACCATGGTAGAAGTCAGGGCTTTTAGACAAACACAGTGCAAAACAAGCTATTCAGAATAGTGTTGAAATGCAGGACTCATAGCAGTTTCACTTCTGTCCAGTGTATTTTTAGCCTGTTGTCTTGCATGTTGTTTCACTCAGTTTGTAAACTCTTATATCAGACATGCAATAGTTCAAGCATCACCTAAAGGTCCAAACTGAAACCAGTTGTCAGGGTGGACATTTTTGAAGTTTCCTTGGTATGCATCAGCAGCAGTATGTGACTCTGTGAGCTGAGTTTAAGTACTTTCTTGTCTTGATGACCTAGTTTAAGAGCAGACGGGTGATGTTAGTATTCTCGTCTCCATCCTGGGAGAGGAAGCTGCTGATAGGAGGGGGGAGGGCTGGCTGGGGTGAGAGTCTCTTCTCATGAACTAGCACATGACCAAATGAAGGAATGGTATTTATTTTGGTACCATAACAGGAGAAGCAAAGTTGCTGCTGAATGTACAGTAGGTGTCAACAGGATAGAGCAGGAATGTAGAGGAGGAGGAGAACTGGATACATATTTGCATGCATGCCAGTTGACTCAAGTGTAAATTCTTGAACATGAAGAAGTGTTGTTGTGTGGAGTCGTGACAAAGGAATTTAAAAGCTAGCCACAGAACCAGCTGACTGTAGCTAGAGCCTGGTTCCCCCAACGGGCCCAGCCACAGAGGACATCCTTTTTAAATTGAAATGGTCGAGCCTCAGACCAAACTGATGGTGTGATCATGCAGACACCAGTTTAAAAAATGGAAGTTTATCATGAGTTTATGCAAGTAGTCCTGACCCTTACAGCTATAATACAGAAAAACAAGAATAACCAGGGTAAAGAGATAACACTGTAGTGAGGTTGGGTACTGAATCCTGAATCACACAGGATAGATAACTGAGACTTAATGTTCTTACCAGCTGGTCAGTGATATTGCGGCTGATGTTTTCTATCAGCTGTGTGTCAGAAACATCCAAGGGTGCCACGCTATCACGCTGCAGTTGATGGATCTCAATCCTGTTGCAACAGACAATGATGTTGCACAACTTTTCTGTCACATGCTTTTACTGGCCCAAGTGTTTTGGAGCAATAATAAACATTTATCTTACAAAGGCAATGTAACCCAGGACTTTTGGGGGAATAACACAGAAACCTTTTTTTTTTTTTTTTTTTCCATTGAAAGTTGTTAAGATGTTATGAAGGCTGAAGGGTTTTCGTGTGGCTTTACCCTTTAAATTTTACCAGAAATACTGCAATTCCCTTACTATTGTCCAGTAGATGGTGAATTTACCACTATCACATCATTGAACAGGCATTTGCAAGTACGTTTTTGCAAGTTTTCAAACCACTGATCAGAAAAAAAAATTCAAGCAATCGCTAAGGTTTTAAAGTAATAATCAAGTCAGTAAATGACTTGTACTGCACTTCACCGCGCTGTATATTCTGCTTTAGCATGTCTTTCACATTGTTTATGGTGTTTACTCCACCAAGTTCACTTTTGTGTGTGTGTGTGTGTGTGTGTGTGTGTGTGTGTGTGTGTGTGTGTGAAACAGATTACCAGAGGCTGATGACGGTTGCAGAAAGCATCACGGCTTTAATGTTCCCCTTCCAGTGGCAGCATGTGTACGTTCCTATTCTGCCTGCCTCCCTGCTTCATTTCCTGGACGCTCCTGTGCCGTATCTCATGGGCCTCCACTCCAATGGACAGGATGACCGCACCAAGCTAGAGCTGCCACAGGAGGTATGGACACATCATAGTGCTTTCCCGTTCTGAGTTCAAACTTTTTTTTTTATCAGGTTTATTCAAATATTTTGTCTTTTGCAAAAAATCATTTCATCTCTGTGTGGTGTTGACTCACAAGTCAAGTCAACTTCAAAAAGTTGTAAATAAATTCACTGTTGTAGGATGTCTTTAATTGTCTTTGGGTGCACTGACATTCTTGCTTTATCTTGCCAGAGTTTTTTTTTATTTCACATTTCAAGAAATATCTAGTTACTTATAATATTTTGAACCAAGACCTTTTAACTTCCAAGTATTTTTAGGTTAGTTAGGTTAGTCAAGGAACAAGTGTTTTGCTTCTCATTTTATACATAGACAGACGTGTTTAGATGTGTGTAGTTAACTATCTTTCCTTGTTTTCTTCCAGGCCAACTTGTGTTTTGTGGACATCGATAACCACTTCATCGAACTTCCAGAGGAGTTACCCCAGTTTCCCAACAAGCTAGAGTTCATCCAGGAGATCTCAGAAGTGCTCATGTCCTTTGGCGTGTCTCCAGAGGGAAACATTCACTCCAGTGACACCCAGGCCAAATACCGAAGCTTCCGATCTGTTGACATGGTCTCTGATAAGCGCAATGGCAATTTGGCCTCACCTCTCAACTCCTACCTGCTGAGAGAGAATGAAACTATTGCCAGACTGCAGGCTCTGGTCAAGAGGACGGGTGTCAGTCTGGACAAGGTAAGAAATGTGCCATACATTGGTCCAAATATTGTTTCCAGGTTTGCATTAAATACTAAAAACACACCCCGCAGTGAAGTCAAAGGTCGGCCAAGAGACTTCATCGGTCCAGAACATCAACTCCACTTGCTTTTAAAA
This sequence comes from Rachycentron canadum, assembly GCA_038496675.1. Classification (NCBI taxonomy): domain Eukaryota; kingdom Metazoa; phylum Chordata; class Actinopteri; order Carangiformes; family Rachycentridae; genus Rachycentron; species Rachycentron canadum. The sequence continues at coordinate 11,563,609 of CM076648.1, forward strand.
TGCTGCTGGTCAGTATCTGACAGCCTACATAAGATGACAGAAACCTTTCATAAACACTGACATCAACAGATGTAGTTGGCATCTGTATAATTGCATTTCCATTTGGCTTGAGTATCTTAGGAACAGTAGTGAGTAGTATAATGACAAATTTGTGCCTCATGGATCAAAGGGCTACTAATTAGAGAAAGTCTCTGTATTTTCAGTATAATCAGCTTATGTTCTTGTACCAGCAATAGTCTTCCATGAGTGGATTAGCTAATTGTCTATGTGTAGTTCACAGCTACAAGGTCAGTCTTCAATTATAATTATTCTTGTCTAAACTCACTGAGTTTGATTCAAGGCAACAAGTTAGTGATTAAACAGATTCTTGTTTAATGTCACTGGATTGTGACTTTGTTTATGCTCAGTGTCTGTCCAGCTGACCCACTGACATGCTAAAAAAGGTTGTTTCAGTTTCATTGGGGCCATAAACCCCTAATGTCCTTGACTTCCTTTCCCATAACCCTGCTGCTTTATTAGTAGCCTCTGATAAATAAAACCAAATAACAAAAATATACACTGCTGTGTTTCTTTTCTTCCTCTCACTTCTTTCTCATACAATTTTCCATTTTCTCCAACTTGTCTATTTTTCTTGCGTGTGTGTGTTTTAATGAACATTTGTGCTCATTAGCTGGAGGTGAGAGAGGATGCCAGCTGCAATAAGGATATTCGGGTTCAGTGTGATGAGGAGGAGCTAAAGATGCACCAGCTCAACATCCAAGTGCGTGAGGTCTTCGCTAACCGGTTCACCCAGATGTTCGCCGACTATGAGGTGTTTGTTATCCAGCCGAGTCAGGACAAAGAGTCCTGGTTCACCAATCGAGATCAGATGCAGAACTTTGACAAGGTAAAGTGGTAGAAACTGTCTGTTTATAGGATTGTGATGGATATAATTTTTCCTAAACTTAAAAAAAGTGTTTTTCCCATCCATTAAATGTGTGTGTGTGTGTGTGTGTGTGTGTGTGTGTGTGTGTGTGTGTGTGTGTGTGTGTGTGTGTGTGTGTGTGTGTGTGCGTGCGCGTGCGTGCGTGCGTGTGCAGGCTTCCTTCCTGTCCGACCAGCCAGAGCCCTACCTGCCCTTCCTGTCACGTTTCTTGGAGACGCAGATGTTTGCCTCTTTCATTGATAGTAAGATCCTCTGTCATGATGATGAGGAGAAGGAGCACACACTGAGGGTGTTTGATGCCCGTGTGGATAAGATTCGCATGCTGAACGTCCGCACGCCCACACTTCGCACCTCGATGTACCAGAAATGCACAAACATTGAAGAAGCAGGTGAGGATAAAAGATCAGTCCTGGAAATCATTGGAAAACTGATTTTCAGTGGTTAAGCCACAGCTTTTAGTTTAAAGATGATGAGTCTCACCATAGTATATTAACTTGAGACAATAGAAAATGGACCTCTGTACTGTTGGATTATGACACTGTCTAAAGGTTTTAAGTTTGCTATTTAGTTTTTTCAGTGTAATTTAAGATTGTCCTAACGAATTCCTGTAATTTGAAGAGTGTCACCTTAAATTAATTTGAAGGTATGAACATGGAGATTTGCTCTCTTTACTTAACTAATTGATAATTGCTGTCTTGTTTACAGACAACCTGCTAAAAAAACGATATGAGAAAGCTGATTTTGTTGCACCTGGACCTCATGCCATTGGGCTCGAGAACATCAAGATTCACATTCGTAATATTTGCTCTTGTGACCTCAGATATCTCTGAAGGGCAGCTCTTTGAACATGTGTGTAGTGCTGTTAAAGATACACTCACACAGGAATGATGAGTTTTCTTTGAACTAGTCTTCATATTAAACTAAACTAAATAAATGACAAATTAATAATATAATTAATACGAATTGTAAATAAATAATTTCCTAGTATTATTCCCTTGAACTCATTATATATATTGTTAAATGTGTTTTAATTTACTTACCATTGTAAATGATTCCTCTGTGAGACCTTTATACATTGCGCACACGTTTTTACTAATCCTAAATGCCCTAAAACGCTTCTTTATGGTGGCATTCTGGTAACTTGGAGCATGCAGGTGAATCTGGGATAATGAATTCTTCTCAGAGAATACAATCTTTGTACCTGTGAATTGTAACATCAGGCGGTCAATCTATACTTATTTACCTTTTCCATGCTACATTATTACATCTTACGTATATCTATCTCACCTTGTTTGTTCTGTCTTTACATGCACTCGATGAAGTAACCTATTTAAGGTCTAAATTCATCTATGCGTGGGTGTGTTGTAATCAAGCATCAGAAAGCTGCTGTCTAAAGTTGCATTCATGGATCACTCTCAACTGGTTTCTTCAAAGAAAAAACATCAGTCTTGCACATTTATTCTGTCACTTCTTTTGCTTCTGTGGGTGTTTTAGGGAAAATTGATTTCTCTATTCAACTTTTTCTCTTTCTTTGATTTTCAATCTGTTGCAAAATGAGAAATTAAAGGTTCTTAGTCATAGTTATGCTGGTTTTTCAACACAATTGGCTACAGAATTATTTCTCATATACCGCTTATCCACCAGTGTCGATGGAGGGGGTGGAACCAATCCCAGCTGACATAGGGCCAAAGTGGGGTACATCTTGGACAGGTCTCCAATGCCACCCACTCAGGATAGCCCTATATATTATATATTATCTATTTTTTGCAAAGATATTTCTTTTGTGACATCCATAAAAATCTTCTTGCAAATTCTAAATGATTTATTGTTGGACACTTGGACAATAGGCAGAGTTTATTCACAACTTAATTACTTGCATTTTGACAGTGAAAGCACAGTTATTTGAGCAAATGAACAAAAAGAAAATGACGAATGCATCCTGTAATCTCACCAACAACTTTTGCACCCTTCCTGCATCTCGTCCACAGAGAAAGCCATTGAGATGAGAGTGTCAAAGATTGACCACACTGCCCTCCACCCACACCTGCTAGACATGAAGATCGGTCAGGGTCGCTATGAGCAAGGCTTCTTCCCCCGCCTGCAGTCCGATGTGCTCTCCACTGGGCCCACAAGCAACAAGTGATTATTTAACATTATTGTCACATCACACATTTGTACTGTGATAGATTTTTATTTGAAACAAACCTTCAACGGCTTTATCCAATCTGACCAGCTGCCAGCTGTTTGTGTGTAAACCTGATTTGAGTTGTGTTGTGTTACAGATGGACCAAGAGGAGCGCTCCTGCCCAGTGGAGGAGGAGGGACCGACAGAAGCAGCACGCTGAGCACCTCTATTTAGACAATGATCAGAGAGAGGTCAGAGGTCCCCAGTGTTTTCTTTTCTCAGCTCATATTGAAACAAATTGACTGCCTGAGCTTTGTTGTCTTTTTTTTTTTTTTTTTTTCATTCTTCGTGATGTGTTCTCAGTTAGCTTTATTTTGACTTCACTCTTCCCCCATCTCCTCACACTTCTGGTCACTGTCTCTTTTTGTCTTTCTCTGCCTCTCTTGCACTCACGTTCACACACTCTCAGCATGTAGAGTGTTTGTTTCCGGAGCTGCAGCTCCTGCTGTTTCTTGACTACTACTGGCTCTCACAGTCCGTCAAGCCCTGTCTAAAGTCGGTGACTGTGGACGTGGTATGTGTTGGTAGTCCGCAGACCACATGACCTGTCCACCCATGTGGTCTTTACCTCCCTCTGCTTCCTTCACTACCAGCAGCTGAGCTTTAGCTGATAATCCATGTCATTTTCTAGGCCGTGTCCTGTCTGGGGTTGTGAGAGGTGGAACTCATGAACTTGAAATGAATCAAGCAAAGTGCTGATCATTTTTCAGGCAATAGTTTTGGACTTGGTTTGATAAACACTGCAAATGTTCATCACATTCTGTTTCCTATTTGCTCTTTAGTGTTTTTAATTTCAGTCAGTGGATCTGTGAGTGAATATTCAGTCTTCTAATCCTTTGGGCTGATTGTTTGACCCTGGAGCAATTATCAATCAGTTGGGTTCTTTTTTTTTTAAGTATCACATCATTTTAATCATTTCATTTTCATGAGTTTCACCCTTCATAGGGGGGGTTAATTCAATATCTGAAAACTTAAGTCGAATCATAATGACATTATTATAATTATCAGAGCTTATACATTGTATACATACATGTATACGATCAGAAATGTAATGTTGTAATAGGTTGTAATACATATAATGAATATTTGAGACTATATAGTGAACAATTTTTGTGTTCCCAGCACTATGTGGTGTTTGTCATAAACAGTATAGTAAACTTGACCTGAACTTACCAATTTGCTGAGTTGATTTTTCTGACAGTTTCTTGATTTACCTGTTTGCTGACTACTCTCTCTCTTTCTCTGTCTTTGATCAGAAGTACATCCAGGAAGCTAGAAACCTGGGCACAACCATCAGACAGCCCAAACTGTCCAACCTGTCGCCTTCTGTCATTGCTCAGACTAACTGGAAATTTGTTGAAGGATTACTGAAGGAGTGCAGGAACAAGGTTTGACTAATGAATGTCACATTGTTTCAGATGATTAAAAAGAGTTTCTACACATCTGTAAAGTTTTTAACATGTTTTATGCAATGAATGAGTATTCGATGAGGGAAGTTTTTAAAATCTAAATCTTATCGTGATCACCAATGCCTAAACGTTACTGGATATTAAAATTAAAATAAATTCATTGTAGTCAAATTATTTCTTGGTTAGGACTTAATTAGAGAAAATTAATAAAACGGCAAAACATTGCAAAAGCAAATTAAGATTTTGTTAACAAGCAACTTCAAGTAACAACAGTGTATGTAGACGTGTGTTAATGTGGCTGTTTCTCTGCAGACTAAGCGTATGCTGGTAGAGAAGATGGGTCGGGAGGCCGTGGAGCTGGGTCATGGCGAGGTCAGCATCACTGGTGTTGAGGAGAACACTCTGATTGCAAGTCTTTGTGACCTGCTGGAGAGAATCTGGAGCCACGGGCTGCAGGTTAAACAGGTCAGGAAAAACAAATCTCTGCCATTTTAATGCACCCAATCGATCCACCACAGCTAAAAGACCGGGAGGTGCTCACAAATAATGAATACCGTATATTTCCTATTTCAGGGTAAATCTGCCTTGTGGTCCCACCTTCTACACTACCAGGAGAGCAAAGAGAAGAAGAATGCAACTCCAGGTGGTTTAGGACCTCCAGGTAAAGGGTGAAACAGTTCATCTCATACGCAAAATTAGTTAACAAATTGCAATTACACTAAGGAATTGCTTAACGTCTCTTTTTTTCTCCACTTTCCAGGTTTCATTCATGATCCTGAGCGACGCAAATCTGATGGAGGTGGATCAGCCATGCCGCCTCTTAAAATCTCCCTAATCCAAGACATGAGGTAGGAAGGACTGAAGATGTGAACTAATGTACATCTCAATAAAGGAATAAAGGATGATGTCTCTTAATTTTATCCAGTGTATCATCAGATGCTTTAAAAAAATGCATCAGCTGCTGGTCACCATCAGAGGAAACTGAGAAAGGCTAAGACTGCCCTCCTGTGGGAGGCTGTTGAACAACAGTTTGACTGTTTACTGTGTCCCAGTGATTATCAGTTGTTCAAGTAGATCCACAATCTCTCAAATGATTCTTAGGTCAAATCAACAAAACGTAATTAATTCATTTTTACTCTAATTAGGGCTACTCCTGTTAAGTTATTTTGACATCCCATACAGATAATTCTACTAAAAACAATCAACAATATATAGAACCTTTCTTTTAGGAAAAATGAATTGGGCTAACTGGGTTTTTTTGGCTTGATGTGGATCTATTTGTGTTGGAGAAGCCACGTCTCTGATAAACTCAGGCTACTTAACCTTTATGACATTGATAAATAAATAAAATGGATTAAATTGTAGTGGTTGTAGTGGTGTAGTGTGGTTGTAGTTTCATTTGAAAGCATGTAGCCTGACAGGAAGTAATTGTCAGAAACTAGTAACTCCACTAAAATGTTTCGGGTCGGATTCATTCTGCGCCACATATTAATTAGCTTATATGAATGAATGTCCTGAATAAGGCTGCAACTAATGATTATTTTTAATATCACCTAATTTATTTTTTCATGTACTTGTTTAGTCCATAAAATGTCAGAAATGTCACTTATGACAAATACCCATGACAGGTATCCAGAGCCCAAGGTGATATCTTTAAATGTCATATTTTGTCTGAGTAAAAGTCCAAAAGCCAAAGATATTCAATTTACAGCAGTTAGATACAATAAACAATCGATTGCCCAAGTAACCTTAACATGCACAAACATTTACAGACACACACAACCTTACACACGTGCATACTAGCCAAATACAATTACAATGAAGTCTTACAATAAAAGTGAGTTTTCAAGATACTCCAAAAAAGATGCAGATTTATAGTAGTACTGCAGTTAGAGAAAAGGGGGAGGGGGTTGCATTTCATCCAATAGATAGAAATGAGGGGAAAGAGAGAGAAGGTGACATGCCATGGGCACACGTAAACTGGGGGCCCAGTGTCACCCAGACCCCAAGGCCAGATTGGTGCCCTAATTTTCTCAGTGTTTTTACTCTATTTATTTGTATGCAGTAGAAAACACTGAGCCTTTCCATGACCTTAAGAGCCTCTTTGGCACCCAGGCATGCTTTCAACACCTGTGTGCGTTTGAGAGTGATGGCAGCCGTCACTGCTGTCATGTTATCTACCATATCAACCAGAGTTGAGAAGTCTGGGCTTGTGTTGCGTGAAGGCGGTGCAGTGTAAGTCTGTGTACGACCACATTACTTCCAGCCTAATTACCAGACCCCCCGCTAGTCTGAGTCTGACTCAGAAGAGAGGAGGGGTCAACTCAGGGCACACACAGCTCTACTCTGTTGATACAGAGACCCTCCTCCACACAAATGTCTGGTGCCATGGTTGTGAACAGAAGCAACCACCACCCTTAATGAGTTGTAATAATTAATGATATTGTCTGAATAGCCAGTAAATATTTTTACGAAAAATGAGGGGTAATGTTGCAGCTCTCACATTTTTAGCTCATTATAGACTATGGCCTCATATCTGTGTTAGCCAGTGTTGTCTAGGTAAGAGGCTAGCACTGATGGAGTATGAATTAGATGTTTTCCTCTGTTGCCATGGGGATAACGAGCAGATGAAACTGGGTTACATGGCGTGAGTGAGCGTGGAGGGTGGAGACAGAGAGGAGGTTGGAGGAGGGGATGACGAGCTCTTAGCAGACGAGCTTATGGCACAGGTGGAGTGGAAGGGAATGTGTCTGGACATCGGAGGCATGATAGTGGCTTGGAGCGATGGCATGGGACCAACTTGCACACTCAGGGAGACTGAGAGGCAAACTATGACATACATCTCTTTGGCTGTAACAGTGATTCAGGCTGAATGGTTCTGGAGAAAAACAGAGTCACGAAAAATTATATATTATATTATTAGTATTGGTCAAGATATTATCAATATTATTAGTATTAGTATTAGTATTTATCAATACTGACTCGGATACTGTCTGTAAGTCATGCCCAGGAGAGGTGTGCTTCAAAATATCTTTTCGTTTTTAATTGCTAATTGGATAAAACAAGAAATGTTAAGATATCAGGCCATAAATAGCAGATTAATTGACAATAAAAATGACAGCAATCCTAAACATTTGCATGTTGTCAGTTTATACAGCAGAAACATGTTTTATATAATAATGTATTCATGTCACAATGGTGGTTCCACTGGGGCAAAAATATATGAAAGTGCACAGAGAGCCTTTTCCAGCCTGGGTTTATTATTTAATTATTGTGTTTTGCTGGTAACAAGACTGTTCTCAGTACTTCAGTTACCCATTCATGCTCATTAGCAGCGCACCATGACATCAAGTGCATCAGTTACCTTTAGCGTTATCTGGCCCCAGGTCCGTTCTACACTTTTATCATCCTATTTAATGTTTGCAAAAAGTGTTCATAGCAGTGTTCTTTGCAGTTATAGACCTCAGTGGTTACACACTTGTTACCAGCAGAATAGCAAGCTGCTATGAGGTTACAAATGCCTTAGCTGCATCTCCAATAATGTGCGTGATGCATTTGAAGATTCCCTCTGGACATGTTATAAGATATCTGCATGGGAATAATCATCAATCAAGATATGTTTTTTCAATAAAAAAATAAAATCCAGAATATATGAATGTACAAACATTGTTTAGCAGCTGAACACAAGATGTCTCCTATAGTGTTTGTGTGCTGGAAGTTTCAAGTTTCCAGATTCCTGCTGTGTCTCAGAACAATCCTTTAACTTTCACATAATGATAATGGGGGGAAAATGTTTTTGATTACATCATCTGACATCCCGATCTGTCATCTTATTTTTCAGACACATTCAGAACATGAGCGAGATCAAAACAGATGTGGGCAAAGCCAGAGCTTGGGTTCGCCTCTCTATGGAGAAGAAGCTGCTTTCCAGACACCTGAAGCAGTTGCTTTCAGACCACGAGCTTACAAAGTGAGCAAAACAACACTCTGCCAAAACAACTCTGGTGTCCTTTACCCTTATCAATGAATTTTGATATAACATTTTAAAGGTCACAGAGTATCTTTTCCTTCCTCTGTTTTCTTATCCTGACCCTCTTTCTTTTCTGTGTTTGTGGAGGAATGTCTCTTTCATACGAAATTAAGATGACGCGTGAGGTGGACATTTATAATACATTAACTCTTTTGAAATTGCAAAGCATCATGCTGCAGTCCACCGCCACATAAATAATTCACAGTATACTTCATAATTGATATCTGAGTGGTGAACTGGGTCAGAGGGATGTCTGTCTGCCTTTGTGACCTTACATTGTCATTTGTGCTACTTTATATCAAACCATGCACACTTTGTTATTCATTTGGCCCAAAAATAATGTAATATCTGCCTTGCTACAGACACTGTCGAAGAATGAAGCCATTTTAAAAATAATGTTGTTTTCTTTATATTCCGGGTATAAACATTAATGTTTATTTTTACACTTCTTTCTAACAAGTCTTCTCTTTTTTTCTTTTTTCCTTTTTTTTTTTTTTTTTTTTTAGAAAACTGTACAAACGTTATGCCTTCCTCCGCTGTGATGATGAGAAGGAGCAGTTTCTTTACCACCTCCTGTCTTTTAATGCTGTGGACTACTTCTGTTTCACCAATGTCTTTACAACCATCAGTGAGTGCTAAATGCTTCAAGCCAAACAGCTTGACAGCAATGTCAGTAAACTAAACATTTTTTGTGAGTTTATTTGACGGTTTTACCTGACATTTGTCTCCTCTCTATCTCCCAGTGATACCCTACCATGTGGTGGTTGTTCCCAGTAAGAAGCTTGGTGGCTCTATGTTCACCGCCAACCCCTGGGTGTGTGTTTCTGGTGAGCTGGCAGAGACTGGAGTCCTGCAAGTTCCCAGAAATACTCTAGAAATCACTTTCGAGGTTGGTGTTAGTTATCTGATAAAGGGTAATACCTCTTAGGTCTCATTTTTGTTGTGTTAAAAGTTTTGGGTGTTTGACATTTACACACAACATACTTCTCTTTCTCTCAGTGCCAAAACCTGGGCAAGCTCACCACGGTACAGATGGGCCACGATAACACAGGGCTCTATGCAAAGTGGCTTGTGGAGTGTGTTATGGTCCGTAACGAAATTACAGGGCACACGTACAAGTAAGCACACCCTATGAAGAAAATTTAACTGGCTTTGTTTTGACCAGACAGTTCTCAAAACTTGAACTTCCTGTGTCCGTTGGGCAGGTTTCCATGTGGCAGGTGGTTGGGGAAGGGTGTAGATGATGGCAGTCTGGAGAGGATCCTGGTGGGAGAGCTAATGACCCCCAGCACAGAGAACGATGAAAGGATGTGCCGCACACCTCCGATGCAGCAGTCCCCAGGGATGATGAGGCGGTTTGTCACCATCTCGCCAAACAGCAAACCAAGTAAGTCACACAGCTGCTTAGACATAGGTCATCCATGCAAACTCCTGAGCGACAGTGGTGTGTAGACATTTTGTTATATTCTAGCTGAGAGGAAACATGTCTCCTCCGCATTTTCCTCTTTTCTCCTCAATTTGAAATGTCTTTAGTTATCTTAGAGGCATGAAACAGCAGCAGTGCTTCCCAAGATTTGTTCTTAATATCTTCACTGGTAACATTTCAACTGTATGAACGAGAAAACACAGTTACAAGAAGATAAAACCTGGATTGGAGTGGTTTTTTTTTTATCCATGTATCTGCTTGTATTGTCCCTCAGCATCGTTTTTTCTTTTTTTGCCTTTTTCGTCTCACCCAGAGTTAAACACAGGTCAGATCCAGGAGGGAGTGGGAGAGGCCATCAATGGAATTGTGAAGCATTTCCACAAGCCGGAGAAGGAGGTGAGAGACAGCGGTCCAGACAGGCCCCAACATGTAGTTCTATTATTCATCACATGTGAAGAAAAGCAGTCTGCTCTGATGGTCCCCAAGCCCCTCAGTAACTATGGGCTGTCTGGTATAATTCACATAGTTAAGTCATTTTAAAGGTGAATTCTTATTAGTTTTCAGACATTGACATTATTCTTTTTCTGGCCCAAAATGATGCCCTATATTTTTCCTGTTCCAGAGGCGCTAATTATAAAACACCAACACTCATAATTATTACTTATTAAAGCAAGTAGAGGGATAATTTTAATTTCAAGGAGATGCCTATTGAAGATTTTTGAACTATATTGTTACTTATCTGTTGATCACAGGTTCGTTGTGCATTTGCAGTACAAAGAAGTTGTTTTGTTTTGTTTTTTTTAAACAGGGAAATCCCCTTCACTCATGCTCCACCTCTTTGCAGTACAGACAGGCTTTTGACTTCATTGGTCCCAGAGTCCTTTTTAAATATAAACAGCTCTCTGGCCACTATCACTGTGCCCTCTTGGCCTTAAAAATACGGTGGCCCAACCCCCTTTTAAAATGCTTTACCTTGATGCTGTATCACTCAGTAACTACAGACCAGAGCCATCGAAATGACCTCTTTCAATCCAATATTCTTGAAAAAATTATTTTGTCTCAATGTACCTTACTTATGCCAAAACAACATCAGGTTTCTGAGTGGCCCACTGAGCTACTGAAGGTCCACAATGACGTGCTCTCCACTGTTAATGTAAATGTTAGATTAATGCTAATGTTGAGCTATTCTGTTGTCCATTGATGTTTGATTTTGAAATTTTTTATTTTTTTTTTTTTTTTTGGATACAGCACATTGGTCATCTTTTCTAATTTGAATTGAATTGACAGAGTTTAAAGGAAGAAAGAGTGAAAGTTTTTCCTAAAATTGAAATGCGCTTTGCTTTCTGTTGTTGTGTTTGTCTGTTATGTTTATAGTGTATGTATGTTTTATGTCATAAAGTAATTTCATGCAGCTATGACGGCGTGCCCATCTCCCTCTCTCAGGCATGTTTTTTAAAGCTGCAAACTCTTTCTTTCACAATGTCAGAAAATTTCATTTATCTTTTATCTCGAATGTGAATGCATGTTCCTCTCGTCATGCCGTTATTCTATTTTGAAAGTTGCTGTTTCCTCTTGAGATGAAACGTGACCTGAGAGACAGCTGTGTGGAGTGCACTCAAAATGCTGCGCCTTCCTTCCTCAGCGCTCTTTTTCCTGCAAGGAAACAACAACCTTTAATTTCTCTAACTACATGCATCTTCTTGTTGTATTTGCTCTCCACAGAGAGGCAGTCTGACCCTTCTACTTTGTGGGGAGTACGGCCTCGTCTGGGCTTTGGAGCAAGTTTTCCAGCACGGTTTCAAATCACCCCGACTCTTTAAGAATGTCTTCATCTGGGACTTCTTGGGTAAAGGCTTAATAATATTACTCCCAAAGTCCTTAATGTGCTATTCCACCCAAAATCTAAATGTTTAGTTATCAAAGTCAAATCCTTGCAAGCTAAAACATTTGTTTCTTTCATGAAGAGCTGCAGCTGTGGTCATCTTCAATTAAAGTCAGTTACAGACGGACTTTATTTTACAAACACCTTTTGAACCTGGTGTGATTTTGGATTAAGTGTCGAAACAATCAGGCCTTCATATTACTGTAAAATCAATTGTTAACTGATTTGTATTTTAATTATAATCTCCTTTAACAGAAAAGGCACAAGTGTACTTTGAAAGTGCAGAGCAGCGGGAGGTGACTCCAGATGAAAACTGGCAAACCAGAGTGCGCCACTTCTGCCGCTTCATGCGTGCCATCAACAACACATCCAGAAACATCGGCAAGGACGGAAAGTTCCAGATGCTCGTCTGTCTTGGTGCAAGGTATACAGGCAGCACTCATTAACATGATGAAGACCTATTATCTTGACCAGGAAGTTCAGTGACATTTCAAGGGATCTTGTAGTGATACAAATCAGTTTTTGGATGCACTGTTCTGTATCCAACCCTTCATCCTGACATGAAAATGATCTCTCCTTGGAGGATTCTTGAAGTATCAGATATTTTAATGATTTCCTTTAGTTCTTCCTCTCTGTAGAAGAGTGTGTGTGCCCCTGTATTGAGTGTATAATGATCTAGTCATGTGAGTCTTTGCTTAAAGGTCTGTTTTTAGACCCCTTTACGAGCTACAATATTACTGAAATAGTTAATCAATTTATTGAATATTTGTTTAGCATAAAATGAATTGCTGACAATTTTGATAATCAGATAATTGTTACATTCTGAGTAAAAGTATAATGCAATCCATTTTTGAAATTTGTTTTGCCATTATTTTAAATTATCCTCATTAAAAGAGTACAGCAGTTGCAATTCCCTGTTAATCAGTCAGTGTCTGTTTTCTGCTTCCTGTAGAGACCATTTGCTGCATCACTGGATTGCTCTGCTCGCAGACTGTCCAATCACTGCACAGATGTATGAGGACACTGCACTGATTAAGGACCGCTCTTTGGTGAACTCTCTGATTAGAGTTCTACAGACTCTGCAGGAGTTCAACATCACCCTGGAGGCTTCGCTTGTCAAAGGCGTTGGTATCTAAACCAAGTCAACCAGCTTCCCACCAGTTGTACCCCACCAGGAAGCTTACTGAGGACCACTAAAAAGAATAACAGAACCTTTTATATGCAGAATCAGACTTGAACAAAGGACATTTTCTGGCTTATATTAAAGCTACTGTTACATTTGCCATATATTAAGTGCAATGAGCCTTTCAAGATATGTTGTTATTTTTATCCTCAATGATGTTGCCATTAGATGTTAAAAATATGTTTTCTATTATGAACCATGATTTTCACATTACTGACAATGACCTACTTGTGCTATAACGTTTTATTGAAAGCTAAATATTTTCATTGTTATCGTGAACTGCTGACAATGGCTATATTTAAGGGAGAGCAAGGATCAAAGCTGTTAATATATTTTCAGAGAAAAACAGTATTATTTTGTTAAATCAGTCAAGTTGCTTGCTCTGTTGTCAACTCAGATTCCAATGTCATAATGCAGAGCTGAAAGCAAATGATGTAGAAGTATGCTTTATAAGTATGTGTGTGACAGGGAGGTTTTGTAGAGTGGAAGGTGATTCACCTACATATGAATAAAAAGGCCGACACATTTGGGCCTTTCCCTGAGAAATGTACAAGTATGCAAATCTTTTACATGGAATACCTTCTGCAGAGAAAATGATCCTTCTTGCATGATAATAAGACTCTGTGGCTTAAGACTGTATCCAGTGATGGACAGTAAAATTCAGTTGGATAAAGGAAAATACCCCACGTCTTTGGTTTGTGTTCCAGACACAAGTCCTCCAAGTGATGCTTGTCCCAGCAAAGTTGATCACAATGACAGCCTTTGTGTAAATACCTCCAACCAGCCCTTTCCCAGCCCTGACACATCTGTCCTCAGTTCTGAACAAAGACAGTATGATGATCTGCGTCGATTGCTCGTAATGAAGGATGATCCCCTGCATCCATGTGAGGAGCAAAAAGGACTGCTCTTTTCCTCTCCAGATTTTGTCTTCATGGTTCCTTGCTATGCAATATCCACAAGAGAAAATTCAGCCCCCTACAGACTCCATATCATGGTTTCTCGAGGTATTACCAGGCCCTTCTACGTCATGTACATCAAACTTTACTGTGCAGAATAAGAGATTTGATATGGGAAGGACTTCTTTTCTGTGCCAACAATGTCTGGAATGATTGTGTTGTACTCGTCTGTGTACGACCCACACATGAGCATCTTGGGAGATATATATTTTTGTTTTCCAATACGGTTGTACATTTATTGACATAGCTGTGTAATGTAGTGTTTACTAAGTGAGCAACAGTGTACAGTGTAAAAATATATTAAGAATAAAGCATCCATAATGCAATAAGAGTTTTTTTTTATTGTCAACAGAGTTAACAAGTTGGTTGTTGATAGACTTGTGTTATCTACTGAAAGTGCTTTCTCAACTGAAGAATGTAAGTGATTGTATTTTACTAGTTTTATTTGTCTTCAATAATAGTAAACTGAATACTTTTGGCTTCTGGACTATTGGTCAGGCAAAACACGCAACTTAAATAAGTGAATTTGTGCTTGAGAAACTGTGATTTCTTTACAATTTCACTAAATTCAGACAATAATCGTTAGTTTCAGCACTGAGTCAAATCTTGACCTTTTGCTCCACTTTGTGTTGTTTTTAACATTTACGGAAAATAACGAAAAGCTGCAACTTAATTTGATTTGGCAATTTAATAATCAAAGTCTTGTATCAAATAAACGTAAGCAATTTAATAGTAAATTGCTGTCATTGCGTTAACAGGCTGCCCAACGGTATATTCTCGGTTCAATGTGCCTGCTCAGCTGAAAAAATGTAAACAAACGCGTTCGCGCCATGTCGGAAGGCTGTTTTTCTTTAAAGCCTCGGGCCAGGTGGTTTGTGGGACTTGGAGTTTAACAGCAGGCCGTTAACAACTGTGACGCCACGGGGGCCTCCCGCTCGCTCACTACACCTCCCATTACGCACCGCGCCTGAAGAATCCGCAACGATGGCGGTGATTGGTCGACTCCAGGTTCAAACTCAACGGCTGCACTCCTTATATGGTCATTCTGCGCTCGAGCCTTTTCATTACGGCTTTTTATGCAAATACCATTCTAATGTCCAGCTGTATGCAGCAGTAGTATGAGCATGCGCAGAGCGTGAAAAGAATACGGCGAAGATTCAAAGTTTTTGTTCAGTAAGTACGCTGTTATTTCTCTCAAGCAGAAATCGCATCGGTCAATTTCAGGTGGTTTGCTCCATCCGAGGAGTCTCGTCACAGCGTGTTACAGCCGCAGCCTGACGCGTGCGTTTCCAGTTGTAGCGAGGTAAATGTACAAAGAGTAACCGACCCGACAATGGGGATAACGTGGAAGTGAACGAGAGCGTGGCGTGGTGGTGGTAGCAGAGTCGGCTAGCTAGCATGCTAACAGCTAACAACAATGAGCCGCATTTGGCGCTCTAGCGGGCAAAAGTTTGAAGTCAAAGGCGGAGGATGGGTTTATCGCAACTTTTCGCATTTTACCGAAATACTGACAACACGCGTGCAATGTACGAAGTCGACGGTCGCGTGCTGATTAGACACGCGCGTTACACACAATTCAACGAGTAGCCCGGTAGCTTTTTGTTTCTTACTTCAGAAAGCGCTGCTGCCCGCTTTTTGTTTCGACTTCCAGCGAACACAAACCCGCAGCCAAATAACGCCGGAGCTCATCGACTTAAGTGGGGTTTTTTATTTTATTTTTTTTATTGCCCTAGTGTTCGCATGTGCCCATGGTTTCCAATGCACCGAGCCGTGGTCAGAAAAGTAACATTAACGACAGTAAAACGTTGTGTTGTGGGTGTAACGTTTCTGTGGTTCACCCCACGTTAACCCGACGGAGTTTCTGAAACTTTGGGAGCCTGTATCAGATGTAACTTAGCTGCTCCTTGTGCTTTCTTTCTTGGATGACACGACCAATAGCACCAGCCCACAATTTAAGTGTAAATGCCAGTGTTTATATGTTCGTTTGGTGTAAATGCGACTCGGTTTAAAATCTCTGAAGATGGATGTTGTTGCTTTAGTCGTTAGTTAAAACTGTTTTTCACTCGTTTGTGCACAGCAGATGCATTGCACTGCCTCCTGAAGGGGTAATTTCCATACAGGATATGTTGAAATTATGGGTTAAGGTTTGTTCGTGTATATCTGTATATGTGTGTGAAGGGACCGCCCCCCTCCCAATAGTAGAAAGCACAACTGTCTGCAGACATTCAACCTGCTTGTAGCGGGAGTGGGACGATCACCGGTCTTTCTTTTACGTTTTCAGGTTTTTGCCTATATCTCTGACCAACCAAACAGACTATGTTTGGCTTTCACAAGTCAAAGATCTACCGGAGTAACGATGGCTGTTGCATCTGCAAGACCAAGTCCTCCAGCTCCCGGTTCACAGACAGCAGCCGCTACGAGGAGACCTTCAGGCTCTGCTTTGGGTAAAAAAAAAAAAAAAAAAGCTCTCGTTCATTTATATTGTGCATGTAATTTATATTGAATTTTGCTCTTTCCTGGTGCCAAACTTTGAGCAGGTGCCTTGTTTTCATGTTTGTGTGTATTCACTTAACAGGCTGTCGGAGGATCGTGTTGGTGACATTTGCAACGCCTGTGTGTTGCTGGTGAAGAGGTGGAAGAAGCTCCCCCATGGCTCCAAGAAGAACTGGAACCATGTAAGTGATGTCTGCTTCACTGTAATGACTTATATTTGTCTGATTGTTAGACTTTAAATTGACGTGAGATTTTGCCTGACCTAACTCAGGTGGTGGATGCCAGAGCTGGACCGGGCTTCAAGGTGACAAAACCCAAGAAGATCAAGAACAGTGATGGGAAGAAGAAAAGCAAGCTAAAGAAGCTTCACAAGTTAAAGAGACAAAGTAAGTTGCTTTGAAATATTAAGTATCTTACTGTATGTTTTAAGAAATGTGTCTTGTGTTATAAATTTTTATATATATATATATAT
>CM076648.1:11580968-11693913 GCA_038496675.1 Rachycentron canadum
ATATATATATATATATATATAATTTTTAACTAGTCAGAGAAGGATCATTTGATCTTGGTCCCACATATACATAAGCAATTTCAGTCAGTTTAGTTTTAAACTAACTGAAAAAGCCATATAATTAGGTAATTAATTGCCAACAATTTTGACTATTGGTAATTTTTTTAAAATGTGTTTTAAAAATTATTCCAACTTATTTTATGTGAATTTGATTTTATTTATTTTTTCAAATTTCTCAAGTTTGCTATAATATTAAACTGGGTACTGTGTTGTTAGTCAGAACAAACTAATATCTTGCTAATTCTTGGGTTAATGAAACCCAATCAATTTAATAAATTAAAAAAAGAGGTTCTGTTTTCTGGGGCCAGTGCCAACAGCAGGTCAAATCTCAACATTTTACCATCTGATTAAAAATAGTAAATTCATTAAAAAAAATTTAAAACAGCTGGACTGTGTAGCAGCTGTATTTTATTTTATATATTTGGCTTTAGAGAGTAAGATGGCCCTTTTCCATTGTTTTGTTACATTTACTTTTGTGCTACTTTGTGTTTATTCAAAACCTTTTTCACAATCAATCTGATGATGGTGTTTCCTTTTTGTTTCCAAGCAGACTCAGATGCCCACAGCACGACCTCCAGTGTGTCCCCTGCCCAGTCTCCCAGTTACAGCAACCAGTCAGATGATGGCTCAGACATCGAGTCCAAACAAAGGCGCTCGACTCCCTCTATCTTCTCTTTCTTGGATCGTTCCTACTGGAAAAGGCAGGTTCCTATACTATATAACAATGTATTTATTCAATTGTTTTGTCTCTTTTAAAATGGTGAAAAATTCAAAGGTTTAACTTCTTTTTTCTTTTTTTTTTTTTAATCTCTCCTTTCGTAGGCAAAAGGTGTGCTGTGGGATTGTCTACAAGGGTCGGTTTGGAGAGGTGATTATTGATCCTCGTCTTTTCAAGCCCTGCTGCAGTTCCAAAAAACAGAAGACACTGGCGTCCACACAAGTGGCCACACACCTTCCAGACACACTTCCTCCGCAGCTCCCGGAAGACGCCCAAGAAACCTGGTGATTGCTTTTGTTGAATCCCCCTGTCGGGTTATCCATGGCATCCACCTGGATTTGTCTCCAGTGGCAGACCTCCCATTCCCACCCCCCACCCCCCACCCCCTTTAGATCAGTTAGTTAGATATTTCTTTTCTATGTAATATTCCTTTTTTATATGGGTATTTTTTTAACTTTTGTATAGAGTTAATTTTCCTTTTTTATGAAAAGCTAAAAGGCAAAAAAAAGTATGGGCATTAGCATTATTTATAGGATGAGGAGACAAATTTTGATGAGGCTCTATTGTTTTTGATTATTTTGTATTATGTGATCATAAATGTTTTGTCACTTTTTCATACATATCAAGACTGTTCCTTTTTTTTTTCCTTTTCCCACAATTTGTCAAATTGTAAGTGTGCATATGAAAGACACCAGCTATTCTGATACCAGCTTTTTGTGTGTGTAGGAGTGGGTCTTTGTTGCTGGAATGTTTTGTCCTTTCTGTTTGCTCTGTATGTGCAAGTGCGCAAGTCTGTAGGATTTCTAGTACACAGAGGGCTATTGGTGACACCAGGGATCATTAGTACACTGTCCTCCATGAATTTAGCTTTTATTGTGTGTATAGATATGAACAAATAATCTGTCTGACATTTTCACAGCTTAAGCATGCCATGCGTTTGAAACACTCCATTGTAATTTGTTCAGCAGTTTGTGCACATTGACTCAGATGTGGTAAGACCATGCATGCTGTACATTCCTCTGCCTTTCTGGAATGACAAAAGCGATGTATTTATTTCTTTTGTACAGCTTCCAATGAAATGACAATGCATGTTGTAAAGCAAATGTTTTTTAAAATGGATTTTGTAAATACATTGATTTGGCTCTTGGTCCATTCAAACTTTTAAATATCAGGAATGGCGAACCACTACTTCTGTAAAAAAAACAAACAAACATGTTTTTATGTGTTTGAAAGGTGCTGAAAACAGGCTTTTACGCTTATTCAGTCAAGTTTTTATCACATTTTCACAACTCGTTCATCTCAGACACATTTCTCTAAATGATGTGCAAAGCTGTAGCCTTTGCTCTGTGCAGAAATATGTGTGCAGAGAAAGTTGGATACTTTTTGCAGCATCGTTGAGCTGCGATATTCCTTATTAACTTGCTAATGGAATGATTTGGTAAGAATTTGAACATGAACACGAGGTCTGTTTTATGGCTACTCCACATATTTGCCAGAAAAACACTGTTAGAAGAAATGTGTTTGTGATCGTCATTGCCGTGATTTATTCAGATGCAATTGTCCTAGTTCAAACTATGCAGACATTATGAATGTGAGAAGTGCTCTGGGGCTGTCTATCACTTTTGCTGTTATAGTGTAAAGTGGTGGATCTTTATTCAACCAAATTGAATTGTAAAATGCATCAATTATTTCAGCAATAACTTTACATTTTCCTAATCAGTTCATAATTGTCTCAAGATATTTCTCTTGTTATAATAATGCTCAGATTGCACAGTTTTTGCCATGGTGTGCTGACTGTCTCAAATTAATACTGCAGTGACAACGGTTACTTTTTTTTTTTTTTTTTTAAACAATTCTGTTTCCAATATCAAACATCATGAATTGACAGGCAATGCTCTGTAAAGTTGTTTAATATATAAACTTTTCTGCGGCAGGGTAGTTAAATGCTGAACATGTTCTATTATTAAAAGGAGAAATGCTGCTTCCTTTTAAACTGGAAAATAAGCTCGTTTTTGTCCTTAGGGAGTTGCCATATTGTTTTTGCGAGGTACATTTTGGGATGTGAGATGTGCCTTAAAGAATAACCTGATCTTTTCATTATGATTCTCATGTAATTTATATTTATTTATTACAAATTTTTTTTTTTTTTTTTCACACTGAAATTGTGAGACAACTGGTGTAGAGCCTTTCCGAAAATCTGTTTTTTAATTTTGTGCACTTCCTTTGAACATGCAATGTAGATGATTTTCAATGCTTTTTTTTTTTTTTTTTTTTTTTTTTATATACTGTACCACAAAGTAGAAGTGTATTGTAACAAAAATAAAGTTAAAAGGGGAAATAGTAGGCGTGTAATATTTATCCGCGCCGTCAGGTGGTGGTCAAGAGCTACAGTTTCCTCCACGAGCCACTGGTTCATTGACTTAATATTTGTGACCATTTTAGAAACTAAATGACATATTACACATATCGCTATGAAATATGTATCATTACGTTTTTTATACCCTTTAATATAGGCTGCATGCTATATTAATACAGTTTGTCAGATGAATTAATCCAACTGCTCAAATGTCGACGGTATTTACATGGGAGTTCACATTTTGACCAAATCTTAATCTAATTAATTATTAGGTGATTTTTATAGTTTCCGAAATGGGAAAAAAAAAAATCGCAAAATCTGATGAGTCACACAAATTAGGTGTTAAACCTGGTGAATAATTTAAATTTTGCTGAAATGCACGAAAACCTAGATATTAACTTAAACCAGAACCATGTTGAAGATTTAACTGGGAATTTATCCGGGATCATCCAATAAAGTTTACCAGAGTATTTCCGGTCACAGCTTTCAAAATAAAAATCTCTTCGCTGGTGACTAACTGTCAGGTTTTACACAGAGTTGGTGACTCTTCCGGTTTTGCACCGTTAACGACTGACTTCACGCGATCCGCGTTTTTTTTTTTTTTTTTTTTTTTCACTCTCACGTTTGCGCGCGCACGCACGCTCTTATTCTCGCTGGCTTTCAAACACAGCCACGCGCACGCACACGCGCACGCACGCACACACGCACGCACGCACACAGAGTCGCTCACTCCTTTCTCTTTTCAAAAGCCCCTTGTGGGGCAGATTGACAGGCTAGAATGAAAATGAGGCGGACGCTCGTCCACGACTTCAGTGCGTACGCGTCCTTTTGAGGAGACCTCTAAACTTGGATCATATCACCATGGGAGCTACTCGGGCCGCAAGGGACTTTTGTTTGTTTTTGCTCTTGTTAAATAGTCGCCAAAGCGCAGCGCTTCCAGAGATCCGAGGTGGGACTGAGAGTGTGTGTGCATGAGTGTGTCTGTTGTGTTTTCCTGTCCTGGAGAGAGCTCCTTTACGCACGCTTTGAGGAGTGCGCTCTTGTGTTGTCTCCCTGATGGTGACTTTTACATTTTCCTGTAGTTTCATCGCTTGTATTGTAAAATGACTGTTGCTCTGAGAAGTGATGCGCTCCCCTCACACGTTTTATTTTTTGCATGCGACTTATTAACTTTTAGATGAGTTTTCACTGACTTTCAATTATCCAACTATTATTGTCAGTTGGAAAGTTAATGTTTTAGTGTTTATCAGTTAAATCCGAGTTTTCTCGCTTGTCTTTTTTGTATATTTTCACAAAACATGACAAACCCAAGTGTGTGCCTACATGCATTCAATCGCTCGCTCGTATTTGGTTGTTTTGTTTGTCGTGACCTCTAAGACCTGTCTGGTTTAAGCAGATCCATGTGCAGAGGGAAGTGATGGCTGTCACATTGATGCCATTTGTCAGACTACTCAAGGCTCATACAAGTGCACGTGTAAAGCAGGTTTTAAAGGAGATGGAAAACACTGCGAAGGTAATTGTGTTTCCTCTTTGTCGAGTTGTTTGATTCAGGCTTATCTGCTCACCAAAACCAAAGTGGGATCACAGAATCTGGATCTTTAGGCACATATTTGATTGTATGTTTATAAAATTAACTACAAGTTTGTGATTATAATATCAACTGTGTGTAATCAGCTGTGGCATCATTCAATCCGTGATGTCCATCCCCATTTATTCTTCCCCAAGTTCTTGTTCTTACAAAACATTTTTTAACTTTGGATCAGTGGGTGAACATTAATGTGTGTGGTGTTCACTTCTCAGACACAGATGAGTGTGACTTGGAGTACAACGGTGGCTGTGTACATGAGTGCAACAATATACCAGGCAACTATCGCTGCACTTGTTATGACGGATTCAATTTGGCACACGATGGACACAACTGCCTAGGTAACGTCAGCTAAAGACCACTGAGCAAATAAGCTTTGGTGACAGACAGAGAGCTGGAACGACCAGCTCTGATGGTGAGGGGTTCATGTTTGTGTGGACTGGATGTGAAGTTTCTCACACTCACTCAGTCTTTTCTCAAGCCCTCTTTAGTAAACTCTTAAAAATGTAGCTTAATACAAACAGTTTTGGTTTTGTTCATGCAGTGATGTGAAAAGATTCATAAATATTTATGGATAAGAACTGACCTGAAAAAAGCTTTAATTACATATGCAATGTTTCTAAACACTGAACAAAACAGATGAGTTAGAAGCTAATTTCTGAAAATGTGGACAAGAAATATCTGTCCAGAGTTTTATAAACACTGTTAACTAATGCAGTCGCTCCACTGTCCTGTAGATGTGGATGAGTGTAAGTTCAACAATGGTGGGTGCCAGCACACGTGTGTCAACACCATGGGCAGCTACGAGTGCCGCTGCAAAGACGGCTTCTTTCTCAGCGACAACCAGCACACATGCATCCACCGCTCTGTGGGTGAGTATACAACACGCACACTTGTTCCGTAAACAGCAGCCATGCCTGCATCCATGAGCCTGACAACACAGATGTGCAAATGCCAAAGGACCATTAAGAATTACTGAAGATGCTCAAATTTAAATGCTGTTGAAAATGTCTAGAGGTGTCTAATTAATTGATAAAAGAGGTTTCTGAGTGTTTTTTGTATTATTTGGATGATTTACGTGCTAATTGTATTAAGCTGTGAAAGGAGACTGAGAATGATCGAGCAAATTCTCCAATATTCACGTACAAATCTGTAGCTGACGGCATGAAGAAGTGGTACAAGGCTCCCATCACTGAGCTTTTATCTGCAGCAGCAACATGCTGTAAAATGAGTTAATAACTGCAACACTCTGGTTGATGTGGTCTGTGTCACAGATTTGTTTGAGGTGCCTTTGTTTTGTCTTCTTGATTGAAGTCAACTTAAATGCAAGTACTTTCCACTCCATGGGGTCTTGACAACCCTTTTAAATCCTCTGGACCAATCCACTCAGCTGTGACCTGATCTATATAAATGGCACTTCATCATCTCATTTTTCAGCGGGAAGCATGACTGAGAAAGTTGCAGACACTAAAGGTGTTTCCAGAGTGTTGTTGTTTTCAGAGAATTAACGTTTAAACAACTTTTGCTGTGCTCATTTTCTTCTCCTCCCTAGAAGTGCTAAAAATAACACAGTGGTCGATGTTTCTGAATTGTGTAAGGCGTGAGAACAATCAGTGTCTTTGAGGATGCCAGACTAATCTCTCACTTTGTGTGCCTTTGTGTGTAGCCGGTCAGTCACTGTAGGAGAGTTTCATTGTGTACTTCTCTCCCTCATTCTATCCCAGAGGGCCTCAACTGTATGAATAAGGAGCACGGCTGCGCCCACATCTGCAAAGAGACACCCAAAGGAGGTGTGGCCTGCGAGTGTCGTCCAGGGTTCGAGCTGGCCAGGAACCAGAGAGGCTGCATCTGTACGTGCTCGACGGCACACCACACACCTACCTAGACTCTCACGCACTTGGCTTCAGATGTTGCAATGATACTTTGGCTTATGTTTGCATGTTGTTGACCCTTCAGTAACTTGTAACCATGGCAACGGAGGCTGCCAGCACACGTGCGAGGACACGGAGAACGGTCCCATATGCAGGTGTCACGTCAGGTACACCCTGCAACCTGACAAGAGCTCGTGTGTAGGTAAGCATGATGTTTGTAGACTCAGTTGTCATTTAACACAGGGGACGTTAAAGCACGTCAGACATCTCACTGCCCCTTTAAAAGCTCATTCATATCTATACTTTTAGATATAGAAATACTTTTATACATCCCTTCCTTTTATTTTATTATTTTATTTATAGAGAAATTAAGTTGTCAAGCAGGTAAAAAGACAAAGATGACAAAGAACTTCAACAACAATAACAATAATAATCAAAGTTAATACATAATACATTATAAATTCTTAAGAAGACTGAAAAGTTTCCAAAGATACCAAAAATATCAGCTTTAATTTTGAGAGATGCACAAAACATCTGGAACGTTTGAGGTGGATGTAATGATGCAATCGTAAAAAAACACAGCGTCTTGGGAGAACTTTTCTCAACTTAAGGTCCATTTAAAAGCTTTTTCCACATCTCAGTTCACCTCTGTGATTAAAGTTATGGTTGTTTTCAAATATAAACAGAATTAGAATTGTTTACAATTAGAAATGTTCCCTAAATGTAAATCAAATTGACTGCACATTCCAGGAGCAGCTCAAACTATCAACTGGACTTTGTTTCTTTAGTAATGTAGAGGCTATCTAGATGAATCAATGATAAAACATATCTCTCAGTCAGTTCTCCTTGTTAGTCAGTGCACATTTTTCCACACAATGGTTATGAAGGATAAGGATCAGTTGTCAGATATTGGGTAATATCTCTCCTTCCAGCAGCAGCGTGTGTGAGGTCCAGTCATATCAGTGTGGCGTTGTCTACAGATTCACTTTAGTGATCTGCTGTGTTATCTGACACACGCCAAGCCACTACAAGCTGAATGTCACAAGTGTAAACATGCAACTGGTTACTGAAAGTCGGCCAACACAAACACCCAGCGCTGAAGTCACATGTGTTATTTGTTGAATGTAAAGATTTTGGGTTTCAATACTTACTCTGTGAGTGACTGGCTTTGTGTGTGTTACAGAACGAGATGAAGCCACCACAGAGTCCTCAGACCACAACGCCACATCCTTTACCGAGGTGGACAAACGGGTCAAACGAAGACTGCTAATGGGTAATAATTAGACCATCTACGTTCAGAGGCTAACTGCTCAAATCTGTGTTTTATGTGACGGTGTGTTGAGCTGCCTGGAGCCACTCGGGGGTGTTAAACGGGAGACAAGAGTAATGTGTAGTAAACCGACGCATTCCTCCGTCTTTTGAGCAAACTGTGAAATGACTGTGCGCTCGGTTTCTCGGCCCCAGTTTCCACCCTGAAAAATATGCATTTGTGACAGTGTGGTACATTTCACGTTTTCCTTCCATTTGGGAGGGGCAGAGTGCGAATCTTTTCTTGTATAGTAAGCATTTATCAGTTGTGTGATTCTGGGTCACTCCATACATGTAAAACATTATGTCTTTGGCATTTTACTAAATACAAGGCTAGCAGTCCAGCTGTGTGTCTTGTCCTGTCTTATAAATAATACATGTTATTAGGATGAGCCTTGATGTCAACATGTACCTAACCTGTGTATTTGTACCATTTCACCATAAAGACTATGCACTCAAGCATAAATGTTACAGTATGGATTTGATCCTTTTTCATGTCAAAGAAGTTTAAACAAAAATATTTAGAAGAATCATTTGTAATATTACTTAGTCTTTGTAGTCGTACTGTTTTGAGAGTACGATGTTCAGTAAAAGAAGGGTCGGGATCTAGTGTTTGACACTGAGGAATAACATACCATTTTTCACAAGGAGAAGATCATTCACAAACATTCATGTCGTGTGTTGTATTTTCAGAAACTTGTGCAGTGAACAATGGGGGGTGTGACTGCACCTGTAAAGACACATCCACTGGCGTGCGCTGCAGCTGCCCCATCGGCTTCACACTGCAGCCGGATGGAAAAACATGCAAAGGTCAGATTTGCCCGTCCACAAAAATGTCCTCCACAGAGAGGAGCATGAGACTCGTGCTACTGTCATTCAGATTAGTGCAGAAATCAGGATATCGCCTGTTTCCCACAGATATTGATGAGTGCGAGCTTCACAATGGCGGTTGCGATCACTTCTGTAGGAACACCATTGGCAGCTTTGAGTGCAACTGCAGAAAAGGCTTCAAGCTGCTGACAGATGAACGTTCATGTCAAGGTAGAAATGACCCCTGACTCCTCTTATGTGTTCTCCTCCTCAAAGACAGTGTGGGACATTATCATCATCATCATCATCATCATCATCATCATCATGACATAAGGAGATGTTTCTGACATTCATCTCTAATGTGTTCATCCTCTTCTATAATCCCATTATTTTTACGAAGCCTAATCCTCCCTTTTCTTTTTATTACCAAAAATGTTATTCTCTTCATTGATTTAAAAAAAAAAAAAAACCTGCAGGACTTCTCTATTGTGTTATATTATTATTGAAAATTTAGATTTTTGGTAATAGGACTCCCCTTTTGTTTAACTTTGGATTGGGGTTTATGCCTTTAATGATGTTGGCCTATTGCAAATGCAGTTACAGTTAAGACGTCTTTTACCTTTAATTACTATCACAAGCCAGTGGGCTTTTACAAGACATAGCACCCTGTACCTGTCACATTGGGAAGATTCAGGATCAAATGCTGATGTATGTCTGTGGGTGGGAAATCCCTCCTGATGAAGATTGCAACTGACTGCCCTGCTATTATGTCATCTGTCTGATTTTGATTACAGATATAGATGAGTGTTTTTTTGAGCGGACATGTGATCACACGTGTGTGAACTCCCCCGGTGGTTTTCAATGTCTGTGCAACAAAGGCTACACCATGTATGGACTGGCCCACTGCGGAGGTGAGACTCAGTTTGGTGGAGGTAGCTACACATAACAACTTGAGCGTGACACACACTTTCTCAGTTTAGAGATGTGTCAGGCTGAAAAGCATACAGTTGTGAGTACTTGCTCAATGATGTGTTGGAAAAATGGACCCTTTAATTATGGCTTCCCTTTTCCTCTCAGATATAAATGAATGCAGTGTGAACAATGGCGGTTGTGAACAGGGTTGTGAGAACACCATGGGTGGATATGAATGCTTTTGCCATCCTGGCTATAAACTACACTGGAACAAAAAGGACTGCACTGGTAAGCTGGTGCCTCTCCCTATATCACAGGCACATCTGTCTGTCTATCTGTCTCTTTGGAGATTGCATTATGAAAGAGTGTATGACATCCTAGATATCGGACTAAAACTTGGGGAACAAAAACAGGAGATACTTTGAATACTGCTCTCTTTTTTCTCTTTAATTGTCTGTCACCTGGTTTTCTTGTGCTGAGTAAAACATCCAAAATGCTGCGATGCTGTTGGTGCTGTCAGGATGTTTTGTGCCTCCTCTTCACGTGTCTCTTCCTGTTACAATCAAAAGTGTTCTTTTTTACCTTGGAGTTTTGTTGTGGTTTCTATCTAGAGGCTGAGGGTTTACCACCTGCAAAACCCCCCTCTAAACCCACCTTGAACTGTAGTAAGCAGGAGGGAGGGGACCGCTGCTTCCTGACGTGCCAGTCCCAAGTTCATATCAGCAGTGGTGAGTTGTCTGAGTCAGATCTCTGTGCCACAATGATAACACGCTTGTTCAAACTGAATTTTCAGAAGATGAGTAGTGAAGAGGAAATACTCTAATACTGCAATTTCTTTTTGAGCGTTTTCTTTTCATGAACCAAAGCTGAGCTGCAGCTGTCAGCTCTGTTACGTTCCTGTTCTTATTATTCATCGAACAGATAAAAGTATTGGTGTTATCACTACTCTGCACATTGTCAGAGCTGTAATAAAGTCAGTTTTACTCTTACAATGTTTCAAACAGAAAAGTGGAGTTTCTTCAGATATAGAGAATTAGACGAACACTGAACAACTTAACCCTTGATGGTTAATCTTTGTGACCTTCTCAATACTTCAAACATCCATTTTAGATCTAAGGCCTCAGCAGTTGTACAAGTTCATGCCGATTCACATTTTCCAGAGTAAACGCCAAAGTAAAATTGGATCAAAATATTTCTAAGTGAGGAGATGGCTGCTGGAAAAAGGTTGCTGTGAAGCATCTGCAGAAGGTGTGAACAAATCCTTGTTCTTGTACTGAGATCCTACAGGATATTTGTTGTCATCTTCCTAACATTGCAAGGGATGAATTGACATTAATGGACCTCTGACAAAACATAGCAAGCATATATACACATATATAGTATCTATGGTATATAATAACATCAGTGACCTCTATGAATGGTTGATTGACTCTGTTGATATAATATGAAATGTCTCCATCAAGTGTATCATTATACTTTTGGCAAGATAAAAACAGAACAGCTCATGTATCCTGATGCAGCTGTATTTTGGAAAATGTGGCACATGCTAATGAAACGTAATGAGTCTGTAAATTAAGCTGTTCTGGATCTAGTCGTGTGAACTTTCGTCAGCTTTGGGCTGCAGAACGACTCTGCGTGTTCCTACATGCTTCCCGTTCACTCTCTTATTTGGCTTTTGTGGCCCTGACTTTTGTCTGTATTGGTCTGTGTGTCATGGCCTCTTGTGTGTTTTCAGGGACGGAGGATTCCTACACGGTGACCTGTGGAATGCCTCTGCCCTGCTTGGCTGACGCACAAAAGAACAACAGTGGCTTGTATTGCTTAGGCAAGTACAAAACATCGCAGATTTACATCCATCTTTCTGCTCTGCCGCACAAAACTGTAACTCAGGAACAACTTGGGCTTTCCTTGTTGTCACTTGATATGTTGGTAGATTAAAAATATGATGTCATCTGTCCTGCAGGTCCAGAAATGGCCAGTGTTCCTCGTATTAAGACCACAGCCACTTTTAAGTCTGGCACTGCAAAGTGCAACTTAAAACGAAGTCAGGAGAAACTCAAGGAGAGCTTAAACTCAGCACGCTCAGGTACAGAGGTTGCCACACAACAAGCCTAACAATGCCTCCAAACACAGGACAGATTACAGATAGACAAGGATTAAAATTACATCTTCTTCGTGTTACTGGTTTAAAAAACATTTTGGGTTTACCAAGAACTGCCAGCATCTAAAGCCACAATCTTTAGAGGATAAAGCAGACCTGATGGCTCCTTCAAAGTAAAGCAAAAACCAAAGGCAAATGTGAAAAAAATTTGTGGGGAACATGATGTGGTTTTGAGTGTCTTGAATGCCTCAGCACAGCACTTTGACTGGCAGTGACAGGGGAGGATGTAATTAGCCATAACATGCCTTTCAGTTAGGTCTGACCTAGCCATCAATCAAATGGGGTTCAGATTGTGAGATTATTTTGCTTCTCCAGAGGTTTTTGGCTTGTTGTGTGACTTCTCCACAGGCTGAAAACCTCTTAAAAGGTTACCATCACTGAAAGAGGACATCATTGCTTCAAGTAAAGGGAATTATCACAGTGACATCCCATCCTTTTTTTTTTTCAGCTTCTTAGTTGAGTTTTTTGTCAAGTGGTTTGTGAATTTCTTTAACAATTGTGCATTTGTGTGTGTTGTCTGTGTGTCTGCTGGCTGTGGCGTGGTTCTGGGGGGATGTTTGTCTCCCATGTCCACAGATAGCAGGTTCCTCTTCACTGAAAATGTCCAGTTCAGCTACGTGAGCCTGCGCTGCACCTCATCCGGACAGCGAACCCGCAGCCGCCACGGCAGGAAAGCTGGCGAGGAGGATGGCTCCTCGATTACAGCTGAGTTTGAGTTGGATGTGAACCTAGAGGAGGTAACAGGTTGGTTTGTCTCTCGGCGCTTCCTGCCTTGCTGCCTATGACCTTTGCCTCTTGTTCCCCTCATTCCTTCGCCGCTGTCTGTTCGTCACTAAACAAACCAAACTGTTAAAGTATCTCCTGTTTTGACATGGCTCTGGTGGTGGTGGGCTCTAGGTTTGGGGCACGGGGCATTTTTGTTTTATTTTCTTCATTTCTATATGAACGGGGGCCAAGAATTGTTCCTTCACTGACTTGGAGTGTTTCTTTATGTGAATGCTTAGGTAAGCATGTGGGCATCCAGGCATGAATTCACAGTTTACCTAAAGGTGTCTAAGATGAAACCTTGCACTGGAAACAGTTGTGGTATTAAGTGCTTCTCTCAGCAGAGAGCTGTGACCTGAACTGTGTGC
This sequence comes from Rachycentron canadum, assembly GCA_038496675.1. Taxonomy (NCBI): domain Eukaryota; kingdom Metazoa; phylum Chordata; class Actinopteri; order Carangiformes; family Rachycentridae; genus Rachycentron; species Rachycentron canadum. Next base: position 11,593,883 of record CM076648.1, read on the forward strand.
GACGACGCTCTGAAAAGAGGCTCAGGAAGACCATCAGGACCCTGAGGAAGTCCATCAACCGGGAGCAGTTTCACCTCCACTTTGCCGGGTCGGACTACGAGCTATCCAAGAATCTGGACCAGCCGGCAGAGCTGACAGGACATTGTGTGGGAGGACAGGTGCTGATGGGAAGGAAATGTGGTGAGTGTGGTTTTTATGTCGACTCCATCATTCAGTTTGCTGTGTGATTCGGTGCAGAAGACAAGGCAAAGTTTGGGACATTCACCATTTGGTTGGACATCGCTTCTACTTTGGATATTGATGGTTTTCATCTCGCAAAAGATGCAGGTCCAACTGCTGCTGACTTTGAGTCGGCCCTATACACACAGCAGTCTCATAGTCATGACTTTAAGTAATTGAAATGGTCCATGCCAGGGAGATATATTTAGACAAGCTGGTTTAATGATTGGATTTGGAGCAGGTGTTGGCCAGATGAGTGCCATATTTGGTTTGCAGACATGCTGTAATGAGCTGGTTGAGCTCAAACGAGAGAACAGAGAGACTGTTGTTGGTTTCTCCGAGCTGTGAGATCTTCCAGCATCTCCTTTGGATAAGAGTTTAACATGAGGGCTGAGGGCAGGTCTCCTGGTAGCTGTTGCTTCTCGATTGAGTTTTATATACAACTTGTGATGGAGAAAAATTTCATCATCTGACCACACACTGTCAGTGTTAGAGGGCTGAAGCTGGCGTATGTTTTCTCTGACTGCTGGGCCCTTGTGCCCCTAATTTCAGGCCTCACAGTAAGTTTGCCGCCTGCCCTTTTGATATCAGTGAGAGGAAAATGGTGCCTCTCCTCTGTTGAGATGTCTAAATATTTGTTCAAATGGTATGTGCTTTGTTCAATTTGTGCACGTCTACCACCATCATTCAAGATGTTTGAACCCAGGTTTATAATACATTTCATACAACTCTTCAAGTATGTTTAAGATGTTCCCCTTTTCAACCATTGATGAATATAATGACCAATAGATATGTTACTGCTTTTAGTACCAAAGAAAATCATCACCCTTTCATTTCATATAGCTCCCTGTAACACAATATGTTGTGGCCTCGACATTAAGATCAAAGTTATTGCGGATGTTGAGCTGCGCTGACAGGATTTTAAACTAATCTGCAGCTGTGCATTATTTCTATCTTTCAGTAACACAGGTCTTAAGTGTCTTGATTCCTTAACTCCCCCGCTACGGTTTCTGGTCAACATTAAGCAGTCTATTGGCCATGGAAGGGGTGTAGACATGTAATTTGGGAGAGGTGGGGGGGGGCTGAAAGGCATTCTTCTTAACCTCCAGCTCTTTAAAGGAGCTATATTTTCCCCTCCTCCCCCACCTCCCGGTCTGGCTTAGTTCGGAGCACAGTTTAGTTCTTTTCAGTTTGCCCACTCCATTGAAAACCCCATTTGGGGCTTGTTCTCACTGCCTCAGACAGATGACAACACAGCCTCCTGTGCATTTCAAGAAAATATGCTTTCACCTTTCTGCACTTTTCTTCTTTTATTCTGTGACATATTTGAGTTGCTTGCTGCATAATTTTTATTTTTTTTTTAATTTCAGGACAGTCACAGTACAAAAAAAAAAAAAAAAATATATATATATATATATATATCTATATATATATATATATATATGCACTTTGTGCATATTGTGTGGCAAGTTTAATTTATTGTCAGCAAGGATATTTTTATATTATATAAAAATCAAAACAAGAACACAAAGCATCAGTGAAGATCCAGATCCAGAGATGCTCTGACCAGTACCGCACGTTCATGTTTGTTTGTCCGTTGTAGTCAACTTGTTTGCATGTTTGTTTTAACATTGAAGATGTTTAGGAAGTACTGTTGATTCAAGATGGCAGTTTGAGTGCTGTGCCCCCCTACCCCCCTGCCCCCCAACTGGGGCCACTTTGCATGACCCCCAGCCACTAAACTGCTAAAGAGAATTGACTTCAGCCACACCATGGGAATCAATTAGCATCAGCTGTTTGGGCCTCAGCTTGATGGGCGCGAGCAGTGATTGGGCCAAGCAGAATGGGGGGATTCAGAAACCNTATATATATATATATATATATGCACTTTGTGCATATTGTGTGGCAAGTTTAATTTATTGTCAGCAAGGATATTTTTATATTATATAAAAATCAAAACAAGAACACAAAGCATCAGTGAAGATCCAGATCCAGAGATGCTCTGACCAGTACCGCACGTTCATGTTTGTTTGTCCGTTGTAGTCAACTTGTTTGCATGTTTGTTTTAACATTGAAGATGTTTAGGAAGTACTGTTGATTCAAGATGGCAGTTTGAGTGCTGTGCCCCCCTACCCCCCTGCCCCCCAACTGGGGCCACTTTGCATGACCCCCAGCCACTAAACTGCTAAAGAGAATTGACTTCAGCCACACCATGGGAATCAATTAGCATCAGCTGTTTGGGCCTCAGCTTGATGGGCGCGAGCAGTGATTGGGCCAAGCAGAATGGGGGGATTCAGAAACCTGACCCCTTTTATTGGGTTCAGCTTCTAACCACTGTGATACCGTAGTGTTTTCCTATGTCATCAAGTAGGCAAAGACTGAGGACTTGAATAGAGGTGAAAGGTCTTTTAAACCTCTTTGGGGCCATCAATTCGAGGACTCTATAGAGCCGTTCTTTGCATTTGAAAAGCTTCAAGGTTTTTTTCTCTTTCACTCTCCCTCTCTCTCCTCTCTCACTGCTTCCCTCTGTCAAATAAAAGCTGTTAGGGGACAATGCAAAGATGGCTCCTCGTGGTCTTTCAGAATAAACAATAGGTCTCAAAAAATGAACTGCTCTTGAGAGAATTACATTTTCTTTCTTTGGAGGAAAATCTAACAATTTACTGAGCTTCATATAATGGATCTATGTTTAAGCTTTTATGTGTTAAGCTTTTTGAGTTAGCGGTTTGGTTTCTCTGCTTACAGACAGTTTAAAGGCAACATCTTGTGCTAAAGGCCCAGGATTTAATTGATTTATTCTTGTGTGAGATCAGCTCCAGTTTTCAAGTCAAGTTCTTAAGACCATCAGACAGACTCAGTAATTCCCAAATTAATTACAGGCGTCACTCTGAATGGGAGGAACCAAAGCAAAACTCTTTACGCTTTAGTCCCTTTAATCAAGTCTTTGCACTTTGGTGAGATAAGAGGGAAATAATCTCTTTGATTTGCTTCTGTGTTTGCTTTTAAAATAGGTGAGGGTGCCTATGATGGTATTAAAAGTCCCTCCCTGATGTATAGCCATGTTGAATCAACTTCAGGATATGACAGATGCAGGACACAGTTGTAAAAAGGGCAGTTGTGCTTTTGTCTCATTGTTTTTGTATGGTTGTATTAGGTTGCAAAAGCAACATTGCAAAAACATGTTAACAGGATAATGAAGAGGTTTTTTAATACACGTGTCCCTCCAGAGTCCAGTTTGATATGAGTGTACAAATGAATGACAACTATGGTAATAAGACTACCTCTAATATGAGTAATTAGCAAAACTCTATTTATTTTAGTATCAAGCCTTGCATTGTTTTGAGTGATGAATCTGACTTTGCACATGACAAAGCAATTGATAGATAAAACTAATAAACACTCTTATAAGTGCCTCTGAGGACCCTGTAAAGTGAGTTATGGACGTAAAGGCCCGACATGTCCTTTCATACTACTGTTTATGAGTCGTTATCCAACGGAGTTTATCTCACTGACATCTATTCTCTCTTTAACTGCATTGTTTAGTCCCTCATGCACAGTCTTTAGCTCAATGTACCTTTGTGTCAAAGCCAGTGATACTTGTAATGTTCATTACTGCGCAAGCAAAGCTCCCCAAACTGTCAGCCAGTAGATCATTTGATCAGTTAATATCTTTGTTGTATTAAAGGTGGTGAATAGTTAATTGGCTGTTTATCCATTTCAAGTATATACATGGTCCCTTTTCATTACACTTAAGTCTGGGTTAGTCTACTTTAATGATTTGTCATGCTATTGAGCTAAACTGCTGCTGTATTTATTGTGTAAACCTATATTGTGGTTACGACTGTTTGATTATGTGTAGCCGCGGGGTGTGCTGCTATATTTGTTGATTCATGTCTGCATTTAACGCTGTCTATCTCCACTCTTTTTTGTAGTCGAGCGCTACCTGACAGCGATTCGTCTGCTAAATTGATGTAAATTGCAAGTTCAGACACATCAGCCTGTTTTGAGGATCTAAAGTGTTTGTTTTTAGTTTCTGATTAAATTTGTTTTAGCTTGATTCCATGTCTGAGAAAGTAATAGGTGTGTTAAAGTATTTAGAAACGTGACTCAGCACAGCACTAAAGCCCCTTTTCCGCTGGTCAATAAACCACTAAAGCCCACTAACATCTGGCTTTTGTCAGAATTGGAAGAACGGTACAATTGGCATTCACTACTATGGCAAATGACTGTACAGTGGATGTGGGTTTAAGGCACAACAATCCCCTCTTAGATATGACCACAAGCTTGACCATTCCTTCGAGAAACATCACAAACCTCAGCTACATAATGCTCTGTGTATCCTCAGGAAAGGGTGTGTGTGTGTCAGAATCTTGCTAGAAATAAATAATTAAACTAATAAACTGTATTTTATCCTGTCATCCCCCTGTTGTGTGTCAGTAAGCTGCAGTGTTGGGACATACTACAATGGGGATCAGGGAAGGTGTGTATTGTGTCCAGCTGGGACGTATCAGGATGACGAGGGACAGATGTCTTGTGAGGTCTGTCCTGGACCTGAAGGGAGAGAAGTCTCCAGGGTGGTTGGAGCCCGAAACATGTCAGAGTGTGGAGGTAAGTTTCCGCATATCATCCCAATTATCTTTTTGTGGTCAAACAAAAAAAAAATGAACACATGAACAATGATGTCATGACCTTCATTGCGCAAATAGACTGGTTTGTCTTAAAATATATAATTACTACTTAAAGGAACAAAGACATGGCTGTAAGACAGTTGACAGTTTTGCTATGTCTGAACCTTGAACTCAGATTGACACGAGGAACCCAATGGGACGTCATTTTTGAAAATTGGTTACATTGAACTGCGACCTGTTGGTGCTAGAGCACCTGAGGAACAGACATTAAACTTAGTGAAAAGCATCATGGGAGTGTCGTCCAATCAGTGCCAAATTTCAAAACATTTGCCAGATGATTCTAGGTGCTGCTATAGACAGAAGACCTAGAAGAAGAAGCCACAACGGGTGTAAAATGACACATAAAATTTTAAATGAAAAAGTCAAAGTGAAACATAATATAACAAAAACCAGGAAAAGCAATAAAAGCCCAAAATGTAAATAACTGCTTTGTGTATATGAGCCACACAGGAAGCAATTGTGCCTTGATAAAGATCTCTTCCAGGCAGATGTTCTGCTTTGTGTAAAGCCAAAGAGGCTCAAGATCAGATTTTAAAGATGTATTTGAATTCAGGAGGTGAACTCGGCTGAATAAAAGCTAAAGGAGCCTCCATGTTTTGGTCTCTTTCTGTGCTGTTATCGCAGTCACTTTGGGGCTGAATCCTTGATCCCATCTCCCCTGACAGACTAAACAAGAGGAGCTATCAGCAGACTCCCACTGGCACCTAGTTTGTGTTAGTCACCCGGGAGTGTGCGAGAGGTTGTGCATCATTACATTAACATTTGCTTTAGTTTTACCACAGGCTGGTGCCTTTAATGGAAGGAGATATTATTTTCTTTTTTATTTCACATGTACCACATTTAAGAAAATGTTTTGAAATCAAACTAACCCAAGTGGAGCAGTTCTGTACATTTTAAAGTGATTTTTTTTTTTTTATTTTTAATGGCCAAAACCTTTGTTGTGTCTGATGACTCACACTGACTTGACCAAATGTTTGTGTATGTTCAGGTCAGTGTTCCCCAGGTCAGTACTCTCATGACGGCTTCATCCCCTGCCTGCCCTGTCCGCTGGGAACGTACCAACCAGAGGTGGGCCGCACCTACTGCTTCCCTTGTGGAGGGAACCTGGTCACCAAGCGCAGTGGTGCTGTTACATTTCAGGAGTGTGAGACTAAAGGTGAAACGCCAGTTTAGTTTTGCTACTTTTCACATAAATGAAGGGATTTGCTGTTTCTCTTGGAGGTCAAAAATCTTAATAAACCCTGTCTATGTATTAGAGTGAAGTTAAAGCAAAATGTGTGGATGTTATTTGTTTATACTCATCTTCACTGGACATCACAATAGTATCATGTGGTTGCTGCACTCTTTTGGATGCTGACAGGAACTCTGCTGCCCTCTGCAGCTGTTGTGCCATCTCTACAACAAAGTCAGTTTAAAAGTACTCACCTTCAGTACATTGATCTTTTAGGAAAGAGGGTGGGGGATCTTTGGTTTTAATCCTATAAAAATAAATCTTTATTTAAAAATAAATCTTTATTTTTATATAATTGATTCTGAAAGGGTTTGCGTGTGAAATGTGTAGTGAATATGAAGCATTATAACAATGAACAACCCTCTATCCCTGTCCTTGGCTCCTGTAGTTCAGTGCTCTCCAGGACATTACTACAACACCAGCACACACCGCTGCATCCGGTGTCCAATGGGCACATACCAGGGGGAGTTTGGCCAGAACTACTGTGTGGCCTGCCCTGGAAATACCACCACGGACTTTGATGGCTCAACTAACATTATGCAATGCAAAAGTACGTATACAGAAACAGCCCTGAAGAGAAAATTAAATACAGTGGCAGTTTGGGATTTATTTCTAGATAATTAACCTTTTCACACCAAGAAGAAAAACATATTTGTCACTTCTGTGTCACTTTACAGATCGGCAATGTGGAGGAGAGCTGGGAGATTTTACTGGCTACATTGAGTCCCCCAACTACCCAGGGAACTATCCTGCCAATGTCGAATGCACTTGGACCATCAACCCACCACCCAAACGCCGAATCCTCATTGTTGTCCCAGAAATCTATCTGCCTATCGAGGACGAGTGCGGAGACTATTTAGTAATGAGAAAAAGCTGTGAGTTTTAACTTTTGTAAGCTTTATTACTGGGGGTGGGGGGTGGGTTGCAGCAGTCATTATAGCATCAACGTTGTAAGCTAATTGTGGATGTTGTTCTGTGTGTTGATACCTTTACTTCACAGCTCTGTCCAACTCTGTGACAACCTACGAAACCTGTCAGACGTACGAACGTCCCATCGCTTTCACCTCCCGCTCCAAGAGGCTTTGGATACAGTTCAGGTCCAATGAGGGAAACAGTGGGAAAGGCTTCCAGGTCCCTTATGTCACATATGATGGTGAGAGAAATATCATGTTTTTTCTGTAGTTGTGATATTTCAGTCTCGGTTTGTTACTAAAACTTTTCAATTTGGCACACTAATGAGCTGTTGATGCCTAATGCGTTTCAGAGGACTACCAAGAATTAATAGAGGACATAGTAAGAGATGGAAGATTATATGCTTCAGAGAATCACCAGGAAATTCTCAAGGTATCTATATTTTAAACATGTTCTATATAAATGTTCCCTAACTAAAGTATTAATAATTATTTAAATCAATATTTCCTTCAGCCCTAGTTTGTATATCTGTTGTCTGTTACCCTTTAATTACCTTTATAAAGAGTTTGGTCTGGATCTGCACAATATGTAAAGTGCCTTGAGGTAACTCTGTAATGATTTGGTGCTATAGAAATAAAATAAATTTCAATTTGATATTTGTTATCTGTTATGTAATGCCCTCTTTTGGAGACATGTAGAAATACAGGCTGCTGTTTTGTTTGCTTGTCTTTTCTTCTATTGTATAATATGTTTTCTCCTCAGGACAAGAAGCTCATGAAGGCGTTGTTTGACGTGTTGGCTCATCCACAGAACTTTTTCAACTACACAGCCCAAGAATCAAGAGAAATGTTCCCTAAATCTTTCATCCGCTTCCTACGTTCCAAAGTCCTGAGATTCCTTCGCCCTTAAGGAGGGTTCCCACAGTTTTCATATTTTTCATGACAAACTTTACTTTACTAGATTAGATACTGGCCACAGTATCTGGTTTTTCCACTGGTTTTTCTTCTGTCAGAGCATTCAGTAGTTATCTGTTCTCACATGGAGTCATACTGAGTGGACCACACACTGAAAACACACTGATCCCGAGGGAGAAGTAAACAAGTCAAGCGAGTGAACTTTTAACTGGAGCTTTAAGAGGGAGAATATGATCAGTGAAGAGACAAAGACTAAAGATCTATATGAGTATCCTTAGGAAGTCAGGAAATCAGCATCTACTCCCTTTGTTTGGAAACATGTATTAATTAGCAACAGAGAAACTGACTTTATACATCTCAGGACTTAAATCCATACTGGAAGTCTGTGTATTTCAATATGGCTAAATAGTGCCAATATGAGACTTTTATTAATAGCATCATAATAAAAAACGAATACAGTAGCTAAGCAGATATACGCTGGCTGTCAGTGATACTGTATCTAGTTATAACATAGGCAACTCTCACAGTAGAGATGAGTTGTTGACAGAAATACTGCTAAATGTCACAAACAAATATAGCACAAGTGTTTTCTTGGGAAAATGAGCACTACTGAAGAAGTAGTGGGATCACAAAAGCAATTATTCTGATGAATCTTTTGTATATGATGTAAAAAGTTTAGGTGAAATGCTAATGTTATGTAGCAACTACATACATTTTGGCAGAATAGCATTGCTGCTATTACTGTCGGCCGATGTATTTGATATCCCGAGGTGTCTAAATGAATGCTACAGTCCTGAAAAAAAACTTTTAACTTTCTAGAAAAAAAGTAGATTTTATGCATTCAAGACACATCAACTGCTTCAGCAAAATGACATCAGTAAGCATCAGTATATTTTGTATTATGAACTACCAAAGACAACCACCCACTTCTGGAGTGAAGTGATTTGAGAAGCTGAACGATATAAGGTCAGAGTCCATGAAAACATCTGTAAAATAGAATTGAGCTATTCACCTGTTTTAGATGATACATGTATGTATATTGTTTATGGTTTTGTACATCTAATATGCTGTAAATAAAGATAGGAAACTTATCTTGTGTTTTCATTCTCCTGGTCCACTCTCATGCATTTACACACACACACACACATACACACACACACACACACACACACACAGTTAAACTTTAAATATACATGACAGTACTTGGATGAAAACATAGTTTAATTTTGACTGCACCTAAAGATGAAATATGAACAATTTGGCCAGATACACGCAATAGATATTAATGATTAAAGTCAACCACTACTCCATAACATATACCCAAAAGTGAAATTATTTTTGTTGGACTTACGTACAATGGTGGGCGAAGTATTCGCCTTTAGTTAAAGTAGCAATTACGCCATATTAAAATATTTTCTTACAAGAAAAATCCTGCATTGAAAATGTTTTTATAGTAAAAATATTGCTAGCTAATTCTACCTTGTATGTTTTGATGTTGTTGAGGTGGAGCAAAGAAGATTATTGTTGTAACTCATTACTTTCTTAATTAATGTTATGTTCAATTATTTGTCCAAATCCCCAAAATATTCAAGTTATCATAATGTTAAGACAAAGAAAAGTCATTATTGTTTACAATTAAAAAGTCAGAACCACCAAAATTGTCAAAGTAGTTGCAGATTAACTTTAACGGTTTGTTTATTAATGGTTGTTTAGCTAATCAATAAATTGGCAAATCATTGCAGCTCTACAAATTACTATTTGAGATTGAGATTGAAAGTATTGATATACTGTTACACAGTTTAATCTATAACAAAGTGTCATGTGTTGAATGGAAAATATTAGCCTGTAAAATTATGTGTAACAAAAGCTGTCAAATATATTGTCACTGTTTAAATACTGGGTACAGTGGATTAACATGGCTTTGGTGGAAGTAATCATATCCTTTTTTTTGACAAAAAAAAAAGTGCATAATACAACATAATAAAAATACTCATCTTAAGTAAAAGTGCTTCATTATTGTCAACAAAATGCACTACAAATAAAATAGAATGAGTAAAATTCTTTACTGGACAGAATGGACCCTTTCAGAGTTATATACTGTTTATTACATTACATACAGGTGAATCTCATCAAATTGTGGCAAGACTTGTGGAAAAGCTCTTTTATTTTCATAATTTAATTTAGAAAGTAAAATTTTCATATATTGTAAATTAATTTCACAATTAAATATTTCAAGGTTTTTTTGTTTTAATTTTGATAATTATCCAGTATCTCAAAATGGTAATATCAGTAATATCATGTTCAGCTAAACAGTAGTCATTTTGGCACCATGGGCAGGTGATAAGTCCTGCTGGAACAGGAAATAGACTAATGGACGAATATTAAGCCTGTCAGCAGACAGAGGCATGAAGGACTCTCCTGGTAGATAGCTGTGTTGACTGTGGACTTGATCAAACACAGTGGACCAACACCAGCAGATGCCGTGGCCCCAAATCATCGCAGATTGAAGGAACGTCATACTGGAGTTAAAGCTACTTGGACTCTGAACCTTTCCACTCTTGAGTCCTTGGTTTCCACATGAAGCGCAAAGTCTAGACTTAAACTTTGCAGTGAATAAGAATGGAAGGTAATTTTGAAGAAGGAAAATTTAAATTACTAAATAATTTGTGGCCCCCAAGAAACCACTGAGCCGTATATTATCACAGTAAGTTTAAACATTTGCTGGAAGTCATTACTTCTATTACTAACTACAACAACACACTTGTGACTACTTTAACAATGGACATCTGACTCCCACAACCATAACAAAACATGAATAACATTAAGCCTAAAAACAGCATTAATAAAACAATAAGTCTTTGGTCTTGAAACCGTCAATAGTCAAAGTGACAACACCCTCCAGTCACTACAATATTAATGAGTTACAATCAATTTAATACTTAACAATACAATTTGTTGTGTATTATGTTTTTACTACTTATGTATTTTCTATTACTGCTCATATATAACAAGGGGATAATATTTATTATACAACCCATGTATTGTTGTCTCTTCCTATCAAACTGTGCTCTACCACCGTATTTAACTTTTGGTCCTCTTGTTGTCCGCGGGCCGTGGTTTGGTGATCAATAATGTCAAACCACGGGGTGCGTTCGTTTTAAACTTCAGGTACTTACCCGGTCTCCAACAAGGGCGGAGTATAGAGCCGCTTGTATGGGTTTTCCAAAGTCTTCCCAAAATTCATCCAAACGAATCGATTAATCAATACGTAACTAATAAAAAAAATACGTAATAAAAATCTCATCTGGTCGGTTACACGTGACATTGTCCGACATTTCACCGCCGTGTGTCTTCAACCGGCGCGGGCCTGTGCACTGAAGCGACCGTTACACCCGGAAACTACAAGTCAGCTGCTCGGAAGCTGAGGGTGTTTATCGTTGGTTGGCTAAAGCTGTCGGTGCTAAAGACTGTAAACTGCTGGGGTTGTTGTTTTTTTTTTTTTTAATCAAACAACAGGACCGCTGTTGTTTTGGGCATAAAAACCTGTGGCAGGCCGTGAAGATGAAGACCGTGTTTGTTGTCGAGGCCTTTTCTGTGGCTTGTTTTGTGCTGTTGTGTCAAGCAACAGCAAAGGTAAGGCTAATGTTAGCTAGGCTAGCATTAGCGTTACAGCAAGAGAAAATGGTGTTAGTAATCTCAAATATCCGGTCTCTAAATCTCCCTAAAGGACTGATTATCTCTCGAGTCTGGGCAGCTAAGGGACATATCTTTGATAGATTAACTGTCGACATCCTGAGTTTGAGACACCTGTGAAAACGTCGCAGGTGATGCTAACGCCGATTTAGCTTTGGACTTTCAACTAAAGCTAAACATGAAAGATAAAATTTAAGAGACAGGATTTATTCAAGGGCTGTTCTGCAAGATTGTGATGTTTTTAGCTCAATGTACCAAATGAACTGCCAACTGTGTGTATGGTGTGCAGGGTTGACAATAGCATCTTCAACCAATCAGTGTGTTTTATTGGTGCAGGGTGACACAGCTAACACGAAAAATGTAGCATGGATTTAATAGCTTTGCACAACAAATCAAAACAGATGGCAACCGTGCTATAAAAATAATGGTTATGTACTAATACCAGTGTTGTAAAAAGTACTCAGAGCTTCTACTTAAGTACAGCAATACTGTTAAAAGTAATAGTCATACACATAAAAAAAAGCTAATTTAAATAAAAGTACAAATGTATCAGAAGTAAAAGCACTCTGCATAATGCCCCTGTTAGAAAAATTTTATATTGTCGGGTTAAAACTGTTTATGTATTACTTCAATGTCGCAGATGGTAAAGGTAAAGCTAATTAAAATTACTGTATATCATCCTAGATAACTTCTAAATTTTTTTAATCTAATTTTGCAAACTAACTAGAGTTATCAAAATAAATGTAGAGTGGCGATTATATATGTATATATGGTTTTTTCTTCTGAACTGTAGTAGTAGAAGTATAAAAGTAGCAAAAATTCAAGTAAATCTAATGATTATACTAAATCAAAGTACATGTATTTAACAGTGACTACTTCTACTATTAACAGTGATGAAAATAGTAATGAATAAAATAGTAATAATAATAACATCAACAATAACAATTATAGTAATAATGATAGTTTTACCTGCATAGCACTTTTTAAACAAAGTCAAGAATGTGCTTCATATAATTTAAATTAGAGACCACAGCAAATATAAGAAAAGGAAGAAGTAAAACAAAATGCATAAAAAATACTAACTTAAACTCTATGTGTACACGTATATGATCAAATGTGTGATCTCTCTGTCAAAGAATTCTGAAGACATTCGCTGTAAATGCATCTGCCCGCCATACAGAGATATCGAGGGGCAAATCTACAAACAAAATGTTTCTCTCAAAGACTGGTATGTTAATAATGATGTACTTTTCCCTAAATAGTATAAGCTGTTCACTTCCTGCTTCCTTCTTACTTGATAATCCTTTCTTGTTTCTTAGTAACTGTCTTCATGTAGTTGATCCTATGCCAGTGGATGGCAAAGATGTGGAAGCATACTGTTTACGTTGTGAGTGTAAATATGAGGAGAGGAGCTCAGGAACAATCAAGGTCAGTTGACATTGTGTGTGTGTGTCTTAGAGTGAGGGATTGTTGATTTCAAGTCACATGTTTGTCATTTGTCTAAATAACAATTGAAACCCAAATTTCAATTCAATTTACAACACTCAGAAACCAGAGAAAAGCAACCAGCCCTCATATTTGTCTTGTGGGACTCAAAATTGTTGTTGATTCATTGTCTGTCAATCAAGTGATTGATTGGGTGACTACTTGTCACTTTCACTGTGTTTTCTATGTTTGGTTTGTGTATGTCAAAGGACGTGATACTAACCAATAATCACTGCATATCCTTAGTTTACCATCATAATGTACCTCTCCATTCTGGGCCTGCTCCTGCTCTACATGGTCTACCTGACTATTCTGGAGCCCATGCTGAAGCGACGTCTGTTTGGACACTCACAGCTTATCCAAAGTGACGATGATGTTGGGGTATGTGTTCTGCATAATAATACTGCTCTGCAACTCAAAAAGTACCAGGTATTATGGAAATTATATAATAATAATGATAAACTTTGTTTATATAGCACTTTTTTTTAACAAAGTTTGGCAAAGTGTTTAATAGACAGAAAAAGGCAATTATATTTTGATTCTGTCTATCTTTTCCAGAGCATGAGTTATTCTGCACTCTCTCTTGTCATAAGAATTTTTATGCGTGTGGACATTACCTCGCTTTGTATAAAATGTCATGAGGGATTCACCATATGTGGGTAAACGTTAACAATGTTATGTGTGCCTGTTACGTTATGCAAGCCCTATGTTGGCAATACATTGAATAGGTGGATTTGTGCTATAAATATAACCAATGTCCAAATTACTAATTATGACACAGATCACTTCTCACTTATCATTATGAAAAATTTGAATAAAATCAGTTTATGTAGGCAGCTTTGGTGGAGTCTTGCAGCAGCCAGTCCTATTCGAACAGATGCTTCAAGCAATACTGTGTGGTAAGATCTGTTCAAAATACAGGGAGTGATCTATACTCTATGATAATGCTTTCTCATCCCATATCAGATTTTTATGTTATGGGAAGCTTTACTGGAACATCCATTAGTGACCACCACAGGCAAAAGCCTGCAACAAGAAAGGGCTCAAACAAGTACACAATTCAGGCAGCTTTAACCACTTTCACTACACACATAGTTTTGTTAAAATTATAATTCTGAAACATGACAATAAAGGTTTCTGTGACATTAAGGGACTAAACCATACCAGGTTAATGCAGCTAGATTTCTGCTAGAAAACCTGTTATTGTAGGACCGAGGGACCTAAGAGAGGGAAGGTTTGGATGTGGCAGAAGTGCTGCAGGATGACGTCATTAAACCTAACTGTAAAACTGAACACAAACAAGTGTCAGTTTTTATAGCCTAACGCTAGTCTGTTTATAAAATTTGTCCAAGCAGTAAAAACTTCTGTCACTCTGCTCACTGTGCCAGCAGTCCAAAATGTGTAATATCACTGTGCCTGTTCTGGTCTACTTGTGGTCACAAATGGGAAAGAAAACTAAACTTAAAGGAAAGGGGTTTTGTAGTAATCCTGAAAATGCAGCACATGCAAAAGCACTGATTTCTTGTCTTAACATCTACCTATTTTGCATTCTTTATGGTTTTATTTTTAAAAAAGGAACTGTTTAAGAGGAGAAAACCAATTTAATTTCAGTTCAGTATGATGCAATACTTAGATGTGTTATATATTAAATAAAGTAAAACATTGACTGCTTTTGCCTGAGGGTAGAGGGTGAACTGCAGCTGTCTCACTGAGCACTGTTTTCACTGGCAGAGTACAGGCAAGAGGAAATGTAACATGAGAGGTTTCTCATAAAAAATCTTTTGCTGTATAACAATGTGACTTTGCAGAAACCAGAAGTTTTACAATGGTCAGTATGATAGTGTTCTGGTAAATAAGCTATTTTGTATAACTTCCCTTTTTGTACTAACTAATAAAACCGGAAGTATTGCTGCTACATTAATTATAGAGGAAATGGTGGGCTTGTAATGTTTATGTTTGTCTTTGATACAGAGAGGCTGCCCAACTGATAATTCCCCCAGAAGAAAAAAAAAAAAAACACCACTCTTCCGCTCTCTGTTACAGTGATCCTTTATTGTTCTGAACTTTCTTATCACTCATGTGATTTCTCTACAATACATTTTATATAGCACTTCCACTAAACAAGTTACAAAGTACTTAACAGAAGGATATAAAACCAAGACAGTTCAAAGATGAGAGTAAAATGAAGTTAAACCGAATGGAATACAAATTTAGCAAACTGAAAAGTATGACTGCAGTAAAAGCACAAAGTGGAACAGAGTAAGGCACTAGGTTTTGATAAAGAAGAGGGATGAATGGAATAAAAAGAGAACGTCTGTGGTTCTGCTGCATCACTTTTGATCCTTCTTAAACTACCTATTGTGCCATGTAGGGCAAGGCCAAACCAGTGGAGCACTCTTTTTAAAGGCAATCGTTAAAATTCACTCTAAAACCAACAACATTGTAGAACTGCTACGGAGGGGTTATAGGATCTTGAGTCCTCAAAGACAGACTTAAGTTTGACCTGCAATATGTCTTTTCAGCTCATATTTTTTTTCTTTTCTGTGTTTTCAGGACCAGCAACCTTTTGCTAATGCTCACAATGTTCTGTCCCGTTCCCACTCTCGACCCAACATGCTGAACAAAGTGGAGCATGCCCAGCAGCGGTGGAGGAGGCAGGTCCAGGAGCAGCGAAAGTCCGTGTTTGATCGCCATGTTGTTCTCAGTTAAACTACCCTGTGAGCAAAAGTTACTGGTGAAGCAAAAAAATACAAAAAAAAAAAAAAAACCATTAAAAAAAACACTGTGAAGAGCCCCCAATTTATATCACCCTCTTTCTCTCATTTGTGGTTTTTATTTCATCAAGTGATGCTTCTGAGGTGAGCACGGTGAAGAAGCCCCTGGCAGATGGGGGGGTGGGAGCTGGGAACTCTTATTTAGTCTGCAGGCAGCACAAGAGATTACAGTGAATTAATTTGTTGTTTTTTTTTTTTTTTTTTTTTTTTTGCACAATCGTTACTGAAAAGTCTTGAATAACAGTTATGAAAGCAGAATTTACTCTCTGCCCCCTGTCCAGTTTGCAGAAGTGCCAAGTCAACAGAGAATTTGCAGTGAAAAATTTGACAAGACTAATAAAGATGCAAGATAAATTTTATAACATTCTCTCCCTCTCTCTGGCCTCTGTCAGATGGAGTCCCATCGGTCCAAAGCTGACCAGTCTTTTTACAAGCCAATCTGGCTTTCAGAATTAAACATCCAGATGTTGGTTGGTGCCACTTATCATGGCTGGATAACTGTCCTCCTGGCTGCAGTAATGATCTCTTAGCATGTAGCTGGTGGGTATTTTCCACCTAAAAATGAATATAACTTGGAACTACTGCTCTCACCACAGGAGAAAGGAGCTAGTGTAAAATATAGATCCTTCAGCCTTCTTTGAAAATGCATGTTTTATAGTAAATCTTTTATAAATGTTTTCAATCCTCAATTCCTACCATTATGTTTAATGTCTGATAACTGGTGTGAAATCCATCATTTAATGCATTACATTAAATTTGATGTTTTAAAGTAGTTTCACGGACCTTGCTACAGAAATTGATGCAATTCATTGCTGATGTCATAGTAAATGTAGCTGTGCTATTGATCCTCATCTGTTAAAGGCCCTATTGAAAAGTCAGGGTCTCTCTTCAACTGCCTAAACAAATCTAATGTAATATCTTTGATTTTGTCACTTCTTAGTGCTCGGTTCAACACCAGTTCCATAATTGAAGCATTTGGTGTGACGGCAGCGTGGTGTTTCTCTGAGCACAAAGAAGTTTAGTTTGTGAATAGTGGGGCTGTGTACATGAGCAGAGTGGAAAATGGTTGGGAGATATTTGAAAGTGTTCTTAACTATTGTATATGTGATACCTTTAACTTTGAAATAAATTTATGTAATATTTGTGATTCTTGCATTTGCACTTCTTCCTGCTTTACATCTGCTGCCGACCAAACCAGCGACCTTTCTTTCGGGTGGAGGCACTTTATTTTACAGGGCATCAACATGTGGCAAAAATACGGGGGACATCACTATTTCTTGTTTCTGACTATGCTTTTGTGGTTAATATTACCAGTATTACAAATGTAGTTAATGACTCATCGCCACACACAAGCCTCAGGCTCTCTGGGGGCCTGGGATGTCCCCTTGGGATGGCACAGAATACTTTTTGGCTGAGTAAACCCCCTTTTTGATGATTCCTGCTCACTGTTTCAGCAACAGTTTTCTGATCTGAAACAGTTTGACACTAAAAACACTCAGTAGGGTCTCAGCTCTGCACTGTCACGTAGCTGTTTTCTATTTTTACCATCTTAAGCATCTTAAGTAACTCCAGCTACTGTCTCACACGTGCTTGCTAGTTCCAGCATATTGAGACAGAGATTCAGTGATAACTACTCAGAAACATCTGGAAACCTCTGGCAAAGGGCCCGTTTAAAGTCGTCACTGTAACCGAGTGCATCTATTAAACAACCTGTCTGATCATTTGATGAGCCCCTTCTCTCATCTGTCTCATTGAACTCAGTGCTTTCCATACAGCTGCGTCATCATTTCCTGTGCAGTCCTCTTTTCCCTCTCCCCCCCCTCTCGTTGCAGTTATACGTAGGAGACTTTTTCCGCAAGAAAAAAAAAAAAAAACAACAAAAAAAAAAAACTTCAGTTTTCAGTTTGCACAGACAGACAGCGACACGGGCTCCGCGCAAGAATGGACCTCTGAGCAAACACTGCACCAGCAAAGACAGACAGGTAGGCTCTTTGTTCCTGCTCATGAAATGTCCAACTCTGAAACCACTTCTTTGACCTTTTTAACCAACTTGAAGCCACAGTATTTGCAGCATCTTTAGGTGGTTGTGTTCATAGGAAAGGAAAAAAAGCCCCTTTGTGTCTGTTTTGTTGTCTGTGTTTGTTGACACGGTTTACGTGGCTGAGCTTTATGTTATTCATAAACGCTGGCTTTGGTCGATTTTAGCCAACAGTTTAATCCACTGTTTGATGATTAGGTGGGAAAAGCAGCTCTTCTCATCTGTGGAGCTGCAGTTACAGAGAGCGGCCGACAGGCGGCGCCTCAGCCTTTGAATTTGACCTCAAAGAAATCAGTGTATTTTGCAGCTTTCGCTCTTTGTTGATAAACTTCCCTGCGTTTACTTTTTCCTTCATGTCACAGCAAGTTTCACTTCGCTTATTTTAGCGCTTATGAGACATTTTTCCCACACTCACTCTCTCACACACACACACACACACACTCAGGTCTCATGCACATAAACTTCACTGTATGAAACATTACACCATCACATTATATTTGTCTTCAAGGTTCACTGGACAGATGTTGTGGCTGCTGTGTGGTGAAAAGCTAAAATGTGACCAGATAAAGCATTGTCCTTGAGTTAAACTTGGCTCCTCTAGCACAGCATGTTGAGAAACTGTTGGCAGCAGCTATTCAAAGTATTTTTAGTAACCAGTAAGATGCTGTTTACTTGATTCTGAGTGAACAATGAAACTTTCAGAAAAAATCATTTCATCATCATTTCATTTCAAATTATCCTGTGATTCATTTGAGAATGACCAGGTTGAACTGATTGTGGAATGAATCATATCATGATTCTTTTCACTTTATTACCCTTATAAAATGTCTTTAATCACTCTGTGAATGATATGTATGGCTACAAAAATTACAACAACAAAGAACACACTCATCCTTGGTGAGAAATACACATAAGGTCAGTGGTATTTAAATGTAGTTCATTGTCTAATGTGATGGATGTGATAGATGGATTTTTATTGATTTCTCTATGGCATTTCTCTATTGACTGAAAAATGGAGTATGGAGTAAAAAAAATTCTGACATTAACAACTGGTTTTGTTTGTGACTTGGACTGTAAACGTTTTACAGTGAGACAATCACTTTAGATTCCAGGTTGTTCTCTTTGATCAAGAAGAGAAAAAGTCACTTTTGCAGGGAATGTTTTACAGTGAAACGATGAATAATCAGCTTGGATTCCAGGTTGTTTTCCATGAGCAACAAGAGAAAAAGTCATTGTGAAAAGAAAAGGTTGTCTTTACCAGAAAAGCTGGTAAAGTCTTCCCTGTCAGTGATGCCAGGCTGTATCTCAGTCCCATGAGCAGAAGTGTTGACTAGACACGTCAGCCTGACTCATCTTAATCCTGAATTTTCAGAGCTGCCTTGGGTCTGTTTCTGAAACCAATGTGGTGTTTATTACTCTACAAGTATCTATATATATATATCCTTAAAAAACAGGAGCAGAGAATTGTGCACTGACCTTGGCTTTTTTTTTTTTTTTTTTTTTACTGTTCTCTTCTCAAACGGTTTCAATATTTCTATGCTTTTCTCGACTCCTCGAACCTGTGGAATGTGCAGAAGCTGAGAGAAAATATCTAAGATCAATCTTTGGAGCGTAGGTGGCAAAAGCCCCACAGAGCTGTGGAATAATCCCCCTGAATGTCTGAGGATTTGGGATTCACAGTGGATCCTTGACAAACACACACATGGTTTAGTGATTTTACATGAGATAATAAACATTTACTCCCTTGTGAATGCAGGTTTAGCAGGTGAATAGTCATGAGAATGGGAAAGACAGCACCAGAGCTCTGTGGTCAGTCCTGAAGCTTTTGAAATATTGTATATGATGTTTCTTTGAGGGTTGCATGGCTATGTAATAAAGAATGTATTGCGAGTATATGGTTGGAACAGATGAATGTTATGTTTTGATTTTAACTTTGTTTGATGCTGGCGTGTCATGCAAGAGGAGGATGTGGCTTTTAATGAGAAACCCAGATGGCAAAGTGATCAATGGAACAATGAATTCCTCAAGTTTAAGCTTAGGTTACGTTCTGGTAAAACATCCCACACAAAAGGAATCGGTGCCTCTGTGTTTTGTGCTCAGACACACAGTGAGGATCTGCGGTGTTTTCAGGAAGGACAATCTTTATGGGACCTTGCTGAGTTTTGAGTGGTTCTCTGAGAAAAGCTGCACATTGGTGGAGCAGTAGGTTTCCTGCTGACTGCTGATGTTACGAACTGTGATAACGGATGTCTGGGTTTTGTGACTTCCTCTGTTCCCAAGTCTGTGGGATGATAAGACAGCCCAAGAGACGTAAGAAAAGTAGGTTTTATGGATGCGCAGTGCTATAACATTTGGTGTAAAGATGTTACTTGAAGGAGCATAGACAGACAACCACGAATGGAAAAAGGATTGTCCACTTTTATAAGGTTTTTGATGGGGTTGCTTGAAATAAGTGGAAGCTCTTTTAATCTTCCAATGTTGATGCTGATAGTTCAACTTTGACCTTGGACAAAGCAATTGTAGCTGACAAAGCCACTTGAGATTCACCTATGTACTTGGTTTCAATATGTTTTGTTTCTGTTTGATCAGATGATACACTCAGGAGCATCTGAAGGATAGCTAAAAAAAAATCTGCTATTCATTTTTTTTACATCTTAGGTCTTGTTTTTTTCTTTAAAGCACTGTGATATATGACCTAAAGGGATGGTATATACATAAATTTCAGTCATATACCTCTATTTTACTAAGACCAGACGGACATTGCATTCAGAAAGTCTTCAGAGTCCTTCAATGTGATTACACTTTGTTATATTACAGTCTTATGCTGAAAGAAAACAGTAATTTCCCCTCATGAATGTACTCTCAATACCCTGTAATGACAAAGTGAAAACAAGGTCTTAGAAATGTATTCAAAAGGAAATGTCACATTGACTTAAGTATTCAGACTATTTGCTATGACACATGTAATTTAGTTAAGGTGCCTCACATTTCTCCTGATCATCTGAGATGTTTCTACACCTTGACTGGAGTCCACCTGTGGTAAATTCAGCTGATTGGACATGAATTGGAAAGATACACACATGTGTTTACAGTAGCCATTTATCTTTGCTGACCTCTAACCTTGCTGCAGTGATGTACAGGTTTACAGCACTGTCAGAGTCGGTACAGGTGCAACAAGACTCAGTGATACAGAGTCTTAGTTAGTGACTCTTTAAGTCATGTATCGATGGGTTTACTTAAGTATCATCATATCAGTGTTACTTTGTACTTCACTATATGTTTGAATTTATCTGACAGCTGAAAACCTATTTCTTTGCAGAAGAAGATTTTACAGTATCACTGTTTTATATGTTTTATAGGATTTTAAAGATTAAACCATGCTCCCAACTACTATCCCAGCTATGGCATTACATTGCAGTTTACATGTAAATGTATCAGTAAAAATAATACAAAAATAACATTTATGATAATATATGGTCATTTTCTTCTGTACTAGTGTACTTCTACTTACTTGAGAAAATAAGTATTCACTCAAGTATTATAATGAAACACAATTAATACTATTTACTACTCATGTGTTTTCTTTTTACGCTGTACACCATACTCCTGTACTCCTACTGTACTACGTTTCAGAGGAAAATATTGCACTTTTTTACTCCACTGCACTTATCTGATAGTTACATCTAGCTATATGAAACAAAAATCATAGCATAATTTTATAAAATATATGGTTATATTGCATAGATGAAACTACCCTACAGTATGTAAAATAATGTAAAATTAGCCTCCATCTACAACATAATCAAATTAATCAAATCAAATTTTATTTATAGAGCGCCAAATCATAACAAAATTACCTCAAGGCACTTTACATATCAAGCAGGTCTAGACCAAAGTCTTTATAGACTTATTTAAATGGACCCAACCAATCCCACTAAACACTACATGTAATGTAATATACTGCCTCTACTGCATAATCACTATTTATTAGTATATTATTCTGATAATACTTTAGTTAGACACTGACTGTGTTCTGCATTGGTAAATTCCATTGGCAAAGTAACTGAAGCTGATACAAATAAATGCAAAATAAAAAAAATAAAAAAAAGGAAATAGTCAAGTAAAGTAGAAGCATTTGGGTAAATGTAGTTAGTTATTTTCTGTCACTTGCTGCCCGGTCACACATTCATGTCTGACAGATGATGACATGTTTGTGTGGGTGAACTGTGTTCCCACTGACCGGTGGAGGATTTTCACGATGGACAATGTGTCGCAACATGTTTTTTTTTTTTTTTCCAGCAGCAACTCGTGAATATTCATCCAAACTCCTCAGCCCATCGTGACAATAAACAAGGGGCGAGAGGCTGAATGCCTGTCTGAGGAGGGAGGGAGGGAGGGGGCAAATCCCAACAAAAGTGAGGGTGGGGGGGGGGGCAAACAACCCGTTTCCATGGAAACAAGTCCTGCCTCCCACTCTGCAGCAGCAGCCTCTAAGAGGGGAGGCAGTTTTTTTTCCCCCATTTTTTTTTTTTTTCGGTTTTGGTTGGAAAGACATGAGTCGGAGTTTATTGAGAAGGGCAGGTATCCGGCAAAACCAGCCAAAGTTTTTCAAGGCGTAAACGAAACCGGATTTGTGCGACGCAAAGGGATTATAATCTCAAAATGTCAGCCGCCATGGATGTGAGGAGAAACTCGGAGGTAAAAGAAGCCGCCTGCTCTTTTTGAACCGTTATTGACGAGCTAAACTTTGAGTTAGCGATAACAAGGCTCCGAAACAAAACCCCTCAGAGTCACGGAAAGGTGCCGGTAAAAACAACAACAATAATAACAATAAAAAGTTGTAAGGTGCGTTTAAATGGAGTCCTAATCTCCAGGTGACCTTATTTGGTCATCGACACGTTAAACGATGAACTACAACAACAGACTTGAGTGTTGACCCTTTGAATGAAGAAAAGAAAAATGTCCCAGCGGGTACAGGCAGTAACCGTGGGCTGTGATTACACCAAGTTATTATCGCTTAAACGTCCACAAAGTCAAACCTGTAGATAGTAAAAACAGAGCAGGGCTGAACTGAACTTTTTTTTATTTGTCTTGGGTGATAAAACCTAGTTATTTTACTGTTTTTTACTGTCATGCTCCTCATTTTGTTTTTTTTGTTGTTTTTTTTTTTCAGAAAATAGTAAAACGTTTTACAGAGCAGACCTTAAATGTATGAAAACTAAATTAAAATTATATTATTAATATTATATTGTTATTTTTCAAAAGACTTAAGCCATTAATGTAACAGTTAAGGACCAATCATTTTAGCTCTACTTGTATATATTGTTCGATGCTTCTCATCTTTCTGCCTGTTGTTATTTTGATTTTGATGCAGGTCTAGGTCCATATGCAGATCTAAATGTCCTACACTTTTCTAATGGTTAAAGTAGCCTCATAAGACAGTCACACCTTCAGAGCGCTGCCAAAGTATGTTGTTGAAAGATTTGTGTCTGTAATGGATGTTTATATGATTTCTTACCAGATTACATCTTGAATCCTTATGATCTTATCTTATTCTGTATAATGCAAACCCTATGATTTGACTGTTTTTTGTTTAGCTCTCCTTTTCCCTAAACTGCTCTATTGTGCAAGTCAAACAATGACCCTCCCCTCTCACTGGACAGGACTGTCAGCATATCCATTGAGGAACAACTTCTCTTGTTGTCCATTCAGTTTAACAGAAATAAGCCTGGTGTATGCTCAGCCACTTTAAAGGAGACTGTTGTTCAATCTACATCCCAAACCTTTTATTTTTTTTGTCTGTCCTGGTGCTACCTATCCATTCATGATTTACTGAGCATTGGTGATACTAGCTGGGAGTCTCTGAGAGTGAAGGCTTGACACCACTGACCACAAAGCAGCTCTGAGGGAACCGTTTTGTTCAGTCTCTTATTTACTTACCCCAGCCACAGTTTTAGCAGATTTCCCAGACATGGATCTTATCCAGTGTGGTTCAGATCACAAGACCCTCTCCCTTAACTTTACCCCAAAGCTCTCCTATGAACCACTTAGTGAATACTGTCTTTGATACCAAGCCTCCATGTTTCATTGCTTTTTATGGAAGTGTTTGTGCTGATGTTCAATTACATATTCACGTGTGCTGGTAATATAATGTAGATATTGTTTTCTTTTTTTGTCCACATGAAGGATATGATACCAGTGCCTGGCTATAATATGTAGCAGTCCTGTAGCATTAATACTTTGGATTTCGCATGAACATGACTTTAAACCTCACACCTAACTTCACACCTGTTATTTCAGCACTATTAGGTAAGTAGGCAGATTACTGGATAGTACAGGTTATAATGATGTCATATTTGCCTACAATTATAACATAATGATGACTCACTATCCCTGATGTGCTGGAGACAGTTACAGTGTTGAACAAAGCAGAGTTAGAGTCTTGCAAGTGGAGTTTAAGTGGGGTTTTTCGGAAGGAAAGAAGTGACCTTGATTTGCTGCAAATGGATATTTACAGATTAATCCAAACAATTTCAGCCATTGCTTAATCTAAGGCTGTCATATGCATGATGGTATCTGTTCTGAGATCATTTCCAGTTATCTCAATTCACCAAACACTCATGTCAAGAGTAGTATTTGAGAATTGAGGACAATCTTGAGTTTCCATTCGTGTCCTTTTCTTAGTATTTTGAATTTATAACTGAATTGTATAAGTGCCCCACAAACAGCTCATATAAATGTTTTCCACACTGTCCTCTAAATGTATTCAACCTATAGTAAAACTACAACAAATTTTTATTGAGGTTTTAGCCTTTGGCTTCTGTCCCACTATGAGTGCTCACATGTTCAGTATTTTGATACAGCCAAATTCCCTTATAAAGCTGCTCTCATTTACATGTTTGTATGAAACGACAGCAGTCACTTCTAAGCCATCTTTTGCTCTGCACTGCTAAAATCCTGATTTTATACAACATCTGATTAAATCACCAAACTCATAAAGTAAACACAATGTTGTGGTCAGCATGGAGAGGTGATAGAGAAAGCCTGACCTTGCATTTGCAGAGCAATACTGGCAACTCTGTCCTATGGAAAGCAGCTAAGATTTATCCAGAAAGTTGTCAATAGGTGCTTTTTTGGGGGCGGTCTAAAGGGCAACAAAGCGTCTTTTGCACCAAATCATTTTTAAAGAGTAATGACCAATGGGGAAACTTCAACACTCGGCCATTGAACCATTGGTGTAACTTCTTCACTCAGTCAGTCAGCCAGCGTCATTCACATTTATAGGGCTGGCACTGACTTTGAGACAGTGGCAAATGAGAATACATCTTCCCTTGTTCTTATGTCCTTGAAAAAGACTTTTGTGTCATAGGTCAGTTCTCTGACACAGATTCTAGACCCCCTGCTGCAGCTCAGATGGATATAAGCCTGTTTTCCACATGCCTGCCTCTGCAGCTGTGCACGCTCATATCTAGGTTACACAGAAGGGTTTTTCCTCAAAGAGAAAATATGCCATGATTACTCTGAAAAAAAAGCTGAAATTGCTTTGAAAAAAGGAGATTAAAAAAACGACTCCCAAGAACTGGTTCCACTTGGTCAATTGAGCCATACATTGGCAGCATGGCAGACCATGTGGTAGGGGCTAATTATACAGGTATGGCTATGTACAACTGCCAGTAGCATCAACCTTGGTGGTTTTGTGTTACAGATAGACATGTAAAGGCTGTCAGAGCCTTCAACTGCCCTTCAGAGAGTTATATATCTAGAATAAGCTACAGTGCTTCCGTTTCATAGGGGAGTGTTTGCTTTCCCACCTTGTTTGGCCGGCAGTACAAGGTTGTATATGTATACATTTCACATGCACAGTTTGTAAATGCATTATAAATGTTTTTATTTGCACTGCATTATCCTGGGTTAAGTATCAAGAGCTGTATTCCGCACTTCTAGGATATTTATGCAGCTCCAGTCCCACTCTGCTACGCTGACATGATCCGACTGAACCAGCTCAAGTCTCTTTTTGTCCATTGGGGACAAAACTGGTCTTTCTGCAGATACTGAAACAATGGTGTGGATCAGTGTGTGGGCTCCTGCTCTCATGTCTGCCAGTGAGTTGTGACGTGTGGAAAGAGTTGAGAATTTGCAGAGATTTTTTACTCCTTCCTTTCTCCCTTGCTTCTTGGCTGCCTGTAAACTTTGCGGTGGTTTTCAAAACCTTGAAGTCAGGTTGCTTGTCTGCAGAAATAGACCATGTCAGCAATAAGAGCAGAGTAGCAAGAGAGAGAAGGAGACAGTATTAGCCTGTTTTTGGAAGGTGTTGTGTCTGCTAATGTTTCAGGATTAACAAAGATCTTAAAGCAAACTCAGTCACAGGTAAATGAGTGTTTTTCCTAATGATGTCACTAAATTGTTACATGAAATTATGCTGTGCTCTTATAGGCTGAACATCTCAGGCCAGGTGCTGAGAGAGTGCATATTTCTGTGTAGTCTTTGTTGAATGAGAAAGAGGCTCTTGGCATCAGGTCCAGGTGTTTCTGCCCCTCTTCTGTATTTTCTTTCTCCCTCTGAAAACATTCTTTAATATTTTAAATGCAGCCACAGCCTGATGGATAGCGCAAATATTAGTACATTCCTGCATGTAGTGGAGAGAACTGTGTATCAGATAATCTGTCAAATGTGACAAGGCCAAGGACGTGCAGACTCTAGTTTGAAAGATATTTTACCTAATTGAGTCACTCCTTTTCAGACACACACACATACAAGCAAACACACATGCATGCACGCACACACTCGGGCTGATAAAAGACTTACTTTTTAACCACATGTCCCTCTCAAGGATGTATTGAACACAAAGGGCTCTTTTATTCCAGCGCAAGTAGTTTAATGGAGACACTGTTGTAGTCCCATTGAATGAATATGCTGTTGTTGCTGAGGAAAATATGCATCATTGATATGCCTCTCATTTACTCAATTGGTGCTTCTGGGCATTATTTTGGAATTTGTTTTTCAGTCAGATCCAATGCGAGGAAACTCACTTGTGTTGAGTTTGAAGCAGTAATTTGTGACTTTAACTTCTGGAAGTACATTATTGTCCTGTCAAGATCCGATGATATAAAATGTGTATACATGGAGATGCCACTAGTGTGTGTGTGTGGGTGGGGCTTAGACAGAAAACAATGGCTGCTGTTCTTCTGAAATAAGTCATACGGTGCCAATATGTGTCGCCCTCACTTTATATTTGCTGATTTGTTACCGGACCTGGTTGCTCAATGACATTTTTATAGCAGGCCATCAACAACGAGGTCAAATAACTTATGATGAATGAATGTATGAGTAAATAACCTTTCCCCCTTATCTTAAACATGAAATATTAAAAAAGACATAAACAAAACAGAAAAAACAAATAAAAACAAGAATAACAGTCTTTTGAAATGAGTACAAATAACTTAACTTATAAACTAAGATCCCAATTTTATAATCAATCCAAATATCAAAAAGTAAATAAAAAAATTTTTTATTGTTCATCTTTGTATGTATTTTTTGTATTTAAATTATTATTATTATTATTATTACAATATAAAAATCTACATACCTAAAGCTGTTCTAATCAATATTTTATATTCAGTGTCTAATCAATATTTTTTATATTAACAGTGTCTCAAATGGATAAGTGTAATGTAAAAGAGCTCATTGTGAGGATTACCACACGACGTTGCAGTTTCCCTCAGCTCAACTGAGCTTTTAAATGTTTTAACTCACTGTTACATTTTATGGCCTAACTTTACTGTTGTGAAACTCATTGAAAAAGTCACTGTACACTGCCTTTTTAGCACCAGACAGAAGTCAGATGCAGTTGACGACTTGCTGGTGAACATAGTGAAGCCAGATGTTTCCCACAGGAGTTGGTGAAGACCAAAAACTGAGTTAAAAGGAGGGAGAATATTTGACTCATATTATTCCTCTGGCCAGAAACACGCCACAAAAGAAACATTGATGTTGCCATGTATCCGTATCAACCTAATTAGGATCTACTGGAGAACTTAGTGCTTTCCACACACCAATTTCTGGAATAACACCAGCTCCAGCCAAAGTGCTCCCTACATTAATGTCTCTTCCTGTCTTGTGTTATTCTACAAAATGTCGAACACTGATCAATGTCAATTGTGTCATCATTATTGAAGGAATGCTTCCCATTAACTTGATGCTGTTGACTTTTCAGAGTTGACTGTTAGGTTGCCTTTGGTTCAGACATCTCAAGAGAAAATTTGTGTTAAATCTGGTTGACTGCACTTTAAAGGTTCTCTAGAGCTTTCTTCAAAGTGGTTGTTTACAGGCTGTGATTTTGTGTAGGGAGATGGTATCAGACCTCAGGAAGTCAGTTGGCTAACGCCTTGGTGTTTACACTGTAAAGTCCATTGGGCTTCTGTGACCCATTTCTGTGATTGTAGCTTTTCAGTCAAAAAATGAAAATGATGACGTTAAACAAATAAACATTGTTCTTGGCTTATAATAACGAAGATGTGTAGAGCTGGCTTAATCTAAAATCTTCTTCTGACTGCTATTTCTTTCTCACATCTTTCTCTAATAATTTTATTAGTTTTGAACTGTTAGAGAGGGAGTCAGAGGGAATATTAAAAATTACCTCCACAAACACCATTTCTTTTCAGCAGGTTAATGAAAAGTGTATTTTAGACAGCAGCCTGTGTTTATGAATTTCATACAGGCAGAATATCTTCATTCCATATTTTTTGTTGAATCCTACAGGTCTGTGTGTGTCACAAGGAATATAGGCTCCCAGATTTCCTTTCTTCTTGAAACAAAAATTCTGTTTAAATGCACTTTGATTGTAATGTTTTTAATTTTCCTATTGCCCTCTGGAACACATAATGACAACAGAAGAAGACAGTTGTAAACTGCACAGACTGGGCATGCATCATTATTTTCATCAAACGCAAATAATGATGCATGTCCAGTCGTCTTAGCCACATGTCCACATGTTACGGGAAATAGCTGACAACAGGAATGCTCCCTCTCTCTTCATCTGTCTCTATTGGACTCTGCTCCACTACTGGTTGGCTTGTTTCTTCATACAACAATTTCCTGTAAACAAGTCATGCTGCCAAGCACCCTCCCATCCTCCACCTCTGATCTCTAAGGATCTCTATTTGACCTCCTAGTGCACCAGAACAATGGCTTATAGCTTGCATGAAAGGGTCAATGCTGCATTTTAAAAAGCAATTTTCAGGGGCAGTGGCCTCCAGTTTGAAAGGACTAGTGATCTAATTTGAGATTAATTCCAGGAAATGTTTATAATAAGGAAGACGCTTTAACTGTTGTGTTTTTTTTTCTGCTGTAAGAACTTTTCCTAGTGTTAAATATAGGATGTTAAAGGAAGCTGTGGATCAGCCTCACATGATATTCCTAGATGTTACTACTCTCTTTTCTCACATATAAAGTATTTAATTGAGTAAGCAGAATTCCTAGTGAAGCTGTTCTCAATTACAAGTTTTTCTTTCTGTTGTCAGACAGAACAAGAATGAAATAGTGACTGAAACAAAGCCCACCAAGACTACACATTGACTTCCAGACCATTTCGAAGCTGCTGCTGAGATCAACCAAAATCATCACCGAAGTTAAAGAGACAAAGACAGTGTTGTGATTTTGGCTATATTTACTTATAAAATGAAGACTCAGAGAGAAAGGTAGAATTGAGTGTTTTGTTTCTCATACAGTGCACAACCTCCGTTTAGGGAAAGAAACTGCTGCTCTACCTCTCTTGCACTTGTTAAAAAGTAGATGAGTGGTTTGTCCAAAAGGTCGCTGCAATCGCTGCTTTTTTTGATGCTATGTCTCTCTTACCTAGTAACAAATGACTGTAAATGCCCCATTAATCGAAACTGTTTGCACCAATTGATCTTGCAAGAGCAATGGCCAGCAGGGAAACAGTCACTTGGTATTTGGCTTTTCTAAACTTTAAAATATCATTCTGCCTAAAACTAAATATCAACAGGATTAAGTGAGGCGATGTGTTTTGTTGTGATTTGTTTGAAATGCTTTTTAATTAAACCATTACCATTTTTTAAAACCCAAAATTGCGTTTAAACTGTGTAAGAGCCCCCCCCATTTGGCAAACACCAAAGTGCTCAGTTATGTTCTGTTGGTTTATGTGTTACAGAACCATCAGTTTGATAGCAGCTGCATGAATAATAGATGTCTCTCCAAATTTCCTTTATGGCTATGATCCAAACATGGATCAGCACCTTGTTTAAGTGTTGTGTGTTTAGCTGTTTCTGTTCTAGTAACGTAGTTTGATGAAGTGTAATGTGAAAATGTTTTATGTGGCGGAATAGCTTCGTCTGAGACAGCACAGTTTCTCTGGCACAACGGTGGCTACATGCTGTGTTAGTTATGCCACATACTTTGGGTTTGTTGAAAATTGTCTGCAATGTTTGCACTGGAAATCTAACATGGCAGATGTGGTGAAGTTGGGTACTCTGTAGGATATTTTATTAGCTCGCTTTATGAAAAGTTGTCAAGTGTAATAGTGTCACCTTTCCCTCTCATGTTAATCTGTGATTGGGACAAGTGGATGTTAGGTTGAGAGTATTAAAATGTATAATAATTAATGTCATAGTCCTGTTGCTACAGGAACCTTTGGTTACCTACACCAATGATCAGGGTCAGAGTCAGACCTACATTAAACCAAAGTGATGAGCAGCCATGTTGGTAACATGAATTGACCTGCTTAGAGTGATGGCACTCCTAGTTTAATCATGGTCCTGGCTGTGGTCTTAGAAGAATGTAGGTCACCTTGTTTCTGAATTGGCACTGGATTTAAGTCAGTATACAATATTATGTCTCTTATTTGTCTATGTGCTATATCTATAAAATATACTGTACTTGAGCAATTTCCTAGTAATGTTTGCTGAGAAACCTGGAAAAACCGTAGAGCCTTAGTATGCGATATCAATGAATGTTTTTATTGTTTGCTGAATGGCATGCTGCAGCATTTCAAGTGTTTTATATCCTTGTCTTTGTTCATCAGGCTAGCGGGCGGTTTGCAGACAAACATGACTGCCAACAAGAGTTCCAAGGCTGTGCCTCGTGCAGGAGGGGGTAAAACTCCCCGGGACGTACCTGACAGGTCAGTGACATGTTGGCCAGGGGTGGGTCGGTTAATGTGCATTTCCAGTCACATGGTTTCAGAGTATTATATTTTCAACTGATGTCTTCCCATCAGTGATCAGTCTTTGCTTTTTTTTCACAGAAAAGGACAACTAATGATTTTTAATTATGATAATTCTTTCAAAGCTTTTGAAAGTGTGATCCTGTATGCTGGACAAGAGCCCCAACCATCTCTGAACTGTGAGCAGTGAGCTGAAGCTTGTGTTAGCATGTTGAGAGCTGACCGTGTCCTGCTGGGAGAGAAAAAACAAACTTGGTGAATTATATGTGATAACTAGACTTCATTCTTGCGGTCCATTCTTAACAAGCTCAAAATTTTTTTAAACAGAAATCTCAATTGGAACAGAAAGCGAGCTACACAAGATCAACCTTAATGCAGCTGTGAAGCCGTTAAAAGCAAACCTGTTTTCACATTGTCCACAGTCAAATCATTTCGCCACAGTCTGATGGTAAATGCAGATAGGAAAATATTTCTTACAACACAAAACCTTTGGCAGCTGCTTTATGTAATTGCTTATGGTGTAAATTAGACCTGCTTAGTACTAACACACACAAACCCTAATAATAATGTTCTCATGGTCTATGGTTAATATCATGGCATTCATTGGTGGGTGAATGTTCACATTTACCACAGAGTTATCAAGTGTAAATCTCAACTGGAGCACAAAGCTCTCTCACCCTTTTACCCCTGTTTCTTTAGCATGTCAACTGTGTATAAACATTAAAGAGAGAGTGTAGTAGTGACACTCTCACTAAAGTAGAGCCTGATTAACAGCTTATGGTCCTCATTGGCTAACATTACCCTAGATTCTTAATTCTCACGTTTAAAGATCTTGAGGCAAAAATGCTTTGCAGCTCCATGTTTTAATACACGAGGAAAAAAAATTAGTTTGTGCTACACAATGTGTGCCCCGAAACCAGGGATCTGTTTCTAAGGGCAAATTACAGCCTTACTGAAGTGTGTAGCCCCAAGAGGCACAGATAGAGACATGCAGTAACATGGTGGGAAAAAAACAAGTTAAACCAAAAAAAACTTGTGACATGTTGAATTCTTGCTCTATGATCTTATGTGAGGGAATAATTGAAAATTTAACCAGATACAGGATCTCCTTTTGCCAAGTTTCTGATGCTGTTATTAACCACAAAGAACACAGTTAAAAGCAAACCTGAGAGGTGTTTAGGCAACACAAAACATACTGGCAGGGCTGTGAGAGAGAGAAAGAGCTCATAAAACTGTGACTAGTGTTTCCCATACAACCAGACATGCATATTTACTGGACCTATTTGCTGATATGTAAGTAAATAAAGCTTTTTGAGTAAAATGATTGCTGGATCAGAGTGATGAGTTAGGGTTATGTATGTTATGTATTATGATCAATTAATAAGAGCTGGTTTAGAGTTCACATATGTTGAACTATAATGGTAACAGTGCTGGTCCTCTGAGCAGTTTGCTCTCTCCATCCTGGTCAGTAAAAGGAAGTGGCTTGTGGTTAGCATGCCCTGGAAGCCTGAGTGAAAGCCAGAGGCCAGGTTGTGACTGGCATTCATCTTTGTACAGTACAGTATGTGTGGCCAGCCCAGCTGAAGCTGACTAAACTGGGCTTATTTTTACAAGCATGGTCCAGACCACTAGAAACCCCTAAAAGTCCCCAAGCCCTAAATAGACAAAAGTTCTGCACATATTTTTTTTGTGTCTAAATAAAAATATTTTTGTATTGTTGTCTGCACTTTGTTTTACAGGACAAGAAGCAAAAATTAGGCTATAATATTCTAAAAACTTCTTTTTCTGTGGTTTAAATTTTTACAGTTTACAGTTTACAGATCAGATTTAAGTACATTGTGGTATTTGGATTAATAGTGACAAACCAAAACAAGCAAACACCAAAACATATAAACAAAAATTCAAAGTTCACAAAACTTTTGTATCGTATATAAGTAGGGGGATGCAAATGAAATCAATCTTGAAGTTAGTAAAAATTCAGTTCAGAGCATATCAGACTTAACAGACTTAAATATGTTGTATATATGCAAAACAGTAGTGTGTTTTTGACACAATCTCCTTAAAACATTGACAAAGCCAGATTGAATCCTTTTTGTTGTATCATCTTGTTACTGCTTGTTTACTGTCATGTTGGTGGAGTCATGGTTGAGCATGGCAACATCCTCGCCATGTTTCACTTCTGTAATGAGAAAAATGTAAAACCCTGTGACCACCAAAGAGTGAAAATTCAAACTGTCATCATTAACTCAATAAACTGTCCTGTTACTGGCAGTGGACATGCATTACTTAGTGTTTGCTCTGGTTGCTACTAAAACATTCCCACTGATATTGAGCTTCTGTGGCACTGTTCCTGCTCCGGCTTCTTTTGTTAGCTGTATTCCTTGGCAGAAGTTTGATTAGGAGTTTTGCCAGGGAACCAGTAAGATTTTAATTTGCCAGACAAATTCTAATAACTCCCCAATGAACCACTGCAACATGTCATATTTTGGACTGCTGATTTATATCAGCGAGTGCTCAAAAAATATTTTCCTCTTGAGTATTTTGCATGGGGTCTGTTTGACTAATGCTTGGGTTTTAAATTTGCAGTGGTGGAAAGTAACTAAATACATTTGCTCAAGTACTGTAATTCATTACAAATCCAACCTGACATTTGGAGTAGTTTTGTAGATTAAGATTTTACATAAATACCTAAAAAAAACAAAAAAACAATAGAAATACCCTACAACAACAACAAAACAGTGTGCACACAGGTCTCATTGTAATAGGTTGCAAATTAGTTGTTATACGGGCACCAAAGCATATGCCTTAATTTTAGAAACTGTTCAAGTTATCCAGTATTTCACAAAAAGTCAAAATGTATATACATACATATATACATAGTACATACATACTTACATACATACATGTACACATCATATATTAATGATTTATCACAGTGTTACTACTTCTACATCAGGCTTGCAGTGACAAAAGCTTTAGACACAAGTTGTCATCTTCAAAACTCATATTTCTTCAAGGAACGTAAGATAAGCTGCATCCATCATGCTTGCAGCTTGCAGGTTTCTAGCTGTTGTAAAAGTTTCCCCACCCTGAAGCAGGAGGAGTGAAACCAGGGAAGGGCAGATAGGTGTGAAGCGAGATCTGTCCCAACCTGCATTGTTGGATCACAGTCTGTAGCCCATAGCTTTCTCCTCCTTCCATAACGCTTGTTATTCTAACCATAGCTGTGACATCAGATCCCACAATGCTTCGCTTTCGCAAGAGGTAGTCTGTTTCCATGTCATGACAAAGTTCCTGAAAGACTATGAGTCGTAAGGTGCTGTGAAACTAGGGGAAAATTTGTCCCTGTGGAAATCTTAAAGGAGGTGAGTAGCGTGAGAAAATGTGTGTGTGGTGAAAAGTGGTACAGTCAGTAGTGAGAGAAGGACTACTCTAGCACCTAGTGTGACTTAGCTGTAGAGACCAGGAAAGACCAGTGGGGAGCAGTGAGACTTTTACAGGTAAGACTTCTGTCATAAATTTTGCTTTCTGTGTGAGGTCCATAGTGATTCTCCTGAAGTTATTTTGATAATGTGGAAAAATCCACAGTGGCAGTCTGTGTTTCCGTTGGCCTTTATTTTAATCTTATGCTGCCAAAGACAGAATACTTTCCTGTGGTTATTCTAAATAAGTGGCGCAGGTCTTCAATCTGCCTTTGATCTTGGAAGTGCAGTGAAAACCTGCAGCTGATTTTTGAAAGTTTTCACCCATCTGTTCCATATTGAGTTTCTGTTACTTTTCATGCTTTAGGGTTGAGTGGATTTGTTGACAGCTCTAATTATTCACCTCTTTTATAAATAGCCTGAAATGTATTTTCTTTCTTTGTCTTGTTTCAGGTGCCGGTCTACATCACCGTGTCCTGTTCTCTCTGCCAGCCAGGGGCAGAGCCAGCAGCCACTCCTCAGTGACAGTGAGAACTCTGGGAAGCAGAGCAGGTACATTCGCACTGACGGCAGGTTCCTGGTACGTGCTGGCTGGAACAGCAAGAGAGCTAGCCTCTGCAGCGGTGCCTCTCTAACAGGTGACACTGACTCTCGAGGCTTTCTCACCAAGTCAAAGAGCATCAGTTGCCTGGACAACAGGCTCTCCATCTATAAGCCCCCAGCTCAGACCAATCACTTACAGGAAAGTCAGGGCATCCAGGAGCAGAAGGACAAGCAAGGGGATCTCTCTGCGGGAGATGGACTTAATGGTAGACCGCTGAGCTGGAGCACACTGTCACTGGGACCTTCGTCTAACCAAAGCCACAAGCGCACCCTCTCTCTCACCCGCTCAGTTGCAGGTGTTCCCCCTACCACAATACGCAAAAAGATCTCAGAATGGGAGTGCAGAAGGGTGGCTCTGCCTAGGATGAGCTTGTGTCTGGATAAAAGAGGAGGAGAGCGCGTAGGGGGCAGTGAGGGCTGCCCGAGCCTGCTCTCTTCTCCCTGTAGCGAGAAGACTTTTGACTTTAAGGGGGTTCGCAGGATGAGCACAGCGTTCTCCGAATGCTCCTACACAGAGACGGAGGAAGAGGAAGGAGTTTCAGACAGCCCAGGTCGCTTCCAGAAAAGGATAGGCAAGACAGAACCAGGAACATTTGTACGGTCCCTGTCTGCTCGGAAGGAGACATCAGCAGTCCTCAATAGGATACAAAAGATAGAGCAAGCCCTGAAAGAGAATCCCAGCCCACCCCCTCCACGTTATCTGAGTAATTGCTATGCTCCAGACAAGACGAGACAAAAGTCTTTTGTGATAGGTGACGATTTGGACAGTACATGCACCAGTAAGCGCAGCAGCATTTGCTCAGTGGCCACAGAGCCAGATGCTGCTTTGGTGCCCGATAAGCTGTCTAAACTCAGACAAAGATTTAGTGTGAGCTCAGCCAGGTCTGAGAGCCCAGAACCACCCAGTCACCAGACCTCTGTTGGCACACCAGTAAACCCCTTACCAAAACCCAAACGCACTTTTGAGTATGACGCCAAACAGGACCAGAAGGGCGCATTGCCAGCCAATGGACTACCTCCAAACAGAGCCTCAGAGTCTCCCCCGCCTCTGCCCTCCACCCCTGCACCCAGCATGACACGAACTCCAAAGACCAAGGGGAGCACGCCTATGAGAATCCAGGACAGGTGAGGATATCAGCGTACTTTTTACTTACATTTTAGAGATGAAAATATGCAATAATATTGAAGGACAGTTCAATTGTAGTGGGCTGTATCACTTTGTTTCCTGCATTCTCAGACAGTAAAACATTTGTGTCATTTGTCTTGACTCTTTATGAGTAGAAAACAGTCAAGCACTTGTGCAGCCTGCCTCAGTTTTTCTCCTGATACAGGAGTCTGTATCAGGAGAGAATGTGTTACAATTTACTATTCAGTGATCAGTAACTTGTTAAGGTTATCTGATATACTCTAGCAATAGCAACATAGGTTTTGATTATGTTAACACCTACTGGAAATCAATCATAAAAGCAGCTCATACTAAAAATATTGTGTAGAACTTTTGAAATGACAGGTATCGTCTTTCCATAAATTAATGTGGGTCTATAAAAAGATCTGGCCATTTAAACCCACACAAATCTACATTATTTACTAACTCAAGAAGAAGTTCACTCATACTTTGTGTCTCTTTGGCAACACTCTGCCTGAATCTGGTTAATGTAGTCCACTGCTTTTCTTTTTATTCTTAACATATAGCTGTCAGAATCAGACATCCTCAGTTTTTTGTTTGAGGGTGGGGCCTCTCTAGATTGCCCCTATGTGAAATGGGGATGAAATCCTTAAACAATCTTTCCTCGGACTCTGTGTTTAACATTCCTGTGGCTCTAGCAATTTCAGACCAAGTTTAAAAGCCACAAGCTTTTGATGTCGCAACATGACTGTAGATCCCAGCACTAATGTAGGTCAGCTAACCTCTGCATTGACTTGACAAGTTTGGCTCACATCATACAAAGAAATAGCAGAAATAGTAAGATTGTCAAATTGAATTGAATTGTCAGAAATTTCCTTGTAATTTGAGCACATTTTGATTATAATTTTTTCCCTCCTGTATTTTATAACAAGTACTGCTGATTTAAGGCTCTTGAGAGATAAGACAGTGTTTTGGACGCGTGTTTATAACAACTAGAAGAATCTTCACCACCTGTTCAGCCTTTCTCTGTTTCCAGATGGCAAAGGGAGACTGTTGGATGTAAAACTGTCTGTCTGAACTATTTTTAAAAGCATCTGGACTTTTTCTGTCTACTCTCATCTGACTACATTCTCTGAGTCAGACACTGGATTGAATTTTATTGATTCTCTCTCCTTGCAATTTTCTCACTGCAACTATTCAACAATCTCCCCATCTTGGTCTGTTTTGACTTTCTCCATTTTTTTTCCAGAGAGTCGTGCGAATCGGAAGATGCTGCGAGTCTACCATCTTCATATCCGTCCTCACCTACGGAGAATGGCACACTGACCACAGACACACGGGGTCGACCCAGTTCCAAAAGCACTTTAGAGGAGAATGCCTATGAGGACATAGTAGGTAAGCACATTGGTTCTCTGACTTTCAAAATATGAGAGAGGATCTTTATTTCACTTGTGTTTTCTGTCTGAGTAGGACCACTCTTTCATGCAGTTTAGAGCCTAAATAATGAGCCATTTCATGAAATCATGGCTTAACAAAATATTCATTTGTAACTTTTTTGAAAGTTTGAAAATCAGTGTCAAGATTTCATTCTTCAGTTTCTGCTGGTCAGACAAAACAAGATTTTTGATATTTGAGAAACTATGGTTGGACATTTTTTGCCATTTTCTGGAAAATGAATCAATGAATTGAGAAAGTAATTGACAATGAAAAAAACTGTTACTCACAGCCCCAGAGCGGATCAATTCCTATCTAGAAATTCATATAATTTTGATCATTAGTTACAAGCAACAGTGGCAGTATGTTGGTAACATGCACTAGTGATTGAGCATTGAAGCATCTTTGCAGCGCTGTAAGAGTGTGTAGTAAGCAGATTTTGAATGACTATGTACTTCCACCTTTTTGAACATCTAATTATGTGTTCAGTATGACTTGATGTTACCGACACCCAGATTTAATCAAAAGTGGTATTCCCCTGTATCAGAGGAACTTAAAAAAGACAGTATGTGTTTGTTAGTGTTCAGACCTTTATGTTGAATTAATGCAATGCAAGCATGACATTGTTATTGTGAATGCATTACATTTTAGTGAAATGACTTGATGAGTTGTGGGGTGCAGAAAAAGTCAAAATGATGGAGCAAGTCAAAGACCATCAATCAGCACCTGGGTATAAAGTGAATGCATAGAGTGTGGCATGGGTTGTATTATACTGTAGTGATTGTCAGCAAGGGTTTTAAAATTTCAGTGTCTTCCCTCATTTGAGGCACAAGCCTGCTAAATGAGTAAATGTATTGTTATCAACAACTGCCATATCTGCAGTAAAGAAGTTTTGATTGCAGTCCTCTTTGTGACATGTATTGTATCTCACTGTAAACAGGATCGAGCCAGTACTTCTCTGTGATAATGTGTGTATGAAATGCTGAACATGGTGTGGAGCCAAATTCCTTTCCACTAGCAAATGACCCCAGGCCTTCTGCCCAGTACAGTTGCCAGATCCCCCAGTGCATACTTGATGTGGTGGAAATGTGTGTCAGTGTGAGTATAGTCTCATGATAGAGCTTCAATTTCACATGCAGTAAAACATTTTCACGCTGAAATGTTTTTAATGATAAATGTTCAGTGATGACCAAATAAGGGCTGATTTTTTTTTTTTAACTGCATGTATTATATTACAAGTAGCCATGTTGTTCTTGACTCAGCAATCGGCATTCTTGACTGCTCATAAGTTTTTTTAAGTGTTTTTTAAGCTGAGGATGTGCTGTCTCAGAGAGAGTGTCAGGGTATGACTGATTTTCATGTGAATCCCAACAAAGCCCCCATTGTTCATACAGCACTGTGAATGTGGAGTTTGCAGTTGGGAGACGCACTTTTGCCAATTTCAGTTTGCTCCTGACAAAGACATTGTCTTTGCCTGAGTTTGAAATTGCTTCAGCTATTTAAAAAAAGGTTTCAAACTGAAGAACGAAAGGAGGGGGGCAATTTCCACCACTACTACAAAGTGGTTTTGCATGTTAGATGATATATTTTAGAAGCAGCCACAGCAGCAGGAAATAAGCCATGTCTTGGTCCCTCTGTGCTCTTATTTTAATAAGTGTCCTGTACAGACAATCCCACATATCTTCTAAATTCCAATAGGACATCTTGGTTTCCGAAGCTTAGAAACCCATGGGATGACATTCACTCATGCGTTTTAGCACCTGCACTTGATGTCAGACAGTCACACATGAGTGCAAGTTGTTTTTTGACCTGTGCTTTCTACAGTTACATTTTGAGTGACTGTTGTAAGTGTAACTTTGTGCAGTTGATTGATGAAGTGACATTGAGTGATCTGTTTATACCCTGATGAATCACACCCTGTGTATTAGTAATGCTGTGATTCAGCTGTCTGTATCATGGAGACCCAGAGTGTGTTACATTTTCACGGTGATGTCTGTCTTAATTAATTTGGGAGACTGGTGTAAGTAATAAGAAAAGTTACACTAAGAGAGCTACATATACAGTTGGACCTATGTGTTTTTGTTATACTTTGGTGTAAAAATTGCCAGAAATACAGTGTATTTCTCCTACATGATTTCTCCAGTGTGGTCACAAGGACACTAGAATCATGACCGACACACTGTGTGGTTTGTTGTGCTGCCAGAAAACTGTAACCCATGTTTTGAATTGGAGAGCGATGGCACTACACTCTACACATAAACCAATACTGTTACTGTTGGTATAGTTTATTCTGTTCTTTGCCTGCCCAGAGAGTCCATTGTGTACACAGAAATATACAATCACAGTGTGCAGCTGAGGTGTGTCCCCTCCTTGTATAATACTGTGTCTGGGGGTGTGTTAGAGAGATCTGGATGTTAGTAATCAGAGGAGTAGATTAGTACCCTCCAGTACTTAAGGAGCTATATAGACATATCATTTTCCCAGCAGGCTCTCATTACAGTATTGCTTGAGTTTAACGGGGTAGCGGCACAACATGGGGTCAGACTAAGCCCTCTTATTCTACTCCTCAGTTTTAATGGCGCACTGAAAATCTCTCTAGTAGCCTAATTTACTGTGTGACACAACATAAGATCCCTGGCAGTGTATGTGAGCTGCGTTTGTGTGCATGGGTGTGTGCATTTACCTCAAACAGGTTCAATAATTAACCTGAAAATGGATAACAGAACAAAGCTCTTCTTGTGGGTCAATGTTTCATGTCTTTGAAATGGTCACTCACTGTTTGAGAAGTGGAGTTCATTGGGTTTTCCACTGATGTACTCAGGAAGAACGAACCCAGCAACCAAATAGATTTTTGTTCTTTTCCTTTCTGCTGACAGATAACGCTGCTTTTCTTTCTTTAAAAAAGTTCCCCTCATGCATTTTGACACCATCTGGCTCTGTTTTTATTTTTCACTGTGGTTTCTTCACTTTCTCACAACCTTTTTTCAGACCCTGCCAAAAAGCTATTCTCAGAGCACATGTCTGAATAGACATCGACTTTGGTGTTACACAAGTTTACTCTTTATTGAAGTTGGATGTCTGCCAGGTGACATCAGTGAGAGCAAAGCAGTGTAATTTGCCCTTTCTTTCCTTTTCTGCTATCATTTATTGACTGAAGTAAAGCAGCAATGAAGTCTATGCTTGCTGTAATTTGTTGAAATAAAGTCTCATTTTTGAATGGAAGACAAAGAATTGAAAATTGAGACTTTATTGCTTTCGCTTTGCTTGCAATTCAAATATTTTTCCGACATTCTGCATGTCTTACAAAAATATACTTTCACAAAAAAGACAAAAATATGTCTTGCAAATTATATTATAGTTATATTTGTTCATGAAAATGTAGCTCTTCACATGATTTAAACAATTGTATTACCAGAAGCAAAGTCTAAGAAGAAGACCCTCTCTTACAGCAGACAGTTTGCATGCCTGGACAGTGACTCACCAGCAGTGTTGTGTCCAGAAGTTTCAGCTGGGCTGACTGGGGCCTACGGGGCCCAGTGCCAACAGTAACTGTTTTGAAAAAAGGGAGTTCACTTGAGCCAGCTGGGAATGACCTTTGACTTACCTTTCATGACTCATCTCTTCTCACACTAACCATAGGGAGGCCCTCTTGTGCCCTGACACCCTTTACTGCCCTCTTTTTTACCCTTTCGACCCCAAAGTCTTGTCTGTTTTCTGTAGAAAAATAGCATCTGTCTATAGACAATTGCTTGCTGACATTATGTTTGCGCTACATTGAATATTTATTTCATCCCCACAGAGAAGGAAA
Organism: Rachycentron canadum; assembly: GCA_038496675.1. Lineage (NCBI taxonomy): Eukaryota > Metazoa > Chordata > Actinopteri > Carangiformes > Rachycentridae > Rachycentron > Rachycentron canadum. Next base: position 11,635,410 of record CM076648.1, read on the forward strand.
ACCCGTATGAGGATGTTGACCTGAAACGGAAGAGTTTGGGTCGAAAATCTTGCTTGTTGGAGAGCAGCAGATCTTGGACCACCATGGACAGGAACCTGAACTCTCCACCTAAAGTAAGTCATCAGCCTGCTGGGATTAGCAGCACTGACTTTTTCTGGTGATGTGAATCCCCCCATACTAACATCTTTATAAGAATCTCACACCTCATTTGTGGCACCACAGGGAACAGTTTTTGTTTAGACCTGGTGATGTTTTCTGCAGATTTGGCCTTCTCTCTTCAATGCTCAAGGTCTTGTCTCACTAAAAAAAAGGGGGATAATTACTGATGGTGACAGCAAGTTTGATTTAACACTCCGGAAAACACTCATAGTGAAGCATCACTGTTAGAATACAAATGAAGAGCGACTGCTTTTGCAGTGCAGCCAAACAAATTTGTGTTGTTTTGATAAAGTCATAAGTTATAAAATCAATTGATTAATGACTTTCTTTGTCCAATGAGCAACTGTATTCTGATTTTGTAGTTTAACGTACAACAGCAGGCACAAAGATTTAATTTGGTGGTTCAGGGTGGCTGCACCTTTTTATAAATGAGTTGTTGCTGTTATGGCCAACCTCCAGAACAAATACATTGTGTCACAAAAGTCAGCACTGGTTCACTGAGTAAACAGTGAGCCTGATAACGATGACATTAGAAACAGTAATGCATGTATGTTTTCCTGTAAACCCCCCCTGGATTTCCTGGGTTGAGTCCATGAAAGTATATGAAATGAAATGTACTGATCCTTGATATTCTTTTATTTTTCTCTGACTAGTTGCCTTCTAAACCTAGTAGCCAGTCCCTACGCCTCCCTGGTCCGAGTGACAGGAGGAGCCACCGGTTGTCACAGTTATCCAAACGCTACAGTCATGATGAAATGCTGCTTCTCCCCCAGATGGGTGTATCATCTTCACCTTGTGGCCTGCTGGATGATACCCTCTGTAGCACCAGCGATACCCTTGCCTCACACAGGCACTGGAGGATCCCCAAGGTACACACCAGAGCCTACTCAAACACCTACACTGTGTCCTAGCAGAGCTCTGGCCGTGTTCTTTGTCCTTTCCTGCTTCACAGGCCTGCTCTGGTTTCTTAGTTATGGTCAGAGCTCTGGATCACTGGAGGTTCCTCAGTTTGACAGAGACCTTTTTAAAACACATGGCATTGATGCATATAATTACTGCGTGGGTTTGAGCCCCTGTGGTGATTTTTCTCAAGAACTCTACTTGAAGCCTTTCAGTTTTATTCTTCTGCAACCCTTAAAACTCTTGTATAGTGTTTTATACTGTTACTTTTGGCCAGGTATTCCCCCTACCTCCTTTATACTTTCTGTTTACAGCTGGTCCAGAGGATCAACTCCATTTACTGCACTAAACGTGGGAAGAAGAGGTTGAAGAAGCTGTCCATGTCCAATGTTGAGACCGCATCTGTGAGAGGTAAGGGCTCTCTGTATTCCCTGTGTCCGCTGACCACAAGTGAATAAATATTTGCGTCTTAGCCACCCACATGGTGTTCTCACTTTGCCCTTCTCAGGACATAAACTTGTTTGTGAAATTGCCCTTTGACCCGTAGAAAACCTTCTTGTCTGTCTCATGTCTACCTCCAGATGACAACAGTGAGAGTGAGAGTGACTCTGATGACAGGTTCAAAGGTGAGAGTTTATTTGCAGGAGTGAGGTGCAACACTTCTGCACTTATTGCTGAGCCCTTTCTCAGAGCTGTTTTTCTCTGTTTTTGCAACAACTTCCCTGTTTTGAATGTAACAACATAACCTGGGTTATATTGTTACGGACAGACCGCAAAATTGTAATTTGCCATGTGCACAGATTATCAGTAGACCACAACAACACACTTTATCATGTCTAGGTTCAAGGCAAGGAAGGAATACTGATGAGATTTTATGATGTTTTGGATGCTTCTGTTCCATCAGAAAAAATGAATTACACCAATATGTACATTTCCTGACTGGCTGAAGGTTAATACACCACAAGTAGTAATTATTCAAATTGTTATATTGATTAGACAATTAAATTCATGGATTAAGTTCTTGTATTAATGTTCCCTCTTCAGCTCACACCCAGCGGTTGTTGAAACTTCAGTCCATCCTTCGACGGGCCCCTAGCTACCGCACACTGGAGCTGCAGCTCATTGAGTGGCAGGAGAGAGAGCTCTTTGAGTATTTTGTGGTTGTTTCACTAAAAAAGAAACAGAGCAAAAACTCCTACTCACCAGAGGTCACCTACCAGTTCCCCAAGGTAAAAGCATGAAAGTTGTAACTGAATCCTCTTGCGGCTCCTCTCACCTTGTACACCTGACATAACAAGAATCTGCAGTGACAGAATCATTCTCACAAGGAGCGGAAATCCAAAAAGTCCAAGCGGCAGTGCCCCTTAAAGGACCTTAAGAGTGGTTTTAAGTGTTTTAGCTCAGGAATTAGAAATCACAAATACTCCAGAGACATGTCACTGCTGACTGATTCTTCTGATGGTCAGAGCCAGATAATTATCAATGTGTCAGCAGTAAAGACGCCTGCATTTGCCAGTTGTTTTCACATAGTTGATATTGTCTTGGCAATTGGAGATGAACTGTTGATTTCTGCTTTCACAAGCAGATGTAACCCAGGTAACTCATATTTAGTAAGTCTTGAGGATGTAAATGTTAATGCCACAGATAAAACTTGTTAGAACAAGAGCTCATCATCTATTATAGGCTTTCCAAAATTTTCCCACTCTCCTGCTTTTAGTCATGGAAGTGTGTATGCTGGAAATGATTCTGCATTGCATAGAACATGACTATTTTTTAATGTATGAATTTAAAATAGAATCTGAATGAGGACAAGCTGACTGAATCTCCTCTCCTCCCCTCTCCTTTCCTCTCACAGCTAGAGAGGCCCACCAAACAGATGAGAGAGGCAGAACAGAGGCTCAAAGCCATTCCTCAGTTCTGTTTCCCAGATGCTAAAGATTGGAGTCCTGTCTCTGAGTACAACAGGTATGAATTATACCTCCTGCCTGGTCTATTAAAGGTGGTCTTCAGCTATCTATCAATACACTGTCAAAGTTGGGGAGCTCATGAGCAGCCTGCTTAAAAAATGACTGTATTATCATTAAGAATTTTATCAGCTCAGCTGCATTTATCTTTCAAACCCCTCCGCCCTTGTTGCTGGCATATCAGATAAAATCTTTTATAAACTGTACCAGATCTAACAAAAATTCAGTGCTTTTATTACCATATGTTTGTGTATGTGCAGTTGTCTACACATGTATGTGTGTTCTTGTCGATTTTTATGTGTACACATTTGTTTTCTACTGCAGCGAGACGTTCTCCTTCATGTTGACTGGAGAAGATGGCAGCAGGAGGTTTGGGTACTGCAGACGCCTGCTGGTAAGCCACCGGTTAACTCTCAATCTTCTGCTCCCTGTTCACACCCTGCTGAGCCCTGTTTGTTGTGACTGAGCTTTTTATGTGAACATGTGATACAGTTTTCCTGTGGAGCTTGACCATCCACTACGGAAGCAGGAAAGAGGTCGTATAGATGAAAAAGGGGGAAAAAACATTACATAATTAGCTTATGGTTTCAAAATTTTCTTTTTTAAAAATTATCCATGAGAGATAACTTCTCTTGCGATTTGGCACTTTATGAGTAAAACTGGCTTGACATGACTTGAGACAAACTCACTCACTCACTAATTATTATATCAGCTATATCAGCATGATGGTCCAGAGGCCACTCATCCTTTTGCTGTTGTTCACGTTTGCCCAGGAAATACCTATGGTGAGCAGTAGAAACAAAAACAACTGGAATAATAAACATTCACACCCCAGTGCTAACAGAGATTTATTTGCTACAACAAAGCCTTGAAGTGGTTTAATTTCAAATATGTAAATCTGTCTTCACCACTATTCAAATATAATTGATAATGCAGACATTCAGTAAATATGATAAAGTGTATAGATATAATAAGAATATAATGAAAGTACAATTGGAAATGAAAGCTTTGATTGACTCAGGAGATGCAAGACAAAGGGAAACCATGAAAAATCCAAACTTTGTCATAGTGAAGAATTTCCTCTTCATAATGAGGCTGGAGAAAGCTTTGAAGTTTTTTTGTTGAGTTTCCCATTTAGCTTGTGGGTCGAGAGCATGACTGTGTGGGATTCTGTGAAATGTGGTGGTGATTTTGTTTGCCATTGTATTTGCCATGGTATTTCAGGGTATGTTTACAGTACTACAGTGTGTATGTTCTCAGAGGTTTAGTAGGAGTATCTTCACCGCTGTGTATGTGTAAGCGTGTGTGCTGGATTACAGCTGCACATCTTGGGAATTATTTGACCAGACAATTTTTTTTTTAGCTCTGTTGCTCTCATGCTTCATTCGCATTGTTGATCTAAGATTCATCTTGATAGAAGTAGATTTTAATGAAGGCAGAGGAAGAGGTGAGCTGCTCTCCTGCAGTAACTTTGTTTCCTCCCTGCTGTCTGTCCAGCAGTTGGCAGTAACTGAGCATTCCTGAGGACTTGAATCAAGCACCACATAGTTGATTTAATCATCCATTTGGAAAAGCAGAGGAGAAACAAGAGGAGAAAATTGTATACCTAATATGGACAAGTGGATTGGCGTTTCTTGAGGGCTTGTGTTCATTTGTGTCTGTGTGTTTGAGTGTCTGCGAGCCCGGTGTCTGGAAGCACATAATGGTCTCTGAGTGTATAGAGGAAGGTAGATACGATCTGCAGGGGCAGATAAACCACCTGTGTTTAGGAAGTTGGTATTCACATGAAAGACATTCACCTCAGATGACAGACTAGATTCATCCACAATATTTAAACAACTTATCTATATATGATATTATCAGGGTCAGATCCATTTATAGATTTGTTTATAAACATTTTATTCAGAGTATTATTCAGTCCATGAAAAGAAAGCCACAATTGTTTATGAAAGCCTGGAAATAAACACAACAACAGCCCCTTTTCCACTGGTTGAAACTCTAAGACCTGCTAACATCTGGCTTTTGTTGGCAATGGAAAGGGGTACAATTGGCATTCAGGCCCAGGTAAAATGACTCATGCAGTAGAGGCAGGTATTTATCGGCTCAGGCTCTGATCAGCATTGATGTAAACTCCCAGGTGAACATGCTAATTTTCAGCACTTTTCCTGCTATAACATCAGGGAGTACTAGAGAGATCAGTCACATGCTCAGCACAGTGCTGATAACCACAGACAACATGGCTGAGTTTTAAAGACACACAATCACCAATCGAAGTACCACACATGGAGGCTCTGACACTTTTGCAGAAACGCTAACCCAGGCATGAGACACAACAGATCTGTTTCATCACTTTACACAGCAGCGAGCAGCTCACTCCTTCTTCACTGCATCTGTGTGTGCACCATGAGCGCGTGTGATGACATTGCTCCACACAGTTATCTGTCCTCAGTCTGAACAGAAAGGCAAACTCGACTGAAAGTGATCAATTGGCTTTTATTAAAAGGTTTACCCATGTTTAAAAACCTCCCTATACCCGTTAATTGTGGTGTAAAAAGGGTAAATGGGTATGGTATTTGACAGATGTAACCATTTAGCAAACATGGAAGCCCTACCAAAAGGGAAATTTGGGAGCTTGACTTGCAGTTTAGTTTAGCATCTGCTGCTTCAAGTTTGACCACTTGCCTAACCTGTCTTTTGTGTTCCTCTATAAGTCTGTTTATAGTCAGTTTTCAGAATATCTCTGCCTGTACAGACAATATCTCTTCATCAAGTCTGTTAACATGAGTGCTAATGAGTCTCTGTGGACTCCCCTTACAGCCAACTGGGAAAGGGCCCCGCCTTCCAGAGGTGTACTGCATCATCAGCAGGCTGGGCTGTTTTGACTTGTTCTCCACGGTGAGTTCAGTCTTGTCCTCAAGCCATACATACACATGCATGAACACACACACACACATACACGCACGCAGATAGGCAGCTAGAGCCAGCTACTGTGGTGTTGTAGCTGTGGTTAACCCGTCTCACAGCTGAAGTAAATGACTTTCAGCAGCCCTTCTGCTGAATGCCTGTTCATTGGTAACCCTTATTTCTGTGTTTTTATTTAACTTTAGAATTTCCCAGAGTAAAAGTTTTCTTCACTTTTGTCTCAGTGGCACTAACATGAAGCAGATCTGTCATTATGTTTGACTTTTTCAGCCTTATCTGATTTCTTTATTAATTGAAAGTGAGTGAATCCAGACTGTGGAAACAAAGTGACTGCTATATGACGATATGAAAATAAAAAAGGGTGGGAGATTTCAAAGATAGTGTGCAAGCTGTATGTCTTGTATTCTTTAATAACAGGGGTCTAGTGAAGCCCCGTGACTGCTGGCCAGCTGGGCAAAACTTTGGTGAAATATGAACCTGAAATGAAAACTCTGAAATGTGAATGAGGTTGTTAAAGCAGAATAACTGTGCCATGTAGATTAATAATCATACACTGTAGCTACAGGTGCATGTTAATATCAATTAAATGCTAAATGGTTTTGCGTCATGTGCCATTTTAAGGCCTTCAACTGATGCCTCAGATGTCTCCTTCTCGACATCAGTACAAACTGAGACAAAAATGAAATGAAAATAAAATAAATATTGATTTCTAAAAGCACTTTCATGGTGAATGGGAGAGTTTGGCAGTGTTTGATTTCAGCGGGAGTTGCGTGAGAGAGAGAGAGAGAGCGAGAGACAGTCAAACAGAGAGAGGTAGAGAGTGATATCATATGACAAGAAATTCTCCAATCAACTCTGCAGACAGGAGGCAGCTTGGACCAAAGCAGACAGACAGGCACACTGGGTGGAATTTTCCAATCACACAGGCATGGAAAGACATGCATTTGCTATTTTTGAAAACAGAAAATGAATACTGAGTTCCAGAAAATTGTGCATACTCAAACACATAACAGTATGTTTCCATTGATTGTCACCATGGTCCATAACCTTGATGACTGTGCAGTTTTTACTTCACTTGGCACTTCATTCACCATCCCTAAAACCCTATAGGCTTCTTTCATATTAACTAGATTTCCATGGCTTGTGCCATGTTGATGTTAAAACTTAAATATATTAAGGAAACTGTGCTCTTTCCTCCATGTTCAGATCCTGGATGAGGTAGAGAGGCGGAGAGGAATCTCAGCAGCCCTGGTCTATCCCTTCATGAGGAGTCTGATGGAGTCGCCCTTCCCTGCACCAGGGAAGATAATCAAAGTAAAGACCTTCCTGCCTGGTGCAGGAAATGAGGTCAGAGCTGTGAACAAAGCAGAACAAGCACAATATCTCTCTCTTTCATCACTCTAACTATAATTAAATAATTAGTCCATGCACTTTTCATATACATTTGTGCGGAATAAAATCTTGTTGACTTAAATTTCACTTTTTTTTGTGGTCATTCAGGTCATCGAGCTGAGGCGGCCCACTGACTCCAGACTGGAGCATGTGGACTTTGACAGTCTGTTCAGATGTCTTAGTGTACGGCAGGTGATACGAGTCTTCGCCTCACTGCTCCTGGAGCGTAGAGTCATCTTTGTGGCTGATAAACTTAGGTGAGGATTTCTCTCTCATGTAGGACCATCATCAACAAAATATTAATTTTACTTAATAATTTTAATTTAAGAAAGCAATGTAATTTGTGTATATTTTGTAATAATGTGGCAAAATCACACATGGTTATATCAACGGGTGATAATACCATGGAATAGATCATTTCCTGTATTTTTGCCATAATATATAACATATGTCATATGTTTCTCACAAACAATATGTAGTCTCTGGACCTAAAGAACCCCATTTAAAGTCATTGATATTACTCATGGAGCACTGTGTATAGCAACCCATACAAGTAGGCCATACTCCACCTCTCAGTCAGTGTGAGCTGCAATAGGCTCACATGACCCTCAACAGAATAACGGGTCAGAAAATGGATGGATGGAAAGGTGGATGGATAAATAGATACCATGGATCAAATGACTGGAATCATGAACTTTTTCACAGTTGTGTTTCAGTGTTCAATACACACCGATCAGCCATAACATTATGACTACTGACTCATTAATGTGTGTGGGGAGCGAAGGCTGGCCTGTGTGGCTCCAACAGAACAGCTACTGTAGCCCAAATTGCTGAAAAAGTTAACGGTGGTTCTGATAGAAAGGTGTCAGAACACACACTGCCTTGCAGATTTTTTGCATACGGTAGCCACAGACTGGTCAGGGTGTCCATAATGACCCCTGTTTACTGCCAAAAGCGCCTACAATGGGCACGTGAGCAACAGAACTGGACCATGGAGCAATGGAAGGAGCCTGGTCTGATGAATCACATTTTCTTTTACGTAATGTGGATGGCCCGGTGTGTGTGCGTCACTTAATTGGAGGAGACATGGCACCAGGATGCACTATGGGAAGAAGGCAAGCTGCTGGATGCAGTGTTGGCAATGTTCTGCTGGTAAACCCTGGATGTTAAGTAGACACGTACCACCTACCTAAACATTGAAGACCAAATTCACCTCTTTGTGAAATGGTAGTTCCTAATGGCAGTGGCCTCTTCCAGCAGGATAATCCACTTTGCCACACTGTAACAATGGCTCACAATGGTTTGAGGAATACAAGAACAAGTTCAAGGTGTTGACTTGGCTCCAGCTTTTCCAGATGTCAGTCCAATCAAGCATCTGTATGATGTGCGGGACAAACACAGAGGCCCCACCCTCACAACTTACAAGATTTAAAGGATCTGCTGCCAATGTCTTGGTGCCAGACACCACAGCTCACCTTCAGAGGTCTAGTGCAGTCCACACCTCAATGGGTCAGTGCTGTTTTGGTAGCAAAAGGGGGACCTACACAATATTAGACAGGTGGTCATAATATTATGCCTGATCAGTGATATTATACACTGCATCTGGGGTTTCAAGATTTTCCTAATAAATACCTATTAGCCGTATTATTCCTTTAGTAACTTTTAATCTGATACATACTAAGTGATATATACTAATCTTGACGAATGTCCCCCACCCTCTGTGGTTTGTTTTAAGTTTTAATACAAATAACAAAGATAAAAAGTTAGTTGTGACTATGTTCAAATAAATAATTAATGACATATTTGGGTCCTTTAGTTCAGTTTAGACAGTCAGCATGTGTCCTTCAGCCTGTCCATGGAACAATTTTCTCACATTCACGGGCCTATAACAGTAGCAATTAGCTGTCGGTTTTGTCAGTGTTTGTGTGTGTGAATCATGTATTAATTAGAATCAGAAAGTCAGGCAGCAGGCCAATCAGTCAGCCGACAGCTATGATACCAGGAGAAAAGTGGGTCACAGTAATTAGAGTCACCACCAGTGGAGAATAGGGTGGGTCTGACAAGATGCCTCAAAGGACTCACTGTCCCTGTCTGTCCTCTTGTTACAGAAAAAAGAGGTGTACATTCAGAGTATTGGAGGCAAGGGTGGAGTGGGAGGAGATTTTAGTACAGAACTAATCTCTCCATGTATCAGAGCCCAGTTTAAACAAACATCAGTGGGGGCAGTGACTGTGAGGGGAAGGAATGCACTTCCTGTGTCCGCGACTCTGCCCTCTATGATCTGTGGCCCAACTGTCACCATTTGACTTATGATGGCATGTTCACTCCCTACGTATGAGTGGCACTCTCCATGTCCCTGGAGAAAATCAGCCTAATCTGCTCATTATCAGCGGTAACAACATCAAGGAGTCATTGGGTGGGAATCATGAATTACAATATTATCATGATATATTGCCCAGTAATGAGCAATTATGAGAGATTGTGATATCTTGTACAGCAATCATGTATGATGCGTCCTTACATGAGTGTACCTTAAAGGGGTGAAATAATCATTCAAAAAACACAGTTCAGTCACATAGTACATCATTCACTGTATGACGAAATGCTTTGGGTTTTAAGGCAAAATTTCATACAATGAAGTATATTCTCGTGGTTCCCAGAGGATGAGTTCTGTTGACCTTGGTGGTTCCCTTTTGTACCACGATGGGGTTGAGGTTTTGAGTGAAATGTCTCAACAACTACTGGATGGATTGTCATGAAATGCTTTGCAGACATTTACAGTCCCCCAAGGACGACTTTTGTGATACTCTCCCTTTTCATTCACCATCTCAATCTGTCCTGTACTTTGGTCTATGACCAAATATCTGCAAAACTAATGGCATTTCTCAACCTCAGAGTTCAGAGCTTTTTTGCAAACATGCTAAGCCAAGATGACGAGTATGGTAAATATCATACTCACTAAACATTATCATCGTGAGCCAGCATTCAAATTTAAATTGCCGGGGATTAAATTATTGTGAAACAAAGCATCATTTAAAACATTTTCAGTAAAAGAAAACTATAAAGAAAGACAATGACAAACTTGAGTTCTATAATTTTGTGGCATAAATATGCATTCAGTGTCCTTGACTCATGCCCCTTATTGTATGATCTGCTAAAAGTGTGTGTGTGGCATGTGATAGATTTAAATGTGCAAGCATCCATGTATGCATGCAGAGCTGTGTTTTGGTTTCTTTTGAAAACAGTGACAGGGCCTCACTGCAGCATTAATGACTATGATAAAAGGGTCCCTCTGGGCCTGTGGTACATAATCCTCTCCCAAAATACCTCACCAGCAGAACATGATGTATGCTTTCCCTTACATTATATCCAATACAAACAGGAAAGTTTTGTTTGGGGTCTTGTGTTGCTTTTTTCTTTGGCATGTTGCTTTTAATGTTATGTTACACTGAAACCCTTGTTGTTTTTTTCAGAGATTGTTGCTTCTACTTGAAAGTCTGCACAGACAATTTCTTGTGGTCATATGCCATCTGATGCCTGTAATAACAAGTTGGATGCCTAATTAGATACATTCGTCATCAACTATGTCACTGTATGATTGCTAAATTCAATTGACCTGCAGATGCTGAATGAGTCAGTTTTGTAGACTTATATAAATAACCTCTGTCAGTCCTCAGGCAGGAGTTGAGGACCATTGCCAAATTGTGTCCATGTCTGGATTTATCTTGTGTCATGGTGGTGAAAAAAAGGTGGTGATGAGGTGGTGGTGAAAAGGTGTTACTGCATGTAGGATCTAGATGACTTTCCCTGCAGTGTTACTTTATTGTTAAGATTAGTGCCCCCCGCCAGATCGGCAGTCTATCACAGGGCTGACATATAGAGACATACAGAGACAAACAACCGTACATGCTCACACTCATGCCTATGGGCAATTTAGAGTTACCAATTAACCTAAACGTTCATGGGAGGTCAGCTGGGGAGAGAACACAGAGAGAACATGCAAACTCCACACAGAAAGGCCCCAGGCCCGGGTTTTATTCCAGTACCTTCTTGCTGTGAGGCAACAGTGCTAACCACTGCACCACCTTTGATACGAAACACACAAATCTCACTTACTATACTGACAATGCGCTTAAGGGCAAAATAGGCTTCACTGGTTCAGATTATTGGACCTCAGCAAACTTCTGTTATTTTCATTTAATTAAGTGGATTGAAATGATATTTTGTTGCCAAGATGTTGTTATGGTAGGTCAATGTCTTCCAACCACATCTAACAATTGTGTAAGACAAAGTAAATGGGAGGAAAAAATTATATAATGAAAGATGAGAAGTTTGTGTTTGAGAGGAAGAGAGAGAGGAAGAGTGAAAAGGGAGGAGACTATAGAGGGAAACCAAACAATGGCTTCTGAGAGCTTTTTTTCATAGCCGCAAATTAATCAAGCTCTGTCTGGACTCACAGGTGTCTCCTTACTGCAAATTTGGAATTAGTCATTAAACAGCACAATAAAAAATACGATGTGTGTTGAGGATGTGAAGTCCTTTTTAGTTTTTGTAATAATCCAGTTTCTGAAAGTGAGTTGGAGACATGTAGCCTACGAACAGGTTTTGCAGCTGCAGGCTTATGATCCTGTGACAAGTTGAATTATTGCTACTGCTCTTGGCCTTTTCCTAATTAACAAGTATGGTAGCAGTAATTTCACTTAGACCTTGGTTAGTCTCATACACTTTCTGTAACACGCTCTGCAGAGCTGGCATGAAGACAAAACCGCTTTTAACAACTTAACCGGTTTCCCATGTGGCCTTTGGCTCTGAGGTAGAGCGAAATTGACACACTGTAAACATGTGAAATGTTTTTGCTTTTCTAAGAGTCAAAAGAGCCTTGGTCATTGCTTGGAGCCTCACCAGGTGATTTTTACATCAGTGTCTCTTTTGCGAATGTTTGCACCCACATGTAGACATTCATATACACAAACACCTGCACACATTCATCAGCTCTCTAGACAGCCTTGATCAAACTCAGACGCTACCCTGGATTTAATAAGAACATGTATAGAGTTTCCCATCAAGAAGCCATTTCTCATTGTAAAATGGCTTCTGCTGTTGCCTTCTGCAGAGCCGGAGAGCTGAGACTGAGAGCTGGTGGCTGGATATGCTTATAGACAGGAAGTGAGGAAAAACCATTTGGGGACTAAGGGAACAGAGAATATTTTCGGCTGGTGGATTGATGTACACCATGTGCAGCCTGTCATAGAAATCCTACAGGTCAATTCTGCTGCCTCTTTATTTGATTTCGAGGTGTTATTTTGAGCTTGGGTGGAGCTTTCACAGTGGTTTTGCAGAGCTTTGCAGCACAGCTGATGTCTGACAGCTGTGTTTCAATCTCGTCCTCTTTGTCCTCTCACTGTTGAATCAGTCCTAACCACCCCAGGACTGGTAGACAGTGCAATGCTTTAGTAGAGCTGTGAAGCATGTGGTGGTAAAGGCTTCTGTCTCCTGCCTTCTCTGTTGCTCAAACACTATGATTTTCCCTCCCCCTCTGGGCTTCACAACTTAAGCCTCTCGATCCCATGTTTCCTGGAGTATCTGCCAGTTCTGCCTCACACACATTATACCAGACCTACGAGAGCTAATATGTCAGGATTAGCTCCCAAACCTCAACACATAACAGCTCTGCTCAGACCTCACCTTTGCAGAACTGGTTCCTGTCTTTTTTCCCAAGAGTGGAGCCATAAATTTATGTGGCTTTTGTATGTATAATCAAAATGAAATTAAGCAAATGAATCTTGCTTTATACTGGTGTGGTGTAATTTTTATTTTCCAACCAGTCCATGCATAGCTTTGGGTTTCAGTAAGGAATTCATTAAAATGCCACATAAGGGAATTGTTTTTGCTCTCCTCATTTGCTAATAAGGATTTACCTCAAAGTACAGTTGAGGCTGATGGGAATCATTGTTGCAGGTATTTGGTTATCAACTAAACTATGAGACAAAATATTTTACAGAAAGTCATCCAGTAGTTGCTAACATATGTGAGCCTCAACCAATTGACTGACCAGCTGAGTTTACACACCAACATTATCATCCAAAGACCCACTCCTCTTCTGTGGCTAGAAACTACCGTAAAACACAATTCCAGTTTTATACAGCCACTTGCAACTTACATACGTATCTTACCAAAAACAACAAAACTTTTTTTGCTGTTTTGTTATTTTATTTTATTATTAGTCTCATCTGTTAGTGGACATCTCCTTTTTTCTGACATGTTTATTGACTGGAAGTCTGAAAATTTGGTCTAAATCTAAAGGAATGTCCCTTCCTCTTTCCACAGTTGAGTGGCAACCTCTGGTAGTGCAGAGTGTTTTCATTGCAAGTTCATCCTCTCCCAAAAGTGTGTGGTTGGGGAATGAGTGTAATTGATCCTTTTGGTATCAGTGGTGTGCAGGGCCACGTGTAGCCTGTGGCAAAGGTTTTCTGAGATTTGTGCCCCATCACTCCCTGTTGGAACTTGTCAGGCCCAGGAGACGGGATCTGGTAGGAATTATCAAGCCATCCTCAGCAGCAAAGCTGCAAGTGCTTCATGTTCTGAGTGAAGTGGAAAAGAACTAAAAAGACTAAATGCTGCTGGTTATTGTTGCATTTGGGTTTTCACTGGTGTAATTCAAGTAAACACATTTTAATCCATGGGAAGTGAAGATGAAAAGGCCTGTGGAAAACATGCAACCTGAAAAATATTTGCAGTTTGTCGTTTGCTTCAGTACTTGAATTTATGGTACCAGTCTCTCCAGCATTTAGCTGGTAAAGTTTCTGTGGGCTTGAACATAGTGTGAATGAGGTCACATAAAAGGGAGTAACTTCTGTTTACTTGGATGTTCTGTCTGCTGTTGATGACAATGACCGCAGAAAACATTCCTCATTAAAAGTGTGTGTATCTCAAGTGGGATGCGTTTGCATACCATATTTGATCCCTGGTCTTGTTCTTGATCCATACTGATTTAGTGCCTGTTTGTGTGTGTATATGTGTGTGTATGTGACAGGACACACAGTTTATTTTCACTCTCTTTGTGTACATGGACCGGACAGTATGTAGAGGACAGAGGGGAGGAGGGTCAGCCACTGTCAACAAGCGACGGATCGTGAGAAAGACAGGCTGCTATTTGTGATCTCAATATTATACCACAGCTGTCGAAGTTAAACCAAATTGCTTCTTTTTCATATTGCGTCAACAAGCCTCCAGCTTAACTATAGCAACATGTCAGAGTCACGCCACCCCCGTAGACAGAGGAGAGTAATGCCACAATAATGCATTTTATTGGGCTCACCCTTCATCGTTGTGGTTTTTAGTAGCTGGAATTTAGCTCAAAGTGGGGTAGACGGAAGGGCAATAGATAAAATCATTCATTTATCCAGAAGTTGTGTTTGTCAGAGTGTAAGAAGTGTTGGCTGGATCCTTCTGTCCCTCACATGAGCTGCAAGAAGAACAAAGTGTCAAAGCCAGTGGCACATAGTTGAGCTGTTACGCCTCATATAAAAGTAACTTTCAGGGAAAAGAGGATCAGTCAGTCAAATAACTCAGGGTTAGAGCTTTGAGATTTGAATTCAGTTTGTGCTCTTTTAGTTCAATACACAGCCAAATTAAACATTTTGAGGAATTAATATATTTTTCTGCTTTTACATAAATTCATTACAGTAGGCAGCATTTGAAGGAAAATGTTTTACCACACAACCCACCACGCGTCTTTTCAGCCTCACATAATAACATTTCTCATTATCTACTGAAACATCTGTACTGTTTTGACCATGTTTGGTTTATTCTGGTGTGGCCTCTGCAGGGCGTTGTTTTGTATGTGTAAAGATGATTGATGGTGCGTTGTTTTCCTTTTTTTACCTCTCGTCATCAGTACCCTGTCCAGCTGCATGCTCGCAGTTGTGGCGCTGCTCTACCCATTCTCCTGGCAACACACCTTCATCCCTGTGCTGCCAGGGTCCATGTTAGATATCGTCTGTTGTCCTACTCCCTTCCTGGTGGGGCTGCTGTCCAGTTCATTGCCTAAACTAAAAGACTTGCCTGTGGAAGAGGTGAGTATCATCTCTGTCTGCATCTGCCTCCAAACTCATTTTCAATCGCAATTCAATTATACACTTTACATTCATACCTATGCAGATTCAGAGTAATTCAATTATAAACTTACCAACTGTCTCCAAGGATATATTAGGGAATCAGCCAAAAGATAGGATTCAAAACTTCTAGACAGGACCAGAACAACTTAATGCTTTGCAATTGTTTTTTTTTTTTGTTTTGTTTTTTTTTTCAAGAAAAAAGACGCTGAAGTGAAATGGAGATAATTTTCTGAAGAATAATATACTCCTATTTTTTTTTCCTCAGGCTTTAATGGTTGACCTTGGAACTGACCGATTCATTCGACAGGTTAGTCTACAAGTCTACGAACCAAAGAAAAAACTGACTCTAAAGCAAAACTAGATTTCCTTGAGTCACTTGCTTTAACAAAAATCAATGGGCGTCCTGGTGGTCTATGGGTTTAAGACCGTAACTATGTTGCATTACATCCATCTTATGGGGGAAAAATACAGGAAGAAGCCATTTAAAACAAAACAAGAAAAATAAATCAGCAAAATCATTATCATTATCATTAGGTAAATTATAATTGTGCCACAGGGAGAAAATAAACATGTCTGCTGATAACTGTATAATGTACATTTTCATTTTATTGTTTGTAATAAAATCAAATTTTTACCTGTGACATGCTCTGCATGTAATGTAAAAATCAGTCTTAAGTTTTCTCATTAAAGATAGAGGAACGTTGTTTTTACTTATTTCAGAAGTTACATAGTCTTGTTTTAAACAGGGTTGTAAAACATGTGGTTTATTCACTGAGTCTGGGCCTTTGAAAGTCCCCCTTTCAAACTTTATTGTTTATCTCTGGTGACTGCAGTGTTTTTGGATGTTTATAGATGGATGACGAGGCCTCACTGTTGCCACGGAAACTTCAAGCGGCTCTTGAGCAAGCGCTAGAGCAGAGGAATGACATCATCAATCAGGATTCTGACAGCGAGTCAGACGAAGGTGAATAGGTGACAAATCATGTCTCCCATCCAAGACAGTTTTTTTTTTGTTTTTGTTTTTTTTTGTTTTTTGATGAGATCAGCATCTGTCACACAACATGTGAGTCCACACCTCGGTGAAACTCACTGGAAAATGACGTCTTCTGTTCAGACAAAGTGTTGGTGAATCACAGAGACTCATCTTAGAGGTTATAACAGATGACGAAAGGTAGAAAGCTCACTGGATGCAAATTATGCTTAATTGTTGTTAAGCATAATTCCATAGGCAGGTGAAACAACACTGTAACTAACCACAAGTTGTACGATTAAAATGAAGACAACAACTTGAAAAATTACGTCCAATTGTTTTTTTCTTTACTGTTTCGCGAAGTTGAATATATGTAATACGGTTTGTTTATATGCATGTAATTCTCATAATGTGTTTTGGTTGTGATTCGTGGTTTTCACCCATCCTGGGTTCAGCTTCTGGTATGGGAAATGGATTTTTATGTACCTCTAGAGGATCAATAATTGTTTAAGAAGCTGCAAAGTGTTTCACAGCACTAGAATATGGACAGATAGTTATTAATTCTTACTTATTTCATATCTTTGCATTCCTAGGTGACAGACTGTCTGTCTGTGCTTTAACACTCTTAAACACTGTATGGTTGTGTTACATCTGCAGCTTGTCAGTCACAAGCTGTTCTCACTAATGTGCCAACCAAAGCAAGATGCACTGCAACCTACTCTGTTCAATGAGAGGAAAGCCTGAACTTTTACTTTGTAATTACTGCTCTACACAACATTTAAGATTCTTAAACTAGCTTTGAAGTTTTAGAAAATGTGCCAGATTTACGAGCTACTCATGATGTTTAATTGTACGAAACAACTAATATGACTCAGCTAAGATCCTCAGACTTTTTCAATCAGAAACTTAAGCAGTTACCTTTCACGTTACATGTGTTGTCATATTGTTTATTATCTCTAGCCATGGGGCTCTGTACATTTTTCCAACAGCTCTAGTCTAACGCTTTACTTTTGGTGTACTTTGACAGCACCATTGTGTGAGGAATAGAAGCAACAAAGAGGCAACCACATTATTATTATGTCATATTATGTGGTCAATTTTTATTTAGGTTGATCTGGCCAAGAGTAGTGGGATAGGTCCCTGAAAATCCACACAGTTCACAATGGCTGTGGGTAAATTTATGTGTGAATGTTTAGCTAAACCATGTATTCTTCTTCAATATAACTGTGACAATCTGTATGTTTGCAACATGCCACACAGTGTGATGTGTCTGTTCTAAATGAACAATGATTAATCCACTCTCATTTGTGTCCACAGAGTATAACTCCTTGAACAGCCTGGTGTCTGAGGCCTTCATCCGCTTCTTTCTGGAGACAATCGGCCATTACTCCCTGTTTATTACTCAGAATGAGCGTGGAGAGCGCATTTTCCAAAGAGAGGCCTTCCGAAAGTCTGTGGCGTCTAAAAGCATCCGTCGTTTCCTTGGTGTCTTCATGGAGTCTCAGATGTTTGCAGGGTTCATTCAGGATCGAGAGTTGAGAAAGACCCGGGCCAAAGGTAGACCGTCCTTCCTTGAGTGTCACTTGTCTCTATAAATGTCCTTTTTTCTTCCCTCAAACATTTTGATGAAAGGTTTGTTCCCTCCCCTCCATGGATTTCCAGCCCTGCACATTTACTACCCATTGTTCAGCAGAAAATACTGCTCTGACACTGACCTCTAGTGGCTGACATCTTTCATCAGCATGTTCTCACCAGTCCACTGTGCCTCCAGGTCTGTTTGAGCAGAGGGTGGATCAGTATCTGGAGGAGCTACCAGACACAGAGCAGAGTGGAGTCAACAAGTTCCTTAAAGGCCTTGGTGAGTTTTGCAGCAGACATACACAAGGCTGACCTCATATTACAGATTACAGGAGTCTGCCACAAGTAAAATTTTAGATATTTCCTTGTTGAATACTGTCTCAAGATTATATCGCATGTGACACTTTCATGTTACTGCTGTCCAGATTTTAACTCTAAATATTTAATACTCATAATAAATATGTCTACACTCATTAGAAGGTCAAACAATTATTTTTTATAGGATAGTTTCTTTCTGCTTACATGAAATCTCAGGTTAATGTTACATATTAACAGAATTTTGTGAAATCAGATCAAGTTGTTGTTCAACTTTCACATGTGTGGATACTTGAAACCTCCAGTATGCATGAGCAGGGGGCAGAAAAACCATTTCAGACAGATGTTATGACTCAGAATGCGGTATTTTTGTCTTCAAACATGTTTGTAGGGTTTTTTTTTTAAATTGACCAGAAAACCACTATCAGATATTTTGATTCAGAGTCAGGATGAAATCAGATTTAACCTTGTGTAATCTCATCTTTACTTAATCCCCATATACTGTATAATAACCTGAATTGAATTGAACTGCTCAGGTGTAGTGCATTTTATGATGTAATGGGTTTATTGTTGTTTGTTGTTGTCCCCCTCCTTGTGCTGTTTTTAGGGAATAAAATGAAGTTTCTCCACAAAAAGAACTGAGGGGAGCTGATGACCAGATGTCTCACATCGCTGCATCATGATGATTCTCACCTTTTTGTCTTTTAATGTAAACATGTACATATTATTTCACAGTAAACTGGCTGTGATACCTTTCAGTGTATGTTTATCTTATGAGATAGTGATAGCAGGACGGTACACAATGAGTGAGCTGTAGAGTAACCACTGATGTCCAAGCGTGCCTGTGAAGAGTGTTATCAGTATGTGTGAGAGTGTATGAGACTTGATATTGGCCTAGTTGTACAGTTCATATCTATTCATTTTGCATTAATTCACCGCATTGTTGTCCTCTGTCTGAACCTATTCAAAAACTGTACATGCACCAAGACAATGAAGAAAATGATTGTAACTCTTCATAGAGTCTGTTTGCAATGTTTTATTAAAAATGGTAATTAAAATGCTTCAAATGCACAGATTTGTGTTCACTATTAAGGTACTTTTTTTCTTTTTTTGTTTTAATAAGCGCTGGTTAAATGTAATTTGACTCATCGTACTAATCAATTTGAAATCAGCCCAAAATGTTATCAATAACAACAGATCAGATCAGGAGTAGCCCATAAATGTCAGTGCTTTGTTCTGCCGTCTCCCAAAAACAAAGCCCAAAGCTACACAAATCACATTTGAAAACAGAAATAAGTAATACGTGTTTTGCCAGATGATATAAAATCACCTCTTTTTACATCTCACATCTCAATGACAGTTTACCCTGAAGCTATGTGTTAGGAGAAGCTGGCATGATCCCAAAAGGCACAGTTAGTCTAGCACCAGCTACCACATGTTGCTGGTAACCTAATTACGTCTGCACACATCACTCTGGTGGCTGTCAGTGCCACGCTGTTATCAGCTCTCCTAACTGAGAGGCTCAATCTTGACTCCAGCCGCCATTACAACTTTTCCTCTGTTTGTGTCCTCTAGAGCAATTGAAGGCGACATTTAGTATAAATTAACTTCTGTGTGTACTGGTTGTAAATATTATAAATTTCAACACTAAATGTGTAATTTTGCATCACCCTTGTCATAATACCTGACACGTCCCTTAACATTTTAACCGGTTGAGGCCTTGTGCATATTGCTGTGTGATTCAATTTAACATGTACTTCAAAGGGAATATTCATATTTAATCATACATAGGAGAGTCACCTGCAGCATTGTTGTAGATAATCAGATAATGTGCAAGTTCAAGCTATTTCCTTTAAATACTTTAAAGTACCACTCAATGTATGATATATTAAATTGGCTGTAACATGATGTATATGTATATATATATATATATATATATATATACATATATATATATTTGATGGTTTAAACGCCGCATTAGGTCATTGATAATGCAGATTTGTCACATCATGCTTTTTTTTTTTTTTTTATTATAAATGTTTGAACGCTTTGGATTTTTCAGATCAAACCCTTGAAACTTTGCAGATCCGGTCGTCACGCTACGGCTTTGAGAAACGTCAGTAGTGCTGCATGAGAGCGAGCGTAAAATCTCACGATTAACTGCGAGACTTGGAATCTCCCAAAATTTTTTATTTTTTTTAATTTTTTTGGCCGGTCCAAAGAGCGACATCCGAGGGGGAGGATCGACAGTCGGAGATGCTCGGGTCAAGGTAAAAGGCAGACAAACTCTCCGGACAGACGCATGCTGTTGCACACTAGACTGACACAAGTTAAGTTGCTCTTCAGACAGTGTCGTTTCCACCGGACAGAAAACAGCGCACTCACATCCCCAACATGCGCTCGCACCGCTGTTTACCTGACAGGATGTTTTTATTATTATTTTTTTTTATTATTATCATCTTTTACACGAGCTGTGCAGTTCACCGGCGCTGTTCCTGCTATTCCTGTTATTATTGTTGTTGTTGTTGTGCGCAAACACAGCTGTCGGGCTCTCCGTGCACCAAACCATCCGTGTGCAGACTTTAGGTTTGCGGGCTGCCCTCTTGTTTTGTTGTGGATCGCACCATGATGCCATGATAGGGGCGTAATCTCATGCGCACTTTCTAAAAAACGGTCTCACGCTCAGTGATGCGCCGGAGGTGAGGCTGCCGATGCGGAGGCAGGCGGAGAGGATGCGGGGGCAGCTGCCACGCTGCAGTTTGACTGACATGCTCGTTGTTTTCTAAAGTCAGACACGTCCACGAACAGACTGAACAGGTAGAAAAACGCGTCACATGCCGCGAGGAAATCGCTGCAATTCCCAAGGCTTAATACACCCAGTTCTCAAACTCATCCCTGGTGATTTATTCATATGTAATGGTTGGTAGTTTCCCCGTGACTTCATTTACTCAATACTCAAACGGTGATGTGTTGTTTTCAAGCAATATCTGCAGTTTATCCTAAATACTAAGCCAAAACATAGTGATGCCATATCACACATGTTAAAGCATGTTAGAGTTAAAGCAGCTCTTCATAAACTTTTGATGGATGTTTATCTACATCAAGGGTCTTTTTAGATTTGCGCTTTTGGGCCATAAAAATAAAACTGTATGGATTTTACCTTTCGAAAATTAATGATAATCAATGATAGTGAGGATTTTAGAAATGTTTGTCCAAGCCCTCCCAGTGCAGCCCCACCCTTTGATGAATTGTTTGGGTGTCCAATTTGTTCACACAATTGTTTGATGGATAAATGTGTTGTAATGTAATCTGATATCTAAGAGCTGTTTCAGAACAATTTCTAATATTCTTGACATTTAGTCTAAAAATAAATCAGAATCAGCCTTCGATGTTATAAACAGTCATTTCTGTCATCCCCTCTGTGTCCTCAGTGCTGCATAGTAGCTACAACACTGGACTTGCTGAATATTTTACATTGCAATTTGACTAACAAATTACAGTATAATATTTTCTTCCTCCTATTGGGCAAAAATATATTAATGGTACTTTCAAATAAGTAATGAGGACTATACTTAATGATGTTTTCAAATGAGAGAGAACAGTATAAGAGCAAACTCTCGGAGCAAACAGAAAGTAAAACTTCTGTGGTTGGTTTTAAGGCCTTTGTTAGGAGCAACCTGCTGAGATCTCATCAGCTGAACACTTCAAGCAGCACTTGATGAGGAGATAAACATAAATGGGGAAATATCTCAGGCTTGATTCTGTGGGAAGCTTCAGCAACTGATGCTGTTTTTTAACCAAGGGAAACATAGTCAGTGAGAGCGCTCATGTTATTTGATTTTTCTCATCAACATTTTTTTGATACACATTTTATAAACAGGAGGAAACTTGAGATGTTTCTGTTCAACTGAGCACAACTTATTTGAGGAGATACATCGTCAAATGAAGTAATAATTTAAGAGCGATGATCTTTCTCTGATCTCATCACCTCAGCGTTAATAGATGTTGCATGGGGGGTTGCTTTCAAGGGAGAGATCGCTGCACGTGTTTCTATTATTGTGACATCTCTTGAGATGGCATGCGTAGTATCTAAGTGCCAGCTTTACTTTCAGGGCCAGGAAACTGGCAGGAGCTTTTGGATAGATGCTGTTGAGATTCAGCGAAAGCAAGTGCACAGTTTGAAAATGCTACAGAACCGAGTGAACAAGAGGCAGGGTGTACTATGACTGACTAATTGTGTTTCAAATTGGGTCTTTGAGCGCACAGTGGGGAATGGGATTGCTCTGAGCTCCCCACTGAAGCACCCAAGGATGAGAAAGTTGTCAGATTTGTAGGTCAGGCTGCAGGGGTTGTTGTTAGGCAGAATTAGTCACAGCTACAGATGTCACATTGGTTTGATTCTGGGATATGTATTAGATGGTGAGTTTTAGGTTGTGATACTAATTTTTTCTTCCCTTTTTCAACTTTCCTACCATCGTGCAACTCTTTCTTCTGCACATAATGTATTTCAATATTATTCCCTCTATGCTCAAATGTTCTTCTTCTTAGTCTGCAGTGAGCTCCTTACCTTTCCCCCCGACTTTCAGCTGTATTGTTCATTTTCCTGACATGTTGTGTTAAAATCTTAATTGATTTCACAATGTTGGAGAGACTTTCAGGAGTCCCATCTGGAGCTTATCACAGCCTGACCCGGTTTCGGTGTGCGGCGTTTGCGTGCAGCTCCGCTGGGACATGTCCCCTCCTTGTGCTGACAAAGGGAAGAAGGCCACAGCCAGCCCATCCTCACCCAGCCCGACACAACCAGAGCCTAACATCACTTAATCTTGCCTAACAATGTCTGCTCCAAAGAACTAAAAGTTGCTTACATTACAATTTCTGCCTCCTCCCTCATTGTAGGTCACTTGGTCTTCCTTCTTCCATTTTGGAAAGTGCTTCCGGGGATATTTTGCCCTACAAAAAAATAATTATCTTATCTCCCTAATTCCCAATTATTATGCACAGGCTTATTTAAGAAAAAGGATTAGATTTTCTCTCTTTTTTTTGTTGGCTGCACCAGCGAGCAGGGGATGAATTTGAACGTGACACTCCTCTCCTCTGCTGCAGTGAGGGGGTCCTACACATGGATGAACTGGGGGAGGAGAGAGCACAGTGAGGCTGTCATGTAAGCCGTCTCCTCTGGGGCCACCTCTCGGTGCGCACTGCTTCCTGCCTTAGCTAGAAACCTCAGTGTTGCTGCTGCTGAGGCGTCAGACTGTTGGCTCTCTTCTCCCTCCCATTAAGAAGGCAACAGCTCTACTCTCAAAGCACTGAAATGGAGAAGGTAAGGTGTTTCTTTCACCATTGTTGCCTAGCTTGATTTTTCTTCTTTTCTGACACAGCCAGTGATTTAATTCATCAGGAAATTGTTTGTTTTTGTGCAGCAGTTTGCATTTCCATAGTTGAACCTGTGATTGAACCCCTTTTGGATAGTTTGAGGCCTTTCTATGTAGAGTTGGCAATGCTTTCTATGTGTGGGTTGCTCTTTCCACTCCAAAAGATATATGAGATATTAGGAATACCCCTTCAAAAGGGGTAGGGTTTTAAAACTGGATTTAGTCCCAAGGCACTATTCACTATTCCTAAATTCGTAGTAAGGGCCAATTGCAGAGGATGAATTCCCCCACAGGAAATAATAAAATATTACATAGGTGAAAATAGCCAGACTGTGCATCATCTCACTAAAATTCAGTTGACAGCTTTTGTGCTCTTTTATTTGCTCATGAAACAAAATTAATTGTAAACACAAGGGAGTAAGGTGAGTTTTATCAAGCTTTCATAATAATAAAATTGTCAAAATCCTTATTTCAATAGATTTAGTGTCATTCCTTTTTAATCTTCACACACATGATGTTTAAATGTTTATGGTTAGAAAATTAAATCAGTGTTTGAAGAAATGGTGCTTTATCACTCATATTATTCAGTCTCTGAGGCATTTGAAAGCATGAAAACAAATAACTCTCGTGTGATGTAGTGCAAAGTAAGACTGGAACACAAATACTTCAGACGTATGTCACCTCATCTTTTTATTACATGGCACTGTGTGTGTGCGTGTCTGCTCACTATACATTTTAAACAGAAGAGTTTTTTTTCTTTGTCTTTTTCTTTTGTCTCTTTGTCAGAGCTGCTCAGAGTGCTCTGAGCCAACACTTGCCCAGAGTCTGTGCACACTCTGCAACAAGTGGTTGTGTTACCAGTGCACAGATGTGCATCAGCATCAGAGAGCTCCACCTGCCACCTCCCAGTACACAGATATGCACCAGCAGAAGCCCAATGCCACCCAGTGTCCTGACCTGCACCAGAGAGGCTCCAATTCCCTTCCACCAACTGGACAAGGTAAGCTATTTATGTATTTCAAGATTTTATTACAGCCACTTCCCAGGCCAGTGTGACAGATTATTAGTGAGGCACAGTCTGTGTCTCTCTCTCTCTCTCTCTCTCTCTCTCACTCTCTCTCTCTCTCTCTCTCTCTAGCTTTCTGTCAGCTGGAAACCTGTTTGGGTTTTGTTTTCATTTCTATGCTCTGTTTGTTAATCATGTCTCAGTAGGAACCATTGCAATGAATAATGCATGACACTTGCGATGGTTGATAATAATTTCTGGAGATCCCTGTGTTTTATTACTCTCTTCTTTAACACATGGCCCAGATTCTGAAGTGCTCACACAATTTATTTTTTTTTCTAATATTAGTGTGTTGCTATTTAAAGACCCTCAAGTATGCCTGGCAGGTTCGTTGCCATCTGCTTTTGCAGGTCTGCTTTGTACAAGTTGTCAGATCATAAAGAACAGATCCTAGACACCTTTATTATCATGTGGTAGTGTTACTGTTTTGCTTGTTTACTTGTGAGAAAAACTGTGTGACTGCACTGACTGACAGGATGTGGTCAGTCACATCAGATCGATGCACACAGGGTGATGCTCAGCTCTCTACCACAGAGATGTGTTATGATGTGCAGGCAGGAGGG
This sequence comes from Rachycentron canadum, assembly GCA_038496675.1. Classification (NCBI taxonomy): domain Eukaryota; kingdom Metazoa; phylum Chordata; class Actinopteri; order Carangiformes; family Rachycentridae; genus Rachycentron; species Rachycentron canadum. The sequence continues at coordinate 11,660,728 of CM076648.1, forward strand.
GGTTGGCTGAGGTGAGCTGGCCAGCAGAGAGCAGTAGGGGTGCGTTCATTAGCCTTATCCAGCTATAGTTAGATAGATGTTCTGTAGGCCAGTAGTTCTTACAGTGTCCTATTTAGAAATTTGCAAGGGATATTTTTGAGAGTGTGAATGTGAATTGGACTGTACTAAAATATGGCAACCTCAACTTGAAACCATTTTCCCACAGTACATAAATATCAGGGTGTAGTTTATGTGTATTATCAGTCATTGTGTTCTTGAAAACAAAACCCCTCTTGCAAAAATAAATATGGAAACAGGGAAACAGCTAGTCTGGCTCTGTCAATAACAACATAACAAATCCACCTCACTTTCTCAAATAAGATAAAATAATAGTTTAGTTTCTTGCTTATTTGATTATTTTTGATTAATGTTAATGTTTAGCAGAATACGGTCATACAGTAGTAGTTTGCTGTCTTCAAATACTTCCACAGTTTTTTTAAATGTTGCACACTACTGGCCCTCTTCTAGCTGTAAGTGTGAAATGCTTGACAAGTGTTGCTAATGCACCCCCCCTCCCCTTCCTCCCTCTGTCTTTTAGGCCCGGGGTCATATCCTTGTTCCCTCCTAATGTGCCACTCTCACAGACAGGAGCCCTTGGAGCTGTTTTGTGAGTCATGTGACCTTCTGTGCTGTAGCAGCTGTCACCTGTCCTCCCACAAAAACCACAGGTCAGTTGTGAGATATACAGCACAAGGACACTGCAGAGACGGGCTAACTGCAGGTTAAAAACTTCCTCTGAGTAACAACGCTCTTTAACTGCCTTGTCACTTTTATCATCTGTATCTGCATACGCTACCCTTGGCCAGCCTAATACCCATTAAGTATTCATGTGCTTTTGTTTTCTGTGATGTTACAGTACAGTAGCTGCCTCTAAGGTCACCAGCATATTGCTGTGTCCCCAGGGGAAATGAATTTAATTCTGGTGTTCTGCATGCCCAAAGAATAAATTAATGAACTTTCTATCTGGTGCTGTGATCTCTCATGCGCTCAGGGTGGTGCAGATTGGGAAGGCCCTGCAGGATCAGCAATGGCTGTTTGAGAGCCTAATGGTGCAGGTGGAAGAGAGGAGGTCTGCAGTCGAGAACAATGCAAAAAAGATAGAGGGAAGGTTGGTTTGGACTCACAGTGTCATCATTATCATAGTCCCAAGTTAGAGGAACTTCTGCCACAGTTCTAAAAGTGTAAAGTATAGCAAGCTAATGGTTAAATTAATGTCTGAAATGCTGCTTTCTTCTTCTGCATTTGGGATTTTCTGCCAGGTCTGAACCATTTATTTTCTCTTTTCTGTCTTTGTAGACTTCATGGAGTAAAGATTGCACACAGGAAGGCAGAGAACCAGATTAAAATGGCAAAGATGATTATGATGAATGAGCTTAACAAACGAGCCAACCTATTAATAGAGCAACTGGAGGTAATTACTTTCTCTTTCTTTCTTTCCTTCTTATCGTTCTGCCAGCCGTGAGTGCACATGCAAAGAATCTGAAATGGCCCTGATGTAATCGGTTCAGAAAGCAAGCAAACGAGAGTCCATAATAATATGTCAGAGCTGCTTAAGCCAACATCTCAGGAACTGCATTTGTCGGGAAAAGAGTTATCAATTTAGCCCACAGTCCAGTAGTGATGCTTTCTGTGTGGCAGCAAACATAACCATATGCATTTTTATGGATGTCTTCATAGAAAATCTCAGAGGACTTCCAGCATCGTCTGGAGGATCAGCTGCAGGGGGCAATAGAGATCTGTGGCCAGCTGGACCACGTTCAGAAGTTCGTCACCTGGGCTACGACCCACCATTGCAGAGGCCCGGTGCTCTTCAGCAGGGCTCTAGTATGGTGACACAACTATCAACAGATATCCACTGTCTTGCTATAACACACACACACACACGGAATTATGTAAATATGAGGAATTAGTAATTAATTACTTTGAGTAGAACTACAAGTTGCATGCATCCTTTTATCATATTTCAAAAAGTAAACTCACATTCTCACATTTAGTACAGAGACAGTAAAAACATATGTGTGTTACTGGTAGAGCTTTATTACAGTAAGCCTGAGAAAATTAGTGAAGTTGCATAAGCAGATTTAGTTTGGCTTGGGCTCAGAAGCTAGAAATTTTAAACAGAAAGCCTAGGAACATGAAATTTGAAAATAACTCAGGAGATCTTAGTGTCTGCATAAGTTTTGACCATTATTCTGCAAATTTGTCTGTTGTGATACCTGCAACTTTTTGGAAGAGCAGTAGTAATAGCCTTTCAACCTAAACTCAAATCCACTGATGTTGACAAAAATCTAGTATGTTAGTGTTATTTGAACTCTGAACAGCTTGGGTTGAGAAAAATTTTTTTTTTTATTCTCTAGGGATGTATTTTGGGCGCACCTTAACCTTTTTTAGTATCATTATTTTGGAAATCAATAAAAACAGTGTGGAGAAGTACATCCTGTTTTTCTGACATTGAGTATCATTCTACCTGCAGATTTCACTCCAGATGCAGCAACTGCTTGAGCCATCACTCCACTCAGACTCTTGGAGTCCCGTCAAGATCAAATTCAACTGGGATGCAAGTTACTGGATGAAGCAGATTTCTTCTTTGGGTAAAATGAATGCTAGAAGCAAGACAACTATATTACAATATTTTACAGAAAAAAAAGATGCATGAGAATTAAAATGAAAAGTTAAATTCAATTTGTTTCCAATTTATGTTTAGAATGTTTTTCAAAAGAAAGTTTAGTTCACATATAACAAACCATTACCATTTTGTTAATATCAATACTCTTACTGTGACTGCATTGTTCTGCAGGTCATCTGACTGTCGAAGGGGGAAATTGCACTTATCCTCAGGGTTTTGCCTGCTCCACCATTATGAGGCCTCAGCCCATCACCTGCTTGGCCCTGCCGCCTGTGTTTCACCGAGGACGAGAGCCAGGCTGCGGGTACCAAGCCTGCTATGAGCCCCAGATGTGTTGCCTGCATGGTCTTCCTTCTCAGCCAGATCGTCCCAGTTTGGACAAAAGCCAGGTGGAAGCCACACTTTATAACTCCAGTTGTGTTGACCCTGCTCTCATCTCTGCCTCCCTGCACCAGAGCCAGCAGCTCCAGAGGTGTTGGGACACAGAGAGCTCCTCACACTGTCCTCCCCCTACATCGCCTGTCCCCGTCATGGGACCCATCCAGCTCAACTGCAGTCGAGGATCCACAACTCAGCCACAAGCTACTGACTCCCAACCCCACTCTCAGTCTAAATCTTATCTTTCGCATCACCCACACCAGAGAGAGATTCTTCCAGACAGCCAGTCCCAGCTAAGTGTGGAGCGTAGCAGGCCAGGCCAGTGTCAAGGGAAACTATCGATTCACACAGCTGTGGACAGAGATGTGACGACTGAAGAGAGCTGGGAGGAGAGATGCAGAGTGGAAGAGACTTGTGGCCACACAGCAGTGGTTGAAAACAGAGAGATGTTGGATGAGGAGCAGCAGCAGGACAGGAGTGAGCAGAGTGCAGTCCAGCAGCAGCAGTGCTGCATCCCTCCTGCAGCAGAGCTGAGAAAAGAGCAGCAGAGGACTAGGCCTGCACTGACACTAAGAGACCACAGGGATGGCAGGGTGAGACATTAAGCTAACAGCAGACCCTGATACGTTTTTTTTTTTTTGTTTGTTTTTTTTTTAAAATTTAATTAATTAATTAATTTGAAAGTTTTGATAAAGAGACATACAACAGGAAACACTGGGACTTAAATCATAATAATCATTACCTAGAAAAAAATCACAGGTTCAAAAATCTCACCACATGTCCACACTCGGTAGCTGTACTCGTGCAACGTCACACAAACCTCTTCACCATTTTTCATGTAAATCTCTATGCTCCCTTTTTCTTAAATGACTTCTCATTCATGTTGGCTCAAGAGCGGTTGAGATGAAAAAGTCCATTCTTGGCAACAACGACAAACAGCAAATAGTGTAATATCACCAGTAGCTGTACTGGAGCTCTCAGTTGCATCACACTATGAAAATACATTGGACTCACTCATACGTCACTTAAAATTTTGACTGTGACATTTGACAGAAGTAGATACTCAAATTAGTTTAAATTAATAGTAATTTCACATATATTCAGGTTAAATTGACTCTGAATATAAGGAAAACTTAAAAAAAGGAAAAGCATAAAAATATAATGAGATAAACAACGTCAACTACAAAATTGTTCTGGTAATTTTTGTGAACCGCTGAAGTAAAGAGTTGTGAGCATTTTTTTCTGGTCATTTAACTCAACATCACAGTAGGACGTTGCAATATTTTTTCTCATCTGAGTATTCGTTTTTTTTCGTTTCACATGTGGTTCTTTAGTGTTTCTATGGGCTAAAAAAAATATTCAACCCAGCTCACAACTCATGACATGGTGAACCACACTATGCTGTTTTTACACACTTCTCTGAAACCACAACAGGTCCATCAGTAAGCTCTATTTCCTTTAAACACAGATGTTCAAACACTTGCTCCGAGAAACAAAGAGAAACAAAGAGAAACAAAGAACAAACAGACAGAAGACTCAAAGCCTAATTCTTAATTCTCTTAATCATATAAAGTGACATTAAAGTTCATAAAATCAAAAGCCAGTAAGAAAAGTTTCACATATGGGAAGGGGTTCATCTGTATTTCTGAAATGTTTAAGAGAAACTAAAACCACAAGGAGTACTGTTTATTTTATTGCTAGAATGAATACTTCCCACGGTTGACAGCTAGGCTGAAAACAGATGGTGCAACCAAAACCTGCTCCTGCTTTTATGAAAAAAGGATGATGGGAAAACAAAGAGCTGCTCTGACAATTAAAGCTGAGCTGTTCATAGCAATGCGTGCTAAAATCCAGGAGAGCGCTGTTCCTCATAGTCAAACTTGATGCAGAGGGTTGAGCAGCCATAATCACCTCTCTAAAAATTCTCAAGATGCACGATTTCACAATATAGTATTTTTACATTTTCAAGTCACAGCTGCTTCTGAAAGTGACATAAAACCACTTGGGAGCAGTCATTTATGTACTTAACCTGTCATTAATGAGTCACTAAGGGAACAGTGGGAGTTTGAGTTTAGCTGGTTTGCACTCTTAGATAAATTCCTGCGCCCCCCCACCCCCCAAAATCATTCCAGAGAGAAGGATTATAGTCTATTTTCCTCCACAGTCTGAATCCTGCATACCTCTCCCTAGGGGTATGGTTCAGGTAAGTGTTTTAATCGCATGATACTTAGGAGCACGTGCTCCGTGTCAGCCTGGCCTGAATATGTATGATGGCACACAAAAAAAGAAAAAAAGGGGGAACAGAGGGACATGTTTAAAAAGAACTGGTGTTAAATGACTTGCCAGCCCCCCCGCTTACATTAGCTGAAGACACAGCTGAGGCGTTTAAGGGAGCTTTTCAGGAAACTTGCATTAGTGAAATTCTAATATAAGAGAGTGATTTGCAGTTCTGGCTTAATCAAAGGACCACTCTGAACTCCTGATGGTGAATTTACATATGATAATTGGTGTTGTAACCAAACCTTTCATTCTCTCTACAATAAGAGTAATATATGCAGCTGTGTGGGCCATTCGCCGTGTTTGTTGAGTTGTTTTGAATCAGTCCCAGAATAAGCACTGAGTGATGTTTTTGTTCATTTAGTGTGAGCCTGTGCGTGTGTGCGTCCATGTGTGGCACTCCAGGTTTTTTCCACCACACACATCCCACTCGTTTTTTCTCCTTTCTGTTGTTAATGGCGTGAACAGATGCAACTGTGCATGTGATCTAGCTTGCAACCCTGTACAGATCTGTATGTATGTGTTTCTGACAGAGATCTACATCCCTGGAGGTATCAGTGACAGCCCATGACTGTGTATCTGATGTGCAGAGCAGCAGGCTCAGCCCTAGTTCAGTGTGCACAAGGAGAAAGAGACGCTCCCAGAGCATCCCCGCAGAACTGGCAGCCCCATCCTCCAGCCCTTACACTGAAAGACCCACAGGATATACTCACAGCATAGAGGCGGGAGCTGCAAACAAGGTAACCCTGCGTCGGAATATAATCACACATGTGAAGGAAATGAGGCTCTGTTATCAAACACAATAGAAGGATCATTAAGACGTGCACTTTCCATACGTGAACTCTCATTGCACATTGTATATAACTTACCAATAACTATAATGTTGTCTATGATCAACAATTCTGCAAAAAATGGGTGTTTAAAACTGGTAGTGGCTGAAAAAACTTACCACAAGATCCATTTAGTATACGAAGAATCAAGAATCATGCAATATGATAACTCCATAATATAGTAAGTAGTACTATAGTAAAGTAAGGAGTAAAGTATAGTAAAGTAACTATTCTGGAGCTTTCTATCATATTGCATGTTTCTTGTCAAAAGATGGAGTTACTCAGTTTTACATTTTCAAATTTCATTTTTCCCCCGAGCACAGCAAAGATTTTTCTTCCATGTTATAAAGTTGCACATAGCCCTTTGTGGCTCAAGAGGAGGTTCCGTAAAATCTGATACTTTGTTCCCCAGTCAGATCAGTGTTGTCAGATAAAATGTACTAATGCTGTTTTTTCTTTTGTTGGAAAGATTTACCTACACACTTTGCGTTTACATGATGCTTGTTTTGCTCTCAGTATGCTAATATGGATGCCAGACAGCGGAGAGCTTCAGATGGGGTGCTTTGTGCTGTCAAGGAAACCTTGTCTGATGCAGCCACCCCTAGAGGCCACCGTTCTCCTCTACTGTCCTATAAGACAGAGCCAGGTGCTGGAAATACTTCTTTATCATGCAATTATTTCTTGCAAAGAACAATGTTTGTGAATATGTGCTCATTATCATCGTATTTCTCTTTTTTTTTAGATCATTCTTTTACTTATGTAAATGAAAATGTTAATTATGAGGTCAAGGAGAAATGCCAGACATCAAGGAATATCCTGAACAGGTATGTAAGAGCTATTAAGTCGAACATCTGGTATCACACAAATCATGAAAATAAGGTCACTTATTCTCTACCTGCCTCTAAAGTAACAGGGATGTTCAGAAGGACTCGGGAAGGCCCAGGGTTCCAGTGGTTTGCTTAGAGCGTCTCAAAATACTGGTCTCCCAGCTCCCCCCACACGGACGACGGCAGAGTGACCCTTTACCTGCCAGCACTACAGAGAAGAGCGAAACTCTCCCACAGCAGAAAATCTGGTGTGATGTAATGTCTCAAGTAAGTCTCTTTTCTTTTCATACAGTAGAGGAATGGTGATCTTGGAGACCAAAGACCAAAGCAGTCTGATTACAGATTATTTCCAAAATAAAAGTAAATTTTTAAAAAGGTTCTTTTTTACATGGCTATGGTCACTGTTTTAACCAACTGTAACTTCAGATTGATGTGCATAAGTTAGAGTGATATAAATCTTCTCATCTAACACTCAGAAAAAATAAGAGTGAAGTTAAATAAAAGAAAGATTGATAAAGCTTCCTCTCCTGTCTTCTGTTTTAAACATAGGGGATAGCTGGAAGCTCTGAGACCAGGAGGACCACCCGCTCACTCACAGCACCACCATATGCTACGGAGAAACCAACTCTTTATCAGTCTACCACACAGTCAACCAACAGTGAGTTTGACAGCCGAGGGAGATTTAGCTCCTGCAAAGCATCCACACTGCCCTCCACAGACCCTAAGTATGTACCACAGAGTTACTCTGTACTGGATCTGGACTCTGACTCTGACCCAAGGTCAGTCTCAGAAGAAGCAGTCGTTTCTCAGGATGATCCAGACCCACAGTTAGACTCAGATGGTACACCAAGCTCTGACCCTAATGCAGAGTCTTCATCTGAGGCTGAACATGAATGTCTGTCTGAGGAGAAATCAGCAGCTGCAGGAGAGATTGGGTCCTGCAGGGAAACTGCCATTGCAGGGGATTCAGAGCCAAGTCTTGAATATGAGGCAGACCCAGAATCAGATGCAGGAGCTGGGTCAGAAGATGGCCAAGAGTTGGACGCTGATGCAGAGTCAGATGATGCTGAAACAGAGTCTGACATTCAGCTTGAATATGATCCCAGTTTTCAGGCTGAGACTGATTCTAATGTTGTGTCCGATCAGGCTCCAGACTCTCAGGGCTCTGTGGAGTCTGAGCTTGACATAGAATCTGAGCCTGAATTGGCAACTGATGATCCACAACCACTTCGCTCTGACCTAGAAGAGGAATCCCATATTGGAGCTGTTCAGAGGCCGCTTCTGATCGCTAACCCTGTACCTGAGAGGAGGACAGAGGACATCCAGCCTGAGCAGGACACTGCAGAGATGGAGAGTGAGGACTTTTGCGCTGTGTGTCTGATTGGAGGGGACCTGCTGTGCTGTGACCGCTGTCCAAAAGTCTTTCATCTGTCCTGCCATATCCCATCTCTGCTAAGCTTCCCCTCGTAAGCTTCTTATACTGTAACCTGAAATGTATACATCTTATATTATTCTCTTACCTCGTGTCAGACTGTTTATTTAGAGCTGTTATTGTTAAACTAATGCTGGTTCTTCTCCTGTTCAGAGGTGACTGGGTGTGCAGCCTGTGTAGAGATGTGGTACGGCCAGAGGTTGAGTACGACTGTGAGAATGAGAGAACATCTGGAGAACACAAACCGGCACATGGGCTGTCTGCATGTGACCAAAGAGTAATCCATTTCATTCACTGCATTAATAACAATGATAACTTGGTTTTATTCTCGTTTGGCGAGTTCTATGACTGTGTTTCTCCATATTTAACACATTTCTTTCACGTTTGGTCGACTGTAGAAATGTGAGAGGCTGACTCTTCTGATCCTCAGTAACATCCTGAGTGCTCCCTTCCACGAGCCTGTCAGTCCACTTGTGAGTTTCTTTACAGTGAAGTATTACACTTTAAGAAATTACACTTTCACAGTTTCATTTATTTACTATTATACTTATAGCAGTACATTAACATCATTATAGTCTTCCTTGTGTTTCTGCATACATAGATGCAATGACTTTGACTGTAGATATATTTGTGAGGCTCAGGGGGCTTAAATCTATCCTGTGGGGTTTTTGTAAAACAATTCTCTCACCAAAACACAATATCCTTGAGGCCTGACAAATGCATTGAATACATTTGCTTCCTCATTAGACATTTATAAAGCTGAATTTTAGAATAATTTAAGACATGCTTTATAACCCTCTATACATTAGCTAACAGTCATCTCATTCTTTGTCCTTTCACGGTGCTACAAAGCATTTCCTGGTGTGTTACCACCACCAGCTGAATGTGAAACAATGCTTTGTGTTTAGCCAGATGCTCATGTTGGTTCGTGTGCATGTGGGATATGAACTGATAAAATAATGTTTGATAACGCTGCTGAAAAACTCCATAGCATTAACACTGATACTAAAGGTTACCTCCTCTTGAGTCCCATGCAGTTAAAACCAATCATTAATTGAGTGCATGTTATAACAGGGAAGAACTAGGATCTTAGATTTAGATTTGGTTCCAAACGAGTACCATGTATATAGGTGGAGGCACATTTATCACAGTGATTCGTAATGCAAACTATGACAACATCTATTTATTGCATTTTAAAGGGGAAAGGACTTTGAGGGAAGCAAATTTAGATGACTTCAGCAAAGGATCTAAAGTGGCTTTTTCATGCAGGCTCGCCATTACTATCAGATCATCAAGAGGCCAATGGACCTGTCTGTGATCAGAGCCAAGCTCAGTAAGAGGAATCCTCGACATTACAACTCACCAGATCAGTTTGTTGCTGATGTCTGTCTCATGTTCCGCAACTGTGCAAAGTTCAATTATGTAAGTCAAAAAGTTATATCTTGTGTGTTTGAAATCAATGTACAGTTTCTTTCATAATTATTATCATAATTATATGAATTCTAGTGGAAATACAACCATAAATATAATTATCATCAGTCTGTATGTCTAGTAATTGTGCTTTGTGTCTGACCATAGCCTGACTCTGAGGTGGCCCAAGCAGGCCGTAGCCTCGAGGTGTTCTTCACTTCCAAACTGAAAGAAGTTTTCCCAGACAGAGTGTTTGCTGCAGCTGAAGCAGACTCTGACAGTGACGAATATGATGAGGCCTACAGAGCCGCTGAGAGTGGTTTCCCATGGCCAGAGAGGAGGGAACAGTGCCACAGGAAGAGGAAGAGGAGACACTCTCTCAAGTCGAGGAGACATCACTTCTAGCCAGTGGTGATCAGAGTGCAGCCATGGACACAAATATGCTGTATTTGTGTGTAATCATACTGTTTTTATTAAGTAGCTTGTGGAACTGTCACAGTGTTTCCATTCTGTAATGTGAAAGTATCCCTATTTCGGGTTTGCAGTTATATCACAGTGCTGCCATCTGATGGCAGCCGAGCATATTGAAACAGTACTTCAAGTATTTGATTGAGGAGCAGAGTGTGTAAAGAAAAAGTTTAGGTTCTGTACTATATGTTACACCTTTGGAAAATCAAAGAGTTTGTTGAGTTTCTTCTGCTTAAAACTTAAAAAGTTGAAGTCGAGAGCTGACGCTGTCATTCTTACTGTATCATAGTTTGGACTTTGATAATTTGCCCATGATGCACTAGAAATGATTTATGATTCATAATCATTTATGAATGATTCAATTAGACCTCCTAAAATCATATACCTTACTTTATATTCTTTATGTATATTGTTCAAAAAGGATACTGTAATTGGATGTTAATCTCACTTTGCATCTTTATTAAGTGGTACTTTTTTAGGAGAACATATCCTTCAATATACACAGCACTTTGAAACTTTGATATTAGTAAAGTCTGTATTTTACCATATTCATAAATGTTCAACATATTTATACATGTGTGACTGTACAGAACTTTATTTTACTATATTTGTCATTACTAAATTACTAAATGATTGCAGGCAATTATCATAGCTTTGATTATTGATATAATTATGTGTCTCTGTAGCTTTTTTTGAAAAGCATCAGTGAATCCTATTGACTTTGTCTTTTTGAGCAGAGTGATACAGAATGTGGGTGATTTAGGGCACTATAACCAGGACGTGTATTTTCATGTTTGTTAGAAGATTAAATATCTAGATTAAACCATAAAATGTAAAATTTTGCATTTAACCATGAATGTTGTATTATTCCATTATCTGAATATCTCAGGCTGAATAAGAGTTTAAGGTATTGATATCATTCACAATAGATTATTTTAAAAATGTCTTTGCTTTGTAGAGCCACACTGTTGAAAGGAAATATGTAGTTTTATAATGCGCACTGTTGTAGCGCATTTCCTGTTTTTAAATGTACTTTACTTGCTTACTGCTGCTTAAGATAGACTTTACGCGCCTCTTACAGTAATTAATGCGCAAATTATTGTCTGTATCTTCTTTCATCATTCCCAAAATTAGTGAATATACAGTATACCTGTGTGTAATGTCACTTCCTTTTAAATCAATAGATGTAATAATATTTCCTATTGTCAGAGGGAAGACTGCTAAACTATAGTTACTGTCTCTGTTCATTTTTCTCATTTTTTTTACTGTAACAGTAAACAGTAAATGCCCATATATTCATATCAATAAAATGCATTCAAGAAACAATATACAAATATTTTATTATATTTAAACTCATTTTCAGCAACAGTTTGATATAAATATTGACCTACTATATGAAACCAGTTCTCAGTGGTGGTTTAAACATGAAACCTATACCTTTATATTTAAAATGTGTTAAAATATAAAATACCTTGGCAGATGGTTCAAATATTATGATAAAATGTTATATAAACTACTTTTCTTTTTTGATTGAGAGTACATGTAGTTCACATTTTTGAAAATACAATTGAAAGGCAGCAAACTAAAAATTAGACATGTTGTCACATGTGTAAAACCTTTAATGTTTTATGCACTCTATCATTGCAGTAAGTCAGTTTGAGAACTGGAGGAGAGAATAAGAGATTGGGGGATTTACTTTAACCCTCAATTTGGTTTTAAAGGTAGGAGATTACCATCAGACTATTACCATAATTGTAACCCAAACCATAGTCAGTCATCCCCTCCTAGAAGAATTATTTCACTTAATATAATCAGATATGTTTCTTTTTCAATTGCTCCATGTCTTCTTTAATATTTAATTAATCTTTTGACAATTCTTTCTCTTTGGTTTTGTCTGCTATGAATTTCGTGACCTTGAAATCCTCAACTAACTCAGAACACAAACGTTTCACCATTGCAAACATTGCATCAAGTTGAAGAAGAAAGATGTTCTCAAAGCGCCACTTCAAACAGATATAACACGTAATGTTGAATAAGATTGTCTGAAAAGCATTAAAGAAAGAGAGATGTACCTTGCTGAACTCATGGCTTTCTACCCAGGAGTCTCTGCTGGTTCCTGCCACATGACACACGAGAAAAGACAAGGACAAAAGGTTTTTCGAATTAGTTGAAAATTTAATGTAAAACAATATTGTGATCGAGTCTCAAGGGGAATAAGCGCAGTGGCACAAAAGTTGCTGGGATTTACACTGGATTTTGTATATATCTGGATATCTGTTTCAGATTTGGTCATGTAATAGAAACAGGAATGTTTTTGAATAGAGAAACTGATTTCTGAAGAAAAGCGGGCTATTAGGACAAGTCCCTGGTGGTGTGTTACAGTGTTATTGTTGTTAAACTGAAATAACAGGGTCCCCCTCAGTACAGATGCTGTCCAAGTTGGAGTTCAACATCAGCTCAGTGTTGTAATGTGTTGTAAAAGATGGGATAAATTATTATCTTTACTAACATTACACTGCTCATTTTCCTCTTTTAAAGAGCACATACATCAAAAAAGGCACAGGTGTTAATATATACATTGTTTTGGTCAGGGGGCATTTTGCTGTGTTTAATTTGTGACCTTTCAATCGGCAGACTTGGAGTAAAACATTACAAGATGATAATGAAACTCCTCTGTGACCTTTGGTGACCAATGTAAAGGGCAGACAGAGAGTTGGCTGATGGTACTGAGAGAAACGCAAGAGCTGACCAGTGAAGCACTCCGAAACCAAAGTTTGGAGTCTCTGGAAAACTGAGGCTGAAGGAGGAGAAGCTGAATTTTGAGCCTCATTGAGGTCAGCTGTCATGTTACATTTTAACACGGGTTGGCATTTTATTGTGGGTGGCTGAGATTCTGCGACTGTATCTTATCTATGGTTTCATTAGATTCCAGGGATCCAAGCATAGCAGCACTATGAGGAAATCATTTTCTCAGATGTGATCCTTGTTGTTTTCAATACCTGTGTATCATCTGTGTTGTGTTGATCAGCATTTTTGGCATCCTGCTGAGAAAACTAAGAAGAGGGAGAGACCTTGCATGTTTTTAGTTCTCAAGAGGATAAGTGGCGGTGTAGTGGTGAAGACTGAGGAGAGGAAGGAGATTTTTAAAAGCCCATAACACCATGAATGACATCAAGCTGGCTCTGCCCAGGGAGCGAGGGAGCTGGAAAAACAGGTGAGCACAACAGACACTGACATGATGAATTGTACTGTTTTGCTGAGCTTTCCTTTTAGTCTGTAAACTTTGCATGGTACAGACACAGTGCATTGTGGACTGTTACATAATTGTATATGTATCTACATATATATCTAATATAACCAATGTACTCCACATATAGGATAAATAACCTTATCAAGATCATTTGTTTGTTTGTGGATGTTCAAGTCCTTTCTTTTATGTAAGACCAGGCAAGGGAGTTGCACTGCAGGGCTATTCAACACTGACTAACATGCTCATATTTAAAGTATGTCAATAAATTAAACATTATGCAGAAGTTAATCTTTGTTTGCAGCATAAGGACACTTACATACCTCTGATGGAGCCTCTGTGACAATGCCAAATTTGAAACTCCTTACTGGCATATTCATATTCCAGCTGCTCTGGAAAGATACAAAAAAAAAGTTTTATTGAAGAATATACTGCCAGTTCGTATAACATACTCAATAAACCAGTAATGTTGTTATATAATAGAGAGATATGTCATATGTGTGGATCTCTTGGGCTTTCCATTGTGTTTCTGGTGGTCTCACCCTTATTACATTATGTCACTTTAAGGTGACTCCACAAAACCTCTTTTGCAGTCTGTTTGGTGAGTGTTTGAAAACAAGGACGTGCACATTTTACCACCACTTAGTGTTTATCTTACAGACTGGATATCCGTAATAGAATTACATTTTGCGTGGTTTGTTTGAGGGGTATAACATTTCAAACCTTTTCACCTCTGGCCTAAATCAATTAGCTTGTTTGGCCCCTCTGAGCAATCAAGGACCGCAGTAATTATGGTAATCTTTGTTCCATGGTTTGACTAAACTGGCGCCATGCTGTGATCACTGCCTCTCTGTGAGAAAGCTCGGTGCATTTTCATTTGCTGTGTTTAAGTCAACATTTGTGTTAATCTTCAGCAGTTAACATTTGTTTCAAAACAAATATACATATCTCACTTGTTTCTTTGCAGATTCTTCACACAATATGAACGTGTCCACTAATGGGAGACAGTCCAACTTGAAAATATTTGTACGTTCACAGGTGCTAATAATATATAAAATTTTTTTGGGCAATGAATTTTTAAAAAATATTATTTTCTTCTGTACCACACAAAATAAATCACTAGTTTATGTTCAGTTTGAAGGTATTTCAGCCTTTAAAGGCTTTTGCTGTGACCACTATGACAGCAGAATATATTTACAGTGAGCACACATGGTTTTCTTCAACTCCAACTTCTTTATTTTTGTTGGCTGCTCTAGAGTCTCACATAACACAAATCTCTGTGACTCTGCTGCATATTATACTGTGCTGGAGCTAATTTACTCTCTTTAGCACCCTTCTTGTTTATTTTGGCAAATATCATTGCTTCTCATTACTTCTCAAAGTTTTCTGTGGTAATTTCTAGAGGAATTATACTGTGTATTAAACTTTTTTTTAAAGTTTCTTTGGTCAGATCAGTTAATAGGCAATATGCTGTGTCATATCTCCACATCCACCTTGCTTTGAAGTGAGTGAAAGCAGCAGATGCATCATGGAGGAGCCTCAGAGCTAGGCAGATGGATTTGTAGTTGTGTACGACATCAGTGACCCAAGGTCCAATGTCCTCCACGCCAAAAGCATCCTGTGGCAGATCAGAGAGGCCCGAGAGGAGAGCTGCAATGGGTGAGTGACTATACTCTGTTGGGAATGAAGCTGAGCTGAAGGATTCGCTTTGATGAACTAATGAGTACCATTCCTGAGATTAATGTCTGTAGGGCTATAAGGGTGAGGATCAATGTGGTATGTTGCAAATTCAGGGCGATATTCCAACACCCTGAACTGACTGGGATGAGCAGAAGTATCCCAGTATGGAGTACAGTCTCACTTTGTAGATAAATATACACACAGCCAATATGAACACACTTTTCTAAGGAAATTTTTGACTCACACTGTGTGAAACTTCACAGCTGTTAATTGGATAAATACTTTATATCAACTTTCCCTGTTCATGTTAATTGAAAAAGAATAAAATTTACATGAGGAATTTAATTTTATGTAATTTTATGACACCACTTTCCTTGAAGACCAACTTACATGAGTGTCTTTTCCCAAAATATTATCAGAGCCATTTAAAACAGTTAAGGAGACCACTGCGTTGGGCATTGTCTGTTGGGCATGTGTTATTATGTCATTATAGTGATGTTTTTGTTTGGTCAATATGCACTGCCATGGGCACCACCAAGTATGGAAGACTAGTGGACATTTCAGTCTTCACGGTAGGGAACAAGCAGGACCTGTGCAATTGTTGGCAGGTAAGTGAGGAGGGCCAATCCCTGGCAGGAGTATGCCTGCCACTACCTGAAGGTGTCTGCGGCAGAAGACTTACAAAGAAATATCCAACCTCTTTACTAGGCTCATGCGTTGTGTAATGTAGAAACATAAGCACTGTGCAGACCGCAAGTGGCTCCAAATCCATGGAGAAACTCATTAATAATGTCTTATGGACATTATGATGGAAGAAATCAGTGGTTGCTGATTATACTGCATGTGACTATGCACACTCTCTGTCTAAATGCCCTGGACATTTTGTGCAGGTTAATAAATATGTGGACATGTGCTATGGAGCATTACAAAATACCAGTTTACTAATATTTCAATTGTTCTCCTTAAGGAACAAAATCTAAAACGAGGTGCTCAAAGACTATGACAAGATTAAATGTTTCACTTCATTTCATTTGATTCCTCACTCAGATTTACCTTGTCTTACTGAAAATAATGGGCACTATAGGTGTGGTCAAATTTATTTTTCTTGCCTTTCCCTTTGTATAAGATTGTCAAACAGCATTGTTTTTGCTATGTTTACACTTTCTGATGACGTTGAAGCAGAAACATTCTCACAAATAAACCATTTTGAAATTTGCAATTAGTAGCTTAATTGCAGTATGCAACTAGTTTTTATTATTATTTCTTAACAGAGACGCTGCATCTTGTAGACATACTGGTAAACACATGTAAGTCTTAAAATATGTTTTGCTAGTTTGCTGTTAAGTGGTCTGCCCAGGCTGCAGTGTGGGCTGCCCGACAAACAGTTAAGGTTATAGATTTACAGGTGACATCGTCCACAGGTTTTAAAAAGAACATTTTAACCTAGATAGATAAATAACCAAGCTAGATAAATAGATAATATAAATGTGGCTGCTTTTCTGAGTCTGGAATAGTAATTGTTTACAGAGGTATTTAAATGGTTGGAATAAATAGTGAACTGTATTTAAGTACAAATTTGAGATACATGTTTACTAGACTGTTTTCTTTCCATTCCACATTATACCCTGCTATAGTTACTAGTTATTTTAAAAACTAACTGATTTTACTGAAACATGATGTTTTGTTATAAATTAAACTACCAAATTGCATATATAAGTAAACAATTAGTCAATTAACTGATTTCTGATTTTGTATAATTGCTTTGACAAACTTAACCAACCACAGCAGTGAAAATACTGCATCAATGCATGAATAATAATAATATATAAAAACTTCCTCTCTGCTGTTTTCATAGCTGTTTTAATCATGTGAATAAAAGGTTTGGAACCACCACTTATTCTTACCCTTTCCTTTATTATACCTTTTTGCCATCTATATAATGATGCTAAATTTCTTTAGATTTAATTTGCATGAACGAATCGTCTCCAATAACAACATCATCCACTAGATGGTGACACAAAACCAAGCAAAATACAGGCTGTCACTGGGCAACAAATAGTCCCCCTTTCGCCTGTCCATAAAACAGATTAGTGGGAAAGTCAGTGGAGGTCCTGTTGTGGTCAGGTTTAAACTAAACTCGGGTCTACTTCACACCAGGCCCACACACAAACACAAACACACACACCAGACAACAAGGACACACAACAAACCCTCGAATCGAGGAGAAGCCTCGTCCATTCATGGAAGTTTTGTCCCTCGTCGGTTTCCCTACTCACTCGCCGAGCAAAAGTTTTTTTTTTTGTGTGTGTATGTGTGGAGACACCACCTGCCGAGTGAAAATGCTCTCTTCTACAAGGTGAGAAACTTTCCTTGAACTCCTCTAAAAGCAGTTGCCTCGTCGTGTCCAGGTTTCATTCACATTTGTGTCTTTTTAGACGGTTTTTACCCGGAAGAGCAAACATTTGCGCAATTTTACGTTTCGTTGCCACGACAACGCGTGCCAGGGTGAATGCTACCTAAAATTCATGTGGCTATTTATGCTACATGTGTTATTTAATGATTTAATAACAACATATTAATTAGTTATATAACACCACAAGATGGCCAGAGACGGAGCAACAGATAAAAAGTTGAGTTATATCGGGAAATTGAAGGACGTCATATTAACGATAAGATATTTAGCTGCAAAAATATCATTTTATATAACAATAACACTACAGACCAGAAAATATCTCCACAGATCAGTTTAACAAACAAACCTAATGAGTTTTAGATACCGCGAGCTTAGCTGGAGCAGTCAAAGTGTGAATATGTTCGCCAGCTGATTGAAAAAGTACAAAATCAGCTTTGCAGGTGGACAATGAATGATTTATAACGGAGGCTGTAGACATCTGTGTATTCTGATATGAATGTGCTGACTTCTCTTGTCATCGAAATGAATTGGATTTCTTCTTGTTTCTGCTCTGGCCTACATTTTTATAGATGTTTGCCCTCCTAGCTTCGCAAAGCTGAGCCCAGCAAGGGCAGAGATTAGCTTTAACCAGGATTAAACCAATGAGAAAATTTGAATTTGTTGGCCCTTATCTCCTAGCGACATGTGGAGTGCTCTGAGCAAATAGCAGAATTTGATCTTTTGCTTCCTTTTGGCAAAGCATGTTTTCTTGCCAATAGACACTTATCAAACATGACCACCGAAGACAGGAGGAATTCTTGGAGGGGCCTTTAAATGATTTGTTTATAGGGACACTACATGCATTGCTTGTTTTCTGAATGTAGGAATAGGAACTTAAAGCACCTCCTCTGCTGTCTCAAATGCAAACAACTGACAGGTGTGTTTGTGTGTCACTGTTATACAAAAAGCATGTGATATTTCCTTTTCTAGCTGCTGCTTTCTGGGTCTCAAAAGTCAATGTTTGAGATGAAATGTTGATTTTACAGAACACGTTGTATTACAGCTGGCTTGGTGTGGTGTTAAAATTGTAAAATCGCATCAGAAATTATGCATCACAAATAAATCAGTTTGCAATTTGCAGCTAAAGAGACCCAACATGCATTACTTGTTTGCTGAGTGTAGGAATTTTGTCATTCCTGCAGATCATTAATTGTCAGGTGTTTTTTGCAGCTGTGTGTTAAGTGTGTTGTATGCTTTAATGACTTAATTGCATTTGGACCACAAGCTTTGATAATCTCTCTGCATAATATTAGGGTTCACCCCATAACTTACCGAAGTAGATGGGCTCTATATTTGCATTCTAAACATGCAATTTCTTGCCTCATCAGGTAATGTAATTCCACGCTTCATTAGGACTGTGAAGTTTATCATTTGTCATCAAAGCCAAGCTGTCAATAAATGATTAAGTTTCACATAAGGAAAATGTAATATTTGGCTCAAGCAAAACGGAGAATAGTGTAGAGTTTAATTGCAGCTTGTAAGATTTTGCTTTTGTTTGATTTTCAAGGTACATTTTAATGGCTACCTGTTACACCTAGAGGCACTGTAACTAGAGAGCTACTTAAGCCTATTCTACTGTATGCCATTAAAGAAATCAGACTTCTAGTGTAAAATACTTTTGTAATATTTCGATGATTTGAATAAAAGTGAAAAGCGGTAACTGTTTCGACACTGGTTTCAGCAGTACATGCCATTTCTTTCTAGGCTACTGACTTTTGCTGCAGTTATTAACCTGCTACAAATTACTTATAAACAACTTTGGGGCTACAAATAACTGTTGTCATGATTGATGAATAGGTCAGTTATTTTTACAATTAATGAATTAATTATCTAGTTCATAAAATGTTAGACAATAGTTATACATATTTAATTTCCCACAGCCCAGATATCTTGAAATAACTTGTTCAATTTAGAATTTGTTTATTATATAAATAGAGCAAAATAAAAGTGTTCACATTTGAAAAGCTGAAATCAGAAAATATAAATTATATTATTTTTTCAAACATTTCTTTATCTGGCTGTTAAGAAAAGACAGAAAAAAATAGTTTTAATTGTCAGAATTGTTTTATGTTACAGGAAGTAAAGAACATTGCAGCCTTTAGGGGCTAGTAAGCATGGGAGAAAGTAAATATACATTACCTTGAGTTAATGAAAGACAAGTAGGTTTAACGGAAGAAAAGTTACACAGGATCAGAGTCACCCTTTGTAGGTCCATTCTTTGTTTGTTCTAAAGTGACATTGATTTTGTGTGCTTAGTTCTCAGACAGTATCCGCCACACTCTGAGTCATTAGGTACAATGTATATTTATTCACTCAGTAGAGTAAAGAAAGAGAAATTGCTGTCTGAAAGAATGATGGAGGAATGAGGCAAGTATGGACTTGACTTGTGATGAACTGTCAGCTCTAATTACTTCCTGCTGAAACTGGAGATGAGGCAAACCTGATGTAAAAGGTGGACCTCAGCTCATCTCCTTGGAGTTAGTGTTTGCTCATCTTTCAGCATCTCTGTGTGTGAACAAAGACCATTATGTTTTGACACTGGTCATTTGTGCTGTCAACTAAAATTTAGTTATTATTTGACCTAGTTAATAATTATATTTTTATTCTTTGGCCATTCTTCTCTACGTAGAGGTGACAAAAAGAGATCCACAGAATTTGGTATCACTGTAAGACTGATCTTTCAGTGAGGTTTTCACATGATGTGCAGATGAATGTACAGATAACTTGTTTTGTTGTGTTTCCAGTCATGGTCATGCAGTAAACACAATTGTCCACGTTCTCAAGTTGCAAGCTAGGAAAGGATCATGTCCTTGTTACTGCATCATAGCTGCACTTGAGTGTTGTTTGAGGAAACTCCACTGAAGACTGGTGGCATTTGTAAGCAAGAAGAGGAACATCTTGCCTGTTACAGTCCACCCTCTTGTTAAAGAGGTGCTGGATTAATTGGTTGCTTTTGTCAGTGGCATTTACAATATGCAAGATTTGTTTAATTTAGCGGTAGAGGCAGAGATTATATTTTTGAACCTGATCAATACACAGTATATCGAGCAGGGTTCAAGAATTACAGTAAATCCTGTTTCCAGCCCTTCAAATTCGTAGTTTGGGATTTTGGTCAGGTGCAGAGTAAAGGTTATAAGTTATTAAGTTTAAAAAAAAAAAAGAAAAAACATAAAAAAAAAACAAGCAAGTAACTATTTTTGTGTTTTGACCTGTAGTCTTAGAAACACAGGTATAGAGATTGCAGGCAGACAACCCCAGGCTTAAAGCAATTGCCCCTTTTAAGCCCAGGTTTCTTGCCCTGACCTGACCCTGATATCCCATTTCCTTTGAATCAGAGATCTGGGGCTAAGGACCAGACACCTCTGTCCTGGAAGCACATGAGGTGCCCAGGACCCTCCTCCCCCAGTTATAGTCCCCAGTGATACACTCATCACATGCCTCTGTCTTCCACAAATGAGCTGTGATTGAGGTGATTGGAATTTCCAGAGGCTGTCACAATCATTTTGATTGGAAAATAGACAGGAGATAATGGGAGAGACAGGCCTGTTATGAGAGCCCTGTCAGGGCTAAAATAATGCATCAGAGTGAAGAGGTTAAAGACACCGTTTCCTTGTTAATAATTAATTGCTGTGCGTGTGGTGGATCCACTTCATCGCTCCCAGTCATCACTTGATAATTGCTTTACATTTAATTTGGCTTTAGAGACTGTTTTTCAAGCTGGGTAAATTGTGCTTAAAGTTAATATGGGCTCAGACAGAGACAGCAGTTTGGTCATAAACCTTTGATAAAAAGTGACAAGTTAGAATAAGTTAAGTAGTAAAGATTCAGTGAGTGAACTTCTATCTAATATCTTCAGTGCTGGTAAACTAACCTTCAGCTGAAATTACTTTTGCGTCTCGTGGTGTTTGTATTGGGGAATATTTGTATTTGAGTCATTAACATTATATTTTGAAAGTTACAAACTGGAAACAAAGCTGTTGATTTAGTGTAGTGGACAATTGTTAGCCTCTCAGTTAGTACTGAAGCAATTAGTCAAATGACTATCATTGTTACTATTATGGACAATAGATAATAATACTCAAGTAAGTTGTTATAAAAATGTCAACTCGCTAATGTAATGTCTTTGGGTGTTGGACTCTTAGCCATCTAAGACTTGCAGTAGTGGTGGCGTAAGTGCCTACTGAATTGTCAGAAATCTAGTGCCGGTTGGGCTGTTGTGATTAGGCATAATGGTAAATGGGTCATGAAAGAATGAGAGAGCTTGTAGCAGAACTGCCTATTTTCTTGGTCAACCAGGAAATGCTTAGTGGATTCCTCTTTTTAAGACTGAGCTTGGGCTTTTAGAAGCCAGTAATTAATGTAAAATAATGGTCACATGTATGGTTCCATACCAATATTCACAAACACACATTGGTCTTGAATAAATGCTAGATTTTAAGATATACATTTCAATTGACTTTAATCTCCATTAAAAACAATATTGGAAAAATAATTTAACAGATTTTCCCTGTAAAAATAGTTTAAAAAAAAAAAAAAAAAAAAAAAGCAGTTATTATTTTTCAATGAAGAATTTGTCATAGTCCCTTTAATATCATGGCTTGATGACGAATTTCAGGGCGATAATGACCAACCTCTCCTTCCATCTCTAGATGACAGAACAGATGTTAGTGGATTAGACATGGACATGGTGTCCCCGCAGACCAACAAGGACGCATTGGAGAGGAATGTGCCTGTAATACGCCTTGAGAATGATGCTGATCTCAGGGTATGGAGAGCTTCTATACATTACCACACTTCAGTCCTGTGTTGTGCTATGGGGCCACCAGTAAAGAGCCACACATACTCACTGGTGACCTCCACAGTACACTCTATCTGCACTAGAAGGGGATCAAACTTCACTTTGCTGCCGTATAGCCCCCCTTCACTGGGGAATTTGACTGCTCCCTTTGCCAAATTCGAAACAGCCAGTGCTCAGCCTTGCATGCACACAGATAATGATCAAGTTAATTAGACCTGAGATTGAAGGAACTGCAGCAGCAACTTAATCATTTGTAACTTGATTAGAAATACTATATTCTGCAACTCCAGGGACCAGAAAGCTTTCATTTTTTTTTTCAGGGAGCTTGAAATTAGGATGTACTTCAGATTTCAGGTCTTGAGCTAAAACATAATGTTTTTGTAATCCAAAACAGTGAAATGATCCTAAAGTCCTAAACACAAGCTCAAGGGAAATTCTCTGCTGTCTCTGACTGACAGGAGCAGGTGTAGATTACAAATGTAGTAATGTTATCTTTCTTTCCTATTCCCCATAGAAAATGTATGAATTTGGAAGAAAATTGGGTCAAGGTAGCTTTGGAGTTGTTTATGAAGCCACCCACATTGATACACAGACAAAGTGGGCTATAAAGGAGGTTTGCAGACCAGCAGTGAGTACATTTGGCATCCCTGTGGCAAGTCTGTTTTTCAGTGTGCTAAAAAGTTAAACGAATGGCCATAACCATGCTGGAACTCCATCTGATTAACTCCAGTGATCTTCTGTCACTTCAGGCAGGAAGTTCGAAGGTTGGGATGCTGGAGCATGAAATAAACATTCTCAAACAAGTGAATCATGCTCACATAATACATCTAAAGGAGGTCTACGACACACCAAGGGTGAGTACTGCTGTCCTTTAAGTCTCAAACTCAAAGTAAGAATAATTAAGAGAGTTGGTTTTAAGTTATGCATGTAACATATAATTTCCTATTACCATCTCTGCATAAATATTTTCCTTAACCACAGACAAATTGACTGTATGGTGAGATGCATTTTCTTTGCTTTTTTCTAGATGATGTATTTGGTTACGGAGCTGTGTGATGGAGGTGAACTGAGGCAGCTGTTGCATCGGAAAAGGTTCTTTACAGAGGACGAGACAAGGCAAATCATCTGTAGCTTAGCTGACGCTGTTGCCTACCTTCACAAAAGAAGTAAAGTCATTCTACAGGTTGACACTTTGATAGTATTAAAATAATCTAGAAAATCCACACCATCTTAAAATCTAGTTTTTATCCTGCTGGGATGTAGATGTGTACATGTGGGTGCTCACTACACCCTGAAATCTCTGATAGGGGTGTTTACAGGTGTGACATAATGCTGCTCATTGAGGCTTGAGCATGTGAAGTGACTTCACATGCTTCATAGTCTCACCCTAATTACACTCGACTGTGGAACAAGTAGTATTTGATTATGTTTTAGTCAAAGGTATTTTAGATTGTTAAATTAGATTATTATAGTTCCACAGTGCCATTATTACACTCAAACTATGTTGACCTCATTGACGTAAGACTCCTTGCCACCAGCTTTCCATCATTATAAAAGCATGGCTCGTTCGATAAAAGAGAAATAATAAACAACTGCCAGGAAACAACAAAATAAACATTTTAATTAAATCTACGTGTTCATTTGGATGCCTTTTCCCCTTCCAATGGTGAAATCTGTGGTTAGTGGTAATTTAGGATTCTGTCTGGCAATGAAGCGTCATTACATGTGGTTAATGACTAATTTACAACAAACTAGGGAGCGATACTGATTAATAGGTGTGTTTTCACATGGAAAGTCCCTTGTGCTAGTTTTCCTCACCTCGATAGAGAGAAATGACACTAATGAGAAAGCACTGACTTTTCATTGTGTAGCCAGAACCTTTTTTGTTAAATGGACAATCATGAAAGTTCCTCTGCTTATATTTGTTTGGGTTTTCTATCAAATCTTTGCTGGGCTCTGTCAGTCTCAGTTGTTGTTTGTAACTTTCAGTTGTTAGTCTTTGCTGTCTTTAGGCTTAGCTGTGCTTTGAGCTTTAATGCTAACACATGCTGGTAACAACATGGTACATTTTGCATGTTCGTGTACCCATTAACCATTTCAAATCCAGAAGAAGCAGGATTTCTCAGTAAGTTACCAGAAAGATGATTATTGAAACATAATGCACCAAAAGTATGTAATATTTTGTAATTATGATGGAATATTTGGTACTTATCTCATCATCATTTCATTAAATAACTCAAAGAAATTTGAAACTCATGTATTTTAAAATAGTTATTTAGAGCATGTATAATTATTGAATAACCTTGATGAATATGAAAGTGAGCTCAGCTGCAGCATTGAATGAAAAATTTTGTGGTACTTGTTTTATGCACACCAGTTGGTCTCACTTACTTGTCACACACCATCAACCCTGTTGTGTTATATAATTGGTTGCTTCAACCAGTGCAGTGAGAAGGACTGCCCAGGGCAAATTGTATTTTTCCTCCTGTTCTCTCTCACTACACCAAGTTTTGTTAACAATGCCCTTCATCCTGGCCTACTGTAAGCAAGATAAACAGAACACTGTGTTAGCGTGTGTGGAACAGTTTATTCTGGTAAATGACTAAATACTTTCCTTTCAAAGTATTTAGGAGGCCAAGTTTTTTCAATATTTTGCATCAGGTGACTTCAGAAGATGGGCATGTTCAACTGGCCAAGTCCATCAAGCTGTTTTGTCAAGTCTTTATAAAGTCACCTATGGCGACTGCTATGAGGACCCCATTTTCACAGATTTGATCCATATTGTCCTAAAATATTGATATGAACACTGAGTAAATGTAATTGTCCCTTCTATTCATGTTAAAACTGCATTCAGTCCCATAGTGTCTGTCTGAAAGTCTTTCTCCTCACATCTAACAGACATAATACACCGGGACTTGAAGCTTGAGAACATTCTTGTGAAAAATTCTCCTGATGTAGATGATAATGACAGGATTAATATTAAGGTAAGACTCAGACTTTGAAACTTTCTATCACTGCTTCTTATCCATTTGTTTTTGGACCAATTACAAGAAACTGATGGGTATGTTTTCCTTGTATCTCCTCTATGTTTAGTAAAGGCTTTAAATACTACCTCATTATGACAGACTCCCTCTGCTCTCCCTTTATATTATACCTTCACAAAGAGAGACTCAGCTGTATCTTAAAACAAATTACCCGCTGAGCACAACATGTTTTGTGCATTTACAACAAGCCAGCTGAACAGATACCTGGTGTGTGAGCTAAAACAAGACTAGGCCACAGTCCCTGTCTCTTTCTGTTTTCTCTTTGTCTCTCACACATGCACAGACACTTGCATACTGTCCACAGCATAAATTACTCCATCATGGTAGTTAGTCCTTTCCTGGATGTTTTTGCTTTTGCAAAAACGTGATACCCCTTTGCAAATATGTCTGCCTGCACAGCTTTATCATAAACTAAGAATTTAGTATGGCTTCTGTCTGCACATGTAAATTGTGTCTATTTGTATCACTTTTTTCACAAGTGGTTTTTCTGCCTAGGTGACGGACTTTGGATTATCAGTGAAGATTGCTGGTGTAGGGCTTGAAAACATATTAAAGGAGGCCTGTGGAACTCTAAGCTACATGGGTAGGACACCTGTATCTGTGTATATATATTTATATTGAAAGAAAGAGAGAGAGAGAGAGACATACACACAAACATACACACACACACACCAATCAGCCATAACATTATGACCAACTGCCTAATATTGTGAAGGTCCCCTTTTCACTGCCCTGAGGCCTGGACTCCACTAGACCTTTGAAGGTGAGCTGTGCTATCTGGCACCAAGACGTTAGCAGCAGATCCTTTAAGTCCTTTATGTTGTGAGATGGGGCCTCCATGTATTGGACTTGTTTGTCGAGCACATCCCATAGGTGCTGGATCTAGTGAATTTGGAGGCCAAGTCAGGTGTCGTTGTTGTGATCCTCAAACCATCCCACAGAATGGATGAATGAGGATGCTGAAAGAGGCCACTGCCATTATGAACTACCATTTAGGCACTTTAGGTAGGTGGTACGTGTCAAATTAACATCCATATAAAAGGAAGGACCCAAGGTTTCCCAGCAGAACATTGGCCAAAGCATCACACTGTCTCTGCCAGCTTGCTGCCTACCTATAGTGTATCTTGTTGCTGTGTCTTCCCCATGTGAGCAATGCACACACACACCTGGCCATCCACATGATGTAAAAGAAAATGTGATTCATTGGACCAGACCACCTTTATTGCTCTGTGGTCCAGTTCTGATGCTCACATGCCCATTGTAGGCACTTTTGGTGGACAGGGGTCAGCATGGAGACTGGAGGCTACACAGCCCCATATGTAGACAACTATGATGCACTGTGTGTTCTGCCATCTTTCTATCAGAACAAGCATTAACATTTTCAGTAATTTGAGCTATAGTAGCTCTTCTGTTGGATCAGATCACACAGACCAGCCTGCACTTCCCATGTGCATCAAAGCGCCTTGGCCACCCATGACCCTTTCACCGCTTTTTGTCTTTGTTTTATCTGTATCTTGTGCTCGACTAGCACACACACATTACTGCTGAGTGGATAGTGCAGAGATACAAATGTGTAGTGTCTGTAAGCTACAATATGACATCCCTTGGTTTTATGCTATTCCACTGTCAGACGATTAGTGGAGGAAATGTGCAAAAAAAAAACATCCAGCAATGTGCAGGAAAAGGTAGGGAAAACAAAGACTGCTGGCTGATGTTAACATGGATATGAAAAATGGGTAACTGGCTGTGTGAACAATATATTTGACACATTTGTGATACCTCAAAGAAACATACAATGGGTTTCTTGAGAAACACAGAAGGTGACCTGCAAAACATTTTTCAAAGTTTTGTTAAACCTGTGTTGTTCTAGCTTGCAGTCTTCATCTTCTCCTCCTCCCCCACTTTTATTTGTACGTTGTTATTTTTTATGGCTAATTTCTGTGACCAATTGTGGACAATTGTGCAGCGCCTGAAATGATGAGCGGTCGTGGTTACAGCCTGTGGTGTGATGTGTGGAGCATAGGAGTCGTTATGTATATGTTGTAAGTACACACAGGCTTTATATATATCTATATTAATATATGTATTTATACAAACAAAAATATATACTGTGAGTATACGTGTGTGAACTGTGTGTCCCTGTAGGCTGTGCGGGGAGCCTCCATTTGTGTCAAAAAAAAAGACAAACCTGCTTGAGGAGATTATGAAGACAGAATTAAGATTTACTCAACCCATCTGGGCCACAGTCAGTGATGCAGGTGAAGCTTAATCTCCATCCTCATTCTTTAATAAATGTAATAAAAAAAACGTGATTTTATTTGTGATGTGAATGTTGCATACATGCACTTTTACTTTTTAGGTTGTTACTAACAAGCTCACTGATTGATTTGAGTCTGTCTTAACAGCAAAAAAATTATTGACTTGCCTCCTGAAGGCAGACCCTGCCTACCGCATGTCTGCTAATCAGCTACTAGAAAACCCATGGATTACAGTAAGGCGCTGATTCTTCCCACTGCATTCATAAACTTTACCAAATGAGTCACATGAGGAGCTCTTATGGGGTGCTTTGTTCAACAGGGTGACACTAATGTGCCTGTTATACAGTCCAATGTGCTGGATTTGATGCGCACCCAGCTGGAAGAGAAGGAGAGTAAGCCAATGATAAAGATTTTTCTTACATCAAATAACCTAATCCAGGTCATGATTTGATAATTTACTGTACAACATCATCTTGCTATATGAAGATTATTGATGAAGTGAAGACAAAAAAAAAAAAACTATAAAAAGTTTAAAAGTTTTTGTTAAAGTTTCTAGTCTGTTGAACATGTGGTTAGTTTCATTTTGGCAGTGAGAGTAAACTGGAAAAATAGCATGAAGCATTAGTTTTGTTGCTATGATTAGGTGCAGCCCTTCATGCTTCTTAACTGCTGAACTGCTAAAATACTATAATTGAGTTGTTTTAACAGATAGAAACCAACCAATCAGTATGGATTCAGTGGTAAACCAAAGCCACGTGATGCTATTTTGATATTTATGCCATTTAAAACTGTCCACAATAGGAACAAAGACCCTACCCCTGGACCCCAAGGTAGCTTCACCAGAAATAGACATTAACTGCAAGAACTCAGCTAAGTTCACCTCTGAGAAAGACAGCTTCTATGGAACCACATCCACCAAGCCTTTACAGGTATGTCTATAGGATCCAAACTGATATGGGTCACAAATTATTTAAAAGCTGTTTAGTCTCTACTTACTTATAAAAATACTGTATATGATTAATATTTTGTCCATCTCATATTCTTCACTAGATTTAACCAGTTAAGTAGATAACTTAGAACTTGCAGCAAACACAGGCAATATACGTAATTGTGACTAAACCATAATACTGTAATCACATTCTTGGAGAATGTTAAGGTTATAACTCAGCCATCTATATTGTTGAAGCACTTTATGGTCAAGTTTCCTCGACACACAAAAGCGCCACATAGTTTTACATTGCCAAGTGCATAACAAGTATTTTGGATGTGCTCATGCACTCTTGAATTTTACCATATTTATCAGTTTCTAGTTTGTAAAATTCATTCATGTCAATATCAATAATTATGTGTGGACAGTGGATCTGAACAAAATTGAATTATCCTTAAAAGTAAAGTACCACCCTATAGGTCTACCCTATTTATTATGTATGGTCATGGAATCCAGATACAGATCTCTCATGTTTCCCTTTGGGTTACTCTTGTATCTTCAATAAAGACTAAAAACTGTGCGCCTTCAGCAAAGAAATGGCTTTGAAACTTCAGGACTGCCTCAACCCACCGCCACACGTCTGTTTAACCTTCTTTGGTTATTCTTTAATCTTTTTGTTATATTTCCTTTAGTACCTAAAATAACTTACAGCTTTTCATTTTACTGATTTTGAATTAAAAATTCTCAAACTACAAATATCTTCAGCCTACAATTTGCATTTTAAACACTTTGCTACCAAACAGCTGTTGTGCATTCATGCCATGTACTGCTTTTTATATTCAACCACCACTAGATGGTGCCAGATTTACCTATTACAGAGCATGGTAATAAAGGTGTAGCCACGCATCTGTTCTTTTTTTTTAACATGAATGTGATTGTTAATTCTGTCATGTAAGATGAATATGAGTATAATTCCTGCAGTCTCATGCCAGTGTGAAAACTACTACACAGCTGACTGCAAAGCAGCAAAGGCCTCAGGAGAAGATGGACCTCGGTACCAGACAGAAACCAGCCCCTGACCTTAGTAAGACAGACAACCAGAGAGTAAAGACTGGACCCCGCAAACCACCGGCTGGAACTAAGACAAATAATCATTCAGAAAACACACAAAAAAAAGTGTGATCACACATAAAAGAAACACTATACAAGAGGTGGACTTTATTTTATATCAACTTTATTTAATGTAATTCTTGAATTTAGCAAAAACTAAAAAAACTGAATGTAACTATTGTAAATGGTGAAACCTTCATGCTGATGACCAGAACTGAGCAGTGATAGCAGTGTCAAATATGACTTATATGCAGGTGTGAAAACAGTACAAAAAGTCCAAGACCACTGCAGCTGAGTGTCCAGCCTCAGCAGTGCCAAAGGAAAGGCTCCTGGTCCGAGGTGTTTTTCTGGATGGGGCAACAAATATTTAGTGTTATACAGCCAACTGTTAGAGCCAAATACAGACTCATACTTTTTATAGTGGCCAGCAGCACACAGAGATTGAATGACTTTATCAGATATTACTAGTAGCATCTAATTGAAGGTTTTTATTATAAAGCAGAGTAGAGTAACTTGAATAAAAAGAGCCACACAGGAAATTTGAGCACAGCCCAGCTCATTTCCTAATAAAACTATTATCTAGTAATTTATTTACTTACTCCTAGCAGCATATCTTCTCATTATGAGTGAGCGCCTTATTTATATATGCAGTAAATGTGGACCTTTTCCATACAGAAAGTTAGTCACTTGAAAATTATTAAATCTATAAAAAAAAATGAATGTAAATTTATTACACTGGGAAAAATGATTATTAGCTAGAGGTCGGGATGTATTAATATGGTCAGAGAGTATTTCCCAACATCCAAAGAGACATGTTAGTGAAAACAAATGTACAAATTAATTCCCTTAAAATTAGCATTTGTCAAAAATGTGTGATTACAACTGCTGCAAGCTGTTTAAAAAAATTTTTTTTTGAAGAAGAAATGTGCCAAATATCAAAACACAGAGCTCTTTGCATATTTATATTCAATACAATTACAAAATATTTAGTATTGTTTTATAATTACTTGCTAAATGGCAGAGAACACTAATCAAGAAGAGAGGAGATTGTACTGGCTATCGTTTCACAACACCAAAGTGTGCAATAGGGATTCTCTTTTTTCTGTTCTGACCTCTCAATTCCAAAAATGCCCTATATGCAGTAACTGCACCCACTCAGTGTCAAAACAGAAAAACTGTCATACAGGCTGGTTACGCTCCATCTGAATGCAGAGGATTGGGACTGAGGGCAGCCACGGGTCTAATCTCATTTGGAGGCCATTGAAAGCAGTAGGAGCTACTTTGAGGGCACTGCCATTCAAACACAGGTTTTTTCCGCTGTAGAGAGAATAATCCCCAGCATAGATACAACATTAAAGTAGCCAAGCATAACACACAGAGGCTGAATTTCAAATTCACCCATTTGCATCTTGAAGTGAATGAGTGCCAACAATGGGGCCCTGTGTTCATACCCAGGCTCTGCGTTTTAGTGCGTATGTGTAAAAGTAGTGTGCATTCATTGAAGCATTTTTCAAAAGGTATTTCTGCATTTCAAGGCAAAGTCTTAAAAGTGTGGACACCGTATTTATTATATTCTGTCCAGGTAAATATACTGGTCTTGGGCAAAACTGTTTTTTCATTGTCTTCTTAGATTTGATTTTAAACACAGACAGTTTATGAGAATGAACAAATGACGTGTGAATTATCTTTGATTCAAACTGTTTGCCAAAAGGACTGTGTCATTACTGCAACATTATTGACATACTGTATGCCTTTGGTTTACTCAAACTGGTATAAACAGCAGATGGAGCTGTAGTAAGTTGGTGAATTCATTTCCTGCAGTTAATCTGACAGGAGAGTGCTATCCTTAAAGCTTCCTACCTAGGTTTGTGCATGAAGATGTGTAATTAGAATTGATTGCTTGAGTCACTGCCCATTAAAACTGCAATGTCCATGTCATGTGTCACTAATTAATATGTTGAATGGTTATGTATTGATGGTCCATTCAAACAAAATAAATGGTTAAGACATGCTTCATTTTGGGGTCTGTCTTATTCACAAAATTTGTTGGTAGAGAAACAAAACAAAAACACAATTATTCATCTAGTGGGTTAAACCTCTTTTCCCTTTAGATTACCACACTTGATTTGCATAAAGTCTGTTCAGATAACCTCATGTATGGCTAATTTTTGTCAGAAGAGGAGATGGGATTTCAGCATATGGTCCTCATTGTCTTGCGCTAGACTTTTAATTAATTACGGGGAAACAAAAAAAAAAATCTCCAAATTGATTTGTGCAAGCAGAATGTGACCTACAGCAAATTATAGGAGTGCTTGTACATGCCTCAGGGTGGAACAAATTCAAAGAGTGAAGCACATCAAGAAAATATGGAAGAATTGGTTACTTCATATATGATGACAGTAGGCTCAGATGCTGTTAAAATACTGTCAGCTCCTATTGCTGAAAGAAAACAGGAGCCTCCAGTTTTACTTTTACTCTTTTGACCAAAACAACAGAGAAAAGAGGTGTAGGGGAGGGAGGACAGAATGAAAGAGGCTGGTGGATAGGTTAGGGGCGTGAATTTGGGACAAAGCATGGAGGCAAAGGAAATTAGAAAATTCGCCGGGATGGAACAAGGGATGCGCCCCCTGCACCCCCCGAAACCATCCCCCCTTTTCCTCCAGCAGTTCTCCTGACAGATGGAAGTAAGGGTGGGTGGGTTGACGGGCTGAAAGGGATTAAAACTCTGCAGTCCCATTTTGGAGCCTGAAGAGAGTGTCACTCCTGCAAAGGTGGGGTGTAGAGAGGCACTTGTGGCGAGAGTCACAGGGCGTGTGAAGAGGGTGCACGCAGGCTAATGTCAAAAGAGGCAAGGATGCTTCCCGTCCCTTGGCCCCCTTCTGCTGTATCCACCTTTATCCACTGAGGAGTGTGGAGGAGGCTGCTAGGGGAGGGGGGCAGGGTGGGGGGGTTCCTCTCAATAACATTAATAGAGCTCCTTTTAATTAATCAGCTCATCTGCAGAGGCCCAATACCTGCAGCTGAACCTCCCTCCCCTCATTTCCCTCCATCCTCACCCCAAACACAACATCCTCACACTGCTGCTGTGACATTGTGGTAATGAGGTAACACAGCTACAATGTCATGGAAATGTTGCGGAGACGTTATCTGTGGGAGCTCATCACACATGCTGATGTTCCTGATCCCCTTCAGTGTTTGTGTGTGTGTGTGTGTGTGTGTGTGTGTGTGTGTGTGTTCATGTATGCTGCTGCATCACGATGCCACCCCCCCGCAACAGCCACCACCACCACCAACCACCACGACTAACAGATACATATGGCCAAATGGCAGGAAGAAACCATGATGCCTCTATTTCCACAGAAGAAGAGGGGGGGGGGGGGGG
>CM076648.1:11694298-11826572 GCA_038496675.1 Rachycentron canadum
GGGGGGGGGGGGGGGGGGGGGGGGAACCTCGCCTCAAGTAAACATTTGAAACAGATGGCAATTTCAAAGCAAGCTTCATCAATCTTTGTTGACCTTACCCCTTTTTAAAACTACTCTTATTTAGGATATTTGCAATTATAATACATACTGTAAGCTCATTTGAATATCAAATTAATTACTGAACACACTGGAGTAAATACCTCTTTTATAAGTCCTTGTTAAAAGTGAAAAGTTCTTGACTACGGTTGGATGGTGTGTTAATTTACAGTGATATCTAA
Organism: Rachycentron canadum; assembly: GCA_038496675.1. Lineage (NCBI taxonomy): Eukaryota > Metazoa > Chordata > Actinopteri > Carangiformes > Rachycentridae > Rachycentron > Rachycentron canadum. The sequence goes on from CM076648.1 coordinate 11,694,577, forward strand.
TCCCAAGTTACTTCACATAAAAGGCATTACTATACATATTTTAATGTGGGAGGTGGTTGTTTTCATGGCAATTTTCTGCTAGAGTACATTTTTAATTTATTCATATTTAATTTATTGGTCTCTGCATACCCGCTCAGTAAAACTAATCAACACCATGTATGGGCCTCTTAAAGCCACATCTCTCCTTGGCAGGCAGACAGGCAGCCTCTGCATTAGGATAAGCTCTCCTCTCTTGTGCACAGAGCTGGGTGAAATGCCCTGCATTCAGTCAAGCAGGAGGATACCACCTCCAAGGACACTATTCAGTTCTCAAAACAAGCTTTTAATCAGATGAAAAAAACAGGGGAAAATGAAAAATGTGCCCAGCCTTGAATGATCCAAAACATTTCAATTGCTGTGGATAGTGACCACCGTCACTGCTGTTAGAATTTCGTCCGCTGGGGACAATGCCTTTCACCTCTCTTTCTGTTACTTCCTGCCCTCAAACTCCTCTGCCCTTGAATTGGTTTTATGGGGCTTTGACAGTCATTTAGCAAAGTATGACTGGAGTTCTTATCACCTGACTACACTATACACTCCAAATATCTATCGACCCACTGACACACCTTGAGGAGGGTCTGCACAACCTTACACATGGAAATGATTTCAATTAATTACCATTCCCCTTTGACAAGGCAGAGAAGAGGGGAGAAACAAAGGAGCACAGACAACAGGAGCATTTCTCTGGTGTAATGTGCACCATGTGTAATGAGCAGCGGAAAGGTCATTTGACACATTTCTGCCAGAATGAATTCATTTATTTCAAGCACTTAATTCTGTAGTCACCTCATTGGTGCACGGCTTGGCAGTGCACTCACAGGGTGCATTACCACAAGTGGAGACTTAGTTTCCTCCCAACAGCTACTGCTGACCACAGGTCTGTGGGAATGCCTGAAGAGCAGAGAGATAGTGAAATGGAGTGTGGGAGATCAAATCACCCCTTCTATCATAGGAAAATCGCCTCCATCACCTTCAGTGTAATTGGAGCATTCATTACAGTTCAGTAAAAATGCAGGTTGCCATTAGATGGGCAATTTAAAAGTCGGCTCCTGGAGAATGAGAGACTTGAGGGGTCATGATACGGGGTCACAGTCAAGTAAATAATGGGAATTGGTCCCATGAGGTTTGGAAAACCACAAAGCCCGTGGTCACACACCAAAATACAACTCAGTGCAGGAAGAGAGGCTGGAATTCAATCATCAGACAGAAAATAAAATGCCCCCTGTGCCCTCTCAACAGCACAGTAATTACAGTTAGAAAGGCAGAGTGTAATTTGCTGTCACATATTTACTCTAACCTGATGAATTTAGAAACTTTTGTGATCCTTATGTTAATCACTAAGCATCTATTAAATTAGAAACTGAATTTCTACCAACAAAGATGTATGATGATAAATATACCTATATGTAATGTATAAGCTATAAAAATGGTTCATCAAATTTAACAATTCAAAAAACATACTTCAATCACTCTTTGTGAATGGAGTCATGCAAAAGTTTAGTCTGATAATGGAAGTTGTAGTGGGGAGTTGCCATCAGCTGCCACTAGAGGCCTCAGTATGGCTGAAAGTTGTACTTTGTTTTTCCAAGTACTGTTCTGCTGTTGCTTATATTTTGTATTACATTTCTCTGGTGGGGAAAAATTTCACTGTAAGCAAAACCAGAAATATTAGGTTGATCAAAGGAAGCATATTTAATGTGTTTAGGTTTGAAAACAGACTTGTTACTTATGTTCTGAAGGTTATTTTATAAAACTTTGTTCTAAACAAAGAAAACACAACAATAGCTCATCGGTCTATGTCCCATAGTGCTTTGCTAACTGCAAACATGCCTGAAGTCAAAACTGATAACATTATTTTAGATTCTCTTTGAGAGATTTAAACACTCGCACAACAAATCTGGGTATTTATTTCTTTGTGAAGCCCACTAATGACCATGTTTTTGCAGGAGAAAATGCTTCTACATTAAATATGAATAAACACATCATGATGAAACAATTAAGCAATGGTCTTCTGTGGAGCCGGTTTACGTATTTGTACGTCTAAAAATCTGGAATAACACAAACAAAGCTGTAGAGTCGTATTCACAAATGAGCTTTACTTCTCAGCTATAATTAATAAGTTTTGTATTTTGAGAATACACACATGCCCTCTTGTCAAGACTAAACCTTCACGATTTATGAAATAAGATGATAATCAATCAGATGTATGCTTACCGTGATTGGAAGGGATGTCCAGGGGTTCACAAGGCCTTGGAGTCGGGAGCTCTCACACAGCATATGGGTGTGCTTTCCTCTCAGCCCTTTTACCACTCAGGAGGCAGATTGGACTTCTCACTCTCAGCTACTTCGCATTATTGTCCATTATCACACCGTGGTCCATGTGTAAGGTGACAGTGGTGCTCTGATGGAGAGGCGACAGGGGGACCCAGACTGCAATAACATATTATTAGCTTTTTTCACAGCTCCACTGGGCTGGATTTACACTGGATATCCAGAGACCTCCGAGGGCAGCCCACTGTCACAGCGGCATCCACCAGCAAAGCAATTGCCAGAGATACACAGGTGTGTGTGAACTGAATAGCCATGCACCCACGCAAGGCACACACAGGTCACATGTACACACACTCACAGACACACATACAGACTGTCTGTAATCAGTGATAGGCCTTTTCCAATTAGCCTCAATGTGTTGTCATTTTTGTATGCTATTGTAGTACTACATGTTGTACATATAAGCACCTCTCCTGCCACAGTACTCACTGTGGTGAGTTAACAGATAGATAGATAGATAGATAGATAGATAGATAGATAGATAGATAGATAGATAGATAGATAGAGTTGCAAAGTGCATTTAAATTCTATCTGAGGTAGAGTGCTGCACATCTGCTGCTGCTGTTTAATGTGTGATGCTCTTGTCCTTGGTAATGTTAACAGTCTCCCTTGTGACTGATGCCTCTTGTCCCAGCCCTGTTTATAAAACAGTCAGAACTTCGTTAAGGGACAATAACATCAGCCAAGCTCAATTATGGTGACATTTTGCTGACGTGCAGATTGCCTCCCCTCAATCTTTTTTATGTAAAATACTGATGTGCCAGTCACATATGGATGGATGAACTTTGGGAGAATCAATGGTATTGATGAATCATAGATCATACAAGTCAACAAGACTGACAACAGGAGAGTGAATTCATTGCACGTGGAAAGTCAATATTAAATTGTAATCATAATCAGACAAAGTGAGTTATGTATAATCAATAGCACAATTATGATAGTACGTAGGAGTTGTCTTTGAAATAGAGACAATAAGTGCATTAAAAAGGGCTACATTGTGTTTATTATAGCACAAGCTTGGTTAGATATTTGTGAATTGATACAGGTATCCTTCAGTTATTTATGGCGGCACACGTTATCCCAGGTAGCTCATTCAATTATATAACTCTTCATTGCACTTGGTGTGTTAGCAAGAAAAACAATTTGTCATGAATCGTTAAAAACCATGGAAGTTGCCAGTTTTGCTCTGAAATATGTTGGAAGGAGGAGGCTAAACCCAGTGAGATGATTGCATTAGATTATCCTTTGGGGTGCCTTGAAATTTTGGGCTTGCCATGTGTTTGAGAGGAGCAACACTCATCATCTGTTGTTGTTGTTGGTCTAACAGTGTCAGCAAATGTAACAAAAAAATGAATTAGAATATGCATGACACAGCAAAGTTCTCTATATATTTATTATTAATTATTTTCTTTAATGGGCTTGTTTTTTTTTTCTGTGTCATGTCAAACATTTGGCCCGTTGAAGTGGGTCATGCATGTTTGGGCCAGAAATGAATGCATCTATAGTTAGTACAAGCAAAAGTACATTATTGAGGTAACTAGAAGAGAAGCTTTGATGAGCCAAGAATAAATTTTTGATTGTGCAATTAAATGACCAAACAAAAAGTGAAGCAGAAATAAGTAGAGGTAATACAATGGAGGAGAAGATGAAATGCATAAGACCTGGAAAATATTTATCTATAGTTAGATTTAACATTAGTGAATGTTCAAAAACATTAACAGGTACATGTCTTGTCAGGTACAAGGACTTCACAATTCATGATACGATCAAGTGCTGGAGAGTAAAAACAAACAGAGATTAAATTTGTCTATTTGGACAGAAAAATCTGCGCTTAAAATTTGTTCTGTATGTCATACTTAATGAGTCATGGAGGAATTATTGTTGAACAGACACAGGCAAGGGAAGTAAGGGGGAGGCCAGTGTTTGGAAAATGTAAGCTGACATGCTGCAGAGCAGCAAATCAAGGGAATATATCTGAGAGGTGGACAGGTATCGACACACATGCACATACCTAACAGCAGGGAACTGTCAGGGCCTTCTAGGCTCAAGACCAAACATATCAACATTTTAAATGTTATATTTAATCTCTAATTTATTTTCATAAACATTTTTCTTTGAATTCTAATCCCTTCTGCTGACTTATAAAGCCCTTAATGAAAAAGCTCCATCTTATTTGAAAGACCTCATAGTCCCTTATTATCCTTCCAGAGCACTTCGCTCCCAGCATGCAGGTCTGTTAGTGACTCCCAGTATCTTTAAAAACAGACTGGGAGGTAGAGCCTTCAGTTATCGGGCTCCTTTACTATGGAACCAACTCTCTCCATGGGTCAGAGAGGCAGACACTCTTACTACATTTAAGACTAGGCTTAAAACCTTCCTCTATGACAGAGCGTTTAGTTAGGGCCGGTTCAGGTAGCTCTGAACCATTTTTATGCTGCTATAGGCTTAGACTGCTGGGGGACACATCAGGTTACATGGAGCTCTTTCCTCTCCTCTCCTCTCCTCTCCTCTCCTCTCCTCTCCCATACTTTAAATTATCATTTTCACTATCTACTGCACCTTGTTGTTTGGCCTTGGTGTCTGGCTCTCTCTCTCTTGTGTTTCCACAGATCCACTGAAGCTCCATCTCTCTCCACCAACCACCCCCTGCATCAACCCCTTCCCCTTTTACCCCTGCTGTTAAACCGACCTGCTCTTCGCTCCCAGGAACCGGTCTACCACCCATTACCCCCATTAAGCTGCCTGACTCTCCCTGCCTTCCCTCCCACCAAAAACTGCCTTCATTAACTCCTGCACACCATTTCCATCTGTGTATATTCTGTATTGTTACCTGTTTTCTTGTCTGTATACAACATCTATTGCACGTCTGCCCGTCCTGGGTGAGGGATCCCTCCTCTGTTGCTCACCATGAGGTTTCTCTTTTTTTCCCTGTTAAAAGGGTTTTGTTTTGAGTTTTTCCTCAGTCGATGTGAGGGTCTAAGGGCAGAGGATGTTGTTATGATGCTATGTAAAGCCCTTTGAGACAAACTGTTTGTAAAAATGGGCTATACAAATAAAATTGCCTTGCCTTGCCTTGCCTAATTTTAGCCTTATTTTCTATCAAGTCATAAGTGAAAGTGATATTGTCCTAAAACCATGAAAACAGAGTTCAATTAGATCTTCCTTTTTTTGTTGTTGTCTCTAGGCAGAGAAAAGGTTAGCCTGCTCACTCACTGTTTAGGACTTCATAACTGGGACAGAGAGCCTGAAGCCCCCAGAGCAGTGTGTTTGTTTAGGAGGTGGCAGGTGGATTAACCAATCGCATTTCATTTATATTGGGTGCAACCAAAAGTGACTCCTCTTGGCCTTATCAAACGTTCAAGGCCAGCACTATTGCATGGGGCAAATTGTCATCGGCTTTTCAAATACGTGCGTTCACTGTTTTCACTTGCCCCTAATGGTATGAAAACTCAACAGAAAATTGTGGGGATACTTCAAATTTGTAGGTCACAAACAAATTAAAACAAGCTTACCCAGGGCCCTCCGGCAAAAATATAAAAAAAAATGGTTTTTGTATTGGATGCTTAAACTGTTTGCAATGGACTTCACATGATAATATTAATGGAATGGAAAACTTTTATGAAAAACCCCTTTTAAAGTTTTTGATCCATGGACACTTACAGACTAAAACAATTTGAATAGTTGAGCAATAGCAAATACAAATTCATGACTGCTTCAAAGGTAGGGAGTCGCTTCTTTTTTGCCATCTTGCTGGTTTACAGTGCCGACCAAGATACATTTGATTTGAGAGTCAAGAGGGTGAAGGTTGGGGTTGGTCAATGCCAATACTCATGCTTCACCCCTGATGCCTAAAAACTTGTGTATATATTTGACCTCCTATAAATATGCTAACACGTATATCTTTTACAAACCCTGCATGTGTTCTGTGATCTGTCACATTATCTTTTCTCACGTCATTGTTCACATTTTATAACTGCACACTTTATTTATATTGCTGTAACTTAACTGTAACTGCTGCTGATATTTTGTACATTCAGTTGATTTGACTCCATTGCTTTTCATATGGACGTTTTAATAAATAGCCACTTCATATGTCCAATGCTTAAGTAATGCATGTTTTTACAACTACTTCTATATCTGATGACAATGTGGCAAATGTAGAGCAATGTGTTAATAAGTAGTTTGTGTGTTTTTATCCACAGCTCTATGTCATGAGCATAGGTGTGATAGAATACAGATGTCTGAAGAGTGAAGAGGGTGGGAATCTGTATATACTGTACTTGGCAGCATCTAAGCCATATTAAAGTAGCACAGTGTATTAACAGCAATGAAAATCAAAATTAAAGACATACAGACATTCAAAACACAAGCCTCTGCAAATGAAGTCAGAAATTAATTTTGCAAGTTAGAAAAGCCGTTAGGGCAGAACAAAAATAGATTTGGTGTGTAACACTAAATGAAAACTAAATCACATTACTGCTTACTGTTGCATTACAGTTAGCATGTAATATTAAATGTAATATGATCTTAGATTAGATATGGTGTTGTAGTCCAACATTTGTTTTCTATGTGTTGTTCACTCTACCTTGGGATGTCATGTTAGATGGTAGAGGAACATACAGTAAGACAGAAGCTGTTCACTGAGCTAGCTGCAGCAAGGCTGAAAAGTCAGTGTACATCCTGTGAGATCAAGATTTAAAGGAGCAGGGGATGGATTGTGTTTATACATTTTAGGCACGAGCCGATAATTATACTCTGTCCTCAAAGCTAATGTAACTGTTTAATCCTTGCGCAAAGACAGTTTCAAACTTGGGTTTCTACCACCTTAACGTTTACCCCTTGGTGTACAAAGTGGCATATGAACTGTTCAGGAGGCCATTTCAATCCAACCAAGTGCCTTCACACATCAAGCTTAGCTCCAGAGCAAAGCCCTCAAGTGATCGCAGAACTCTTGGCCAGATGGCAAACATTGTTATGCTTTTGTGCTAGTGACAGACAAGGCCCGAGGCATTATGTTTTTGGTTTGTTCGTTCATCCCATTCTCTCCAATGTAAAAAAATTTCACTTGGACTCAAAGATCAACTGATTAGATTTTGTTGGGCAAAGGTCAGATTCACTGCGTTTTTGCCTTCAGAAAATTTAATCAAATTTGGTACAAATGTTCACTTTGGTGTCAAGAATCAACTGAAAAATATGATATCCTAACAATGGCCCAATTTAGCATAAATGTAGGATAAAATTATGAAGTGATGACATTTAATATCCAAAATGTCAGAGGTCAAATTCACTGTGAGATAATAATGTTCTGCAAAAACAGCCCTGGCACTTCTCACTTGCGACCATATTTCATGCAAGTTGGCTGGTTGGTGGCAGCATACAACCATGAGGTGGTACTTCTAGTTCCTTAGACAGCAAATAACCCTCTTTCCATTTCCAGTGAGTGTCCCTAACAGTTGGAATTTTCATCCTACTTCTGCTGTACATTTCCATTAATTTCGTTCAATGTCTGACTTCAGATGCTCATTGTGAATCATAGTCTTTATAATAATCATAACTAACCCTTTCATGTCTTGTAACAGCAGCTGCACTGAGCTCTGCTACCCAACACAGGAAGAGTCTTGGTCTGGCTTTAGCTCTCAAATTTGACAGTACAGGGTAAAGATCCATATTGTAGGCAATTTAGATTTCAGTATAATTCTTCAAGTATCAATCAGTTCAATCAACAAAATTATCAGACTTTGCCTATACTTAACAACTTATAAGTTATTTATGACCATTTTTACTTTTTTGATGCACGAGTTACATATAGTTATACTCATAACCAGACCATAAGAACACAATGTACATGTAGACACATGCACGCATGTGCAACGTGTGTATGTGCATAAACACACACACAGACATTACTATATTTTCAAGAGTGAATATAATCATCAAAACAAGCTCTCTCTCTCCCTCTCTTGCCTTTGACTGCAGCAATAAAAAGCATTACATATGACTCACATGATGTGAGGCTCCTTTTCCTAATAAATTCTCTGAAGAGGGGGAAGAACTGTCATCTTCTAATGAAGATGACAGCTTTTCTCCATCAAAAAGATTGTCCTAAGGATGTATAAGTACTTTGAATCAGACACTATAATTGCTGACAAATGAAAATACTCAAGGTGGTGTATAGACAATCTTCACCGAGGCCTCGTTTTCCATTGTGTGGACTGGATTTAGCTACAAGGTCCAATAACTTCAGAAACCTGACAGGTGCTGCTGCGATACTCATCGTCCTCTTGTTTGTCCACTTTTTGCTTCATTATTTTCACTTAGCTACTGAGAGTTTAGAGGCCACAGATTTTCCCTTTACCCTCAACTGTTCAGTGTATGACACACTATTAGAGGGACAACCCATGAGCTCGACAACATAAAATTAATGTAATGTCCCTTAGATAAAAGGTGTGTGAAGTTGATGGCCTACACCTTGGCTTCTCTCCATTAGATATCCCTTTGCCCTTCACTCTGTTGTCTTTCATTCACTGGCTTTTGTTGATTAACCATAATGAGGTGACTTACTATAGACCGCAGGCCGGCCCCCTGCTTTAGTGAGGTGGTACAGATAAAAAAAAGTCCATCCAGGCAGCCGTCATAGGGGGTCAGTACAAATCAGATGCAGGGGCTTTCTTGTGTCTGGCAGCCGACACTTTCAAATGTTAATGGATGGGGGCGAACAAAGTTGAAGTGGGTCTGAAAATGCTAATTGTCCCTAATTCATGTAAATAGGTTTCTTAATGGAGGAATTAAGCATTTTAAATATGCAATTGGAGGCAATCAGTCCTTTCATTTGGAGGGGTGGCACAGGTGTAGTGGATTGAAATTCATCTTTCACACAGGGTGGCTCATTTGTCATTTGGCTGTGTTCAGGCATGGATGACGGGGACTGGAAGACAGGTCCTTCTGCACCGTTATGTACAGATATCTGGGAGTGAAACACGCTGCAAAACCTATAATTGTGTTCTTGTTGTCGATCATATCAAGATAGAGCGAAAAGCAATTAACGCAGACTGCAATCAATACTGGTAAATACAGCCAGTGCAAAAATATAGTTTATTCTCACCACTTAAAGAGGCAATATCCTGTTACATTTATATGTTTCTGGAGAGTTATTTATATTTCTTATCTAAACTATATATTAAATGTATTTATACTTGTATATATGATACAAAGAATATATGTAGTGTCATGTTTGGATAAAAAAAAAAAAGAGTGTAGCACATAACAAAGAATGGAGGCCTACCTACCTACACATCACAGGCAGAGGAGCAGCAGAGTAGACAGCTCTGACTTATTATTCTGATCATCTCAAACAGACAATAAACCAGGAGGTCATGTTTCAGCATGTAATAACATGGTGTAGCAGCAGGACCAGAGACAGAGGGAAACTCTCACACATCGAGTATGGGTTATGAATCAAATGGGCAAGGCTTTGTCTCAGAAAATGACTTATTAGTCAATATAAAGGGGGATACTGTGTCTTTGAGGTGTAAATAGCCATGGCTCTGTAGAGAAGTGGAGGCAGCCCTGGTTAATGAACGAGACAAGAAAAACCTTGTTTAAAAGGACAAAGCAGATCACAAGATTTCAAACCCATTAGCTGCTACTCACAGGGAATGATAACAATGATAAAGGATGGTAGGCCCTTTTGATTTCGAAGTAGCAAACTGTGTTGTCTTGGGAAAAAATCTTTTCCTGGAGGAGAATCAAAGAGCAGTTCATTTTCACACTGACCTTCAGGGCTCAAGGCGGCCAGACAAGGGCACAAACAGATTGAGAATTAATTGGTGCAATTAACATTTTGTGATTATAAGGACTTCAGATCAATACCCTATGCAAATAGCGGTATTGATGTGCAGCAGAAACCTTGTTAATTGTGTTTGGCGAACAAACAGGCCCCTGTGTTACTATTCCATAATGGAACAGGAGACACAGACAGGTTCAAACTGCTGACCACTTTAAATGCATGAAGACACCCGGCAGTTTCACTCTCCTCCATCCTACCAGTCCACCCCTTCACCCTCCACTCCGCTCAAGACTCTTCAGGAAAGTTGCAGAGTTTGATGATCTCAGTTGCTTTTAAGTTAGCCTTTTAGTGGCGCTTTGAAGAGGCTCTTAAAGGCTGGATGAAGATTCTTCAGTGTTTCTGTGATCACCATGCTCATGTCAAGCTGCAGAAGATTACACAAATGGCCTTCTGCCTCCTTTTTTTTTTTTTTTTTTTACAATATTTAACAGTGGGAATGGGCATGTGAGGAATAATAGAAACACTCTGTGCTGACAGCCATTGAAATGAATTAGTTTCAGCTTTATTGCTATGGACTGGATTTTCCACTCTCGTTATTAAACTGCGTTAAAAATGCACTTTCATTTCAGATAAGTACCAGTAATCCTGTTTGCGGACCACAGCAGATGAAGTTAAATATAATTTAAGCAGAAACGGAAACGGGTGGAACAATGTAATCACTGAAAGTGAGATTGAAGTGATGCTATTCTTATCATTATTATTATTTTCATTACTGTTGGTTTGGAAAGACACTAGTAATGGTAGCAGCAACAGCAAGCAGAAGGTGAGAAAAGATGGGGAAAAAAACACCAATCCAATAACTATCAGAGCCAGTAAATCCCTGCTCAGTACTGCCTGTCTCACTTTTTCTTTCTGTGACAATTGGCTTGCAGATTGTTGCAGGGCTTACATCCTGTGGCCTTGAGGAAACACACAGAGCTGGCAACGTTCAAAAAGCATGAAGCTACTGTTAATTAGCTGAGTTTACAGGCCGAAGGAACAGTTAGCAGGGTCTTTTATGTGCTGTACTGCCCGCTGTGGCTGTGGTGGTGGTGTAATGATTCTGTGCTTGATGTAGGCATACCTGTTTTTAACATTTGCGACAGGATGTAGCATAAAAGGTAAAGACCCTGGTGAGAACAGAGTAGAGCTGTGTTCTATTTAAATAATTTATTTGACATATGGATTTTGCAAAATTAAATGATAGATATCGTAATAACTCTACCCCGATTTTACCATAATTTAAAACGAGGTTCTCAAGAGTAAGATTACAGGTTATATTATAAAAACTATAACAATTGACATTGTATTAGACATTTGTTAGTGTGCTAATTACAGTTAATTCTTTTCAATTTTGGGCTGTGCTCCTTTAGGCATTAGCCTTAATCTCCCTGGTGATGAAGTTAGTGTATTAAATAGAAAGCACTAGAGGGAGGGAACAGTGGACATGGAATTAAACCATCATACTTAAAACTATGTTGAACAAACACTACCACTTATTGGACTATTTAATAACTCTTGAATCTTATAACCTTTCTGTAAAATTTTTTGTGAGGTAAGACCTCATTATAGCTGCTTTTATACAATAAATATAATCTTTTCAAGTAATGGCTTCCAGCTTGAGGGTTTGATGCCCCTTTTTTATGCAAAAGTAAAGTTAAATTCTAAAAGACCCACAAATATCCAAAAGACACATTTAGTTTCTATTGGAAATCGTAGTGTAATTAATATGGATATTGGACTCATTGCTATGGCTGTGTGGTTTTATAAAATCCATTAAGTTGCTGCTTGATGAACTTCCTTATACACTGGATCAATTAATGTCAATGGTCAAGAATGTAAAAATCAAGATATGTAGAGCTGCAAATACACAAGGACGAAGATCAATCCACAAATAAACATCAGTGAAAGTGGACTGAGGGGCTGGAGGTGGAAGCTGGAGCTGGCTTAACAGTAAAATAAACATTGCTGAGAGGATGAAAGTGATTGTGGTGATGATGACATTGATTCTATCTGTTATTGCACCTGTTATAAAATTGATTGTATCACTGCTGCAGAAGTGAAGAGGCAGTTTATTCTACCTAAACAATCAACATATAAAAGATACATAATGATGACATGTGAACCATTTCCCAAACACTGTAATAGACACAAAAATAATGCAGATAGTAAATCATAAAACCAGCAGTCAAAATGCCTATCTACAGTCAGGCTGTGGAGAGCAGGTGAAAAATACACAATAGTATTGCATTTTTAGACATGGTTCAAAAAGACCTTGTCAAGATTGATGTCCCTCCTGTAGCTATAGTTAATAGTAAGGCAACACTCCTGAAATTAGAATCCACTTCTTTCTAAATGCACCACCTGTGAATCGAGGGCATCTGAGAAAAAAATGGAAGGGTGCATGTCATTTCTATAGGTTTCCAAGACACAGGGAAAGGAGAACAGCCAATCTGTGGGGTGTAATGGATATGTCAAGAATTGCTAAATCATAGGTGTCTGAGGCAGAAAGACAACTAACCCAAACATAATGTCATTCTTGAGGCAGAAAAAGAGGCAAATGTGAGAAAGAAGAAAAGAGGAAACAACAGGAGTGGATAAAGTATTGCATTTAAATTTGGGGACCTAAAAATGAGAAAAATATTAACTGTTTATTTTCCTGTGTACTGTTCTTTATTATTACCTATTTGGCATCTCTGTCTGGGTGCATTATGGAAATGAAGTAATGCTACTTTGCTTAACAATAACACACTGACTTTGAATCCTCTTACTTAAGGTTTGATTGCTTCTTGACGGTGGTTTTAAATGAATTGTGTGGAGGAGTGATAAAGAGCTTATTGCCAGGAATAAAAGCCCAGAGCAATGAAGAAAAGCTACACATGGAGTGGCTAGGCGATACAGGCTATTACGGTGAGGGAATGGTGTCCTTGACTGCCAGGACGGCTTAGAATTTTATTTCATCTTGTTTTGCTGGCTGCTGACAATGATGCGTGACTCTGGCACTGGAGGAAGAGGGCAAAGCATGAGAGCCATTTTAGATCTCATTTACATATAGTGTGTCTATAACTGCATGAGAATAGCCATGTTTGGCGTGAATATGCATGTGAGCATGCTAAGTGCGTGCTTCAGTAGAGGTACGTTCAGGTGCATTTGTGCATTGAAGCGTTATAAAAGTTTGCTTTTTTTTAATGCTTTACACGGTGAGATTTGGGGAAAAGTTACTATGCTTATCATTCTCCTAGTGTTGGGTGTATTTGTGAATACACACTGGCTCTGACCTCTATCACTCACATACTCTGAAGCCCCCAAACCTCATGTAAATTCGGACAATGGAAGACCCTGGGACTCTGGGAATTGTTGTTTATCAGCGCAGTGAAAAGAACGGTTGAGCTGTAATGGCCCTCCAGTGGGTTCAGTATGCAAACTTCTCTGTGCAGTAGCAGTTTGAGGCCTCCCCTCTGAGCTGCACATCTCTGTGTTATTTTGGTTGGCTGCTTGTTTTGGGCGGGACCAGTTCATTTGGAGGTTATCACTGCTTTTGTCAAGGTGAGTCAGTTCTTTTGTTGATTGTTCAAATGAGGCAGCAAGATCTCCAAAGAAAAGTTATTCTCCCCTCAGAGTCCATTCAGCCTCCAAAGTTGTAACTTTAAGATTTTAAAGATATGATTTATAAAATGCACACTTAAACAAAAAAAAAAACTGTTAAAATAAATGTTACACTGCGTGTAATTAGCTGCTTTTTTCCAGGACGCCACATCCTTTAGTTACTGCTACTTGTCAAGCTTTCCACTCTGACATTTAACTTGCAGTTAGTGATAAAGAGGTAGAAGATTTACCATTGATAGTTCTTTGTAATTTTTCAAACAATAGGTCTTTGATTTCACACAGTGGCAGACGAAAGACTGCAAACTTTTAAGGTCACGACCTTTGATTTTGACGGCAGAACAGACAACTGTCATCAGTTGATTATTTTTTACTTGGTAACTAAGCTAACATTAGCTAGAAGAACTGTTTAAAATGCAGCCTCGAGCTGACCTCACGTCTCCAAATGGTCTGTTTATTAAAAAAAAAAAAAAGGTAAAAGGCTGAATATATGCACATAATAGCTAATGCAGTGGTTAAAATTAAGTTGTTCTTTTGGTGCAGGCTAAAGGAAGATGGGAAAATAAGACTCTTTTGTCTGACATAACTCTATTTAGGCTACTTAGCATATACACTCTATTTCCAATTTTGTTTTCAATTTTAATGGTTGCACTAGTTCATGTAGTTGGTTGGAGTAATTGCAGTTGTACCAGACCACCATCGCCACAGTCATACGCTTTTGAAATGACCACGGTTTGGTTAATTTTGGTCCGACAACTACTTGGTCAGGTTTAAAGATCATGATGAGGATTTGTTACTCTTTAGTCTACATCACCCGAGCTTCTCCTTTGTTCCCATCACAATTACTACAGCCACTAGAGGTCGCCTAATAATAAAACCAAGTTATAGGTTATTGTAAGCTGTTAGGCCTGATGACCTATAGTGTCTTTAACTTTCACTGGGCCAAGTGCTGCAGAAAAGCTTCTGTCTAATATTCAAGCTAACAAAGTGTCTGTAAGATTTATGAGAAAATACTGAAGGCCTTTAAATTAAGCTGTTGATTAAGTGGTACAACTAAAGCTAAAAAATAGAAAACACCATACAGACAATCAGACATACAGTGAAGAAAAAAATCTTCAGAGAAAAACATAGTTTATTCTAAGCAACAAACTCCAAGCACTGACTTCTTGACTTTGTGAGTCAGGCATGCCAAAAGCTGTTACTCTTTAAATAAAGTATATGTCCAGTAATTATCTTGTGATGATGCTGCGTGTTTTCAGGCATGCAGAAAATAATGATCATGTGCCACAAAGTGCTTGAAAAATTACAGGGGTGAAACTTCTCTCTCTGATCGGTTTAGGTATTTCAGACACCCTTTTCCAAAGAGATTTGGTCAGAGCTTTTCCTCCACTTAAACACAGAAACACTGAGGATCAATTTGTGGGATTAGTGGACACTGCTGAGATAAAGTTGTAGCTGAAGAGGCCCATATGACTATTGCCCCCCTCCCCACCCTCCAGTGTCCCACTCAAGTCCTCTTAGCTCCATTCCTGGCCACAGACTAAGCCCATCCAAACCCCAAATGTAATAACACCCCTAGCTCAGCCCGGCCCCTCAGAATCATCATGTCCAACACAACCAGCTTTAACTGTGGCACTGTCTCCGATCTGCAGCCCTCCCAGCACCGTCTCCTCCCAGAACTTTATTTAATGAGTGAAGTTTTGTGGTGGGTGTTCAGGGGTCTCATGCCAGGCCTGGAGCAACAGAGGAGGAGCTTTCATAAACCATGGGTGAACAAATGGGATTTAACACACAAGAGGCTCTGATGGCCTATTAATTCTGCTCTGGCTGGCATCCAAAATGAGCCCAGCCTCTCTCCTAATTCATGGCTAATTTCTATCAGAGGTATCAGGAGACTTTTTTTCCTCTGTGCAGGATGCATCCACATAACTTTAATGGATTCATTCAAGGGCTACGGCACGCAGACATTGATTAGATTGCCTCTGAGGCCCTGCTGCTGGTCGCTTGACATAGGCAGCAAATGAAATGTGACCTCTGGTAAAAGGCCTGAACCAGCCATCCCCAGTCTAATCCATTAGCTCAGAACCTTTCCCAATCCCATTTAATTAATGAAGTGATTTGAAAAAGGGTGAACATTTACCAATCTCTGGAACTGGAAAATAGTGGACATATAAAATAACTGAAACAACAAGAGCAACAAGAAAAGCTACAGACTCAGTCAATTAAAAAAAAAAAAAACCTACACAAAGTAAAACCATGAGAGTTAGGTTGCAGAGTAATTGTTTGCAATGAGATGGAATATTATTCCAACCCTGTGACAAGATGATCCAACCACAAAACACATACAGATGTGAGATAATGAGTTGGGTTAAGGAAAATTGCCTTTCTTTGGCTGGATAGCTTAAATATTTGTCAGCAAGAGAAAAAGTCAATTTATTCAAATTCATCAAAGCCAAACAGTGACAGCAGGGGAGGGGGAAGTTAATCAGTGAAATGTAAAACATAAGAGAGGAAAATATTTTCCACTTTTGTCTGCAGAAAGAATTTACCAGTATGTTCATCTTGGCTGTGCAGCTGTGATCAGCACTCATCAGCACCAGCTCAAATCGGCTTTCTGGAAATCACATTTTGTACAGTCATTCCCCTTTTAACAAGGATCCCTTTCTATACACAAACTTTTTCTTCAAACAATTGGAAAAGGAGCTGGAGCACCGTATTTCTCAATGTCAAAACAAAGACAAGCACCAGATCTCTGTTGCTGCATATGTTACATTACTTATTTTTCTAATTGAATTCATTTATTTATCTTCAATTAATAATTTATGATGCAACACAGTGGTATGCAAATGAACAATTTAAATTTAATGAGTTTTTAATGACCAAACAAATAATTAGTCCAGCCCGGTGTGGTGTGCATATAATTTGAGAGAGAATGAATTTGAGAGCTTTGTTCAATGTTTGAGTACAGACGGGCTAATTTACTTATAGAGCAGTTTATGCAGCAAAAGAGCTGTGTGGTACATACAAAAGCATTGCAAAGTCATTACCTCAAGATCATTAAGAAGTCTCCAAAAGGTTGTGTTGTGGACATGTAACGCTAAAGAAATAATGTGAGTCATTATATTCCACACAATCATAGCAAATAGCAAAATAGAGGCACATGCTCAGAATATAACTCACGCTGACAAAGGGAAAATCCACTGTGGATATCCTAAATATTCTAACTATTCCCACTGGTGTGGGAGAAAAAGGCAGAGGGTTACATGCCACTGGAGCCAAATGGCATTTGATAATGGCTTTTTTCTGCAAACCCAAAAGACATTGTTAAGATTTACATTTTCAAATATATGCTGACCTTTTTCCCTCCTCTCCCTTGTTCGCTTGTCATCAGCACTGTAATTGAATCAATATATTTCCTGATCAGCCCAGAGATTGAATAAGGTCACAGGAAGCCATGTGTGGACATTAAAAATCATTATTCTACTCAAATTGAGCAGAGATGGCATACACCATTCAGGGTTCAAAATGAAATTATATTAGAGTCTATTACACTTTTACAATTATAGAGACGTTCCAATATTACAACGGAAATGAAGTCATAATAAAAAGCCCACGGGTGTATTACAAAGAAATGACCCAACTATTTTTTTTCCCACTTTTGCACTGTTATGGAATTGATGAAGAGAACTTGGTGACATTACATTCACTGATAAGTGACCTTATTCATGAAAAATAGGAGGAGTCTGTTTCAGTTGCTCCATTTTCTTACTTCGAGTTTGCTGTGGAGCTGTTTTCCACCTGCAACATCTCAAGTCAGTAACAGTGTACGCAGATTTACATTTGCTCACAGATACTTTCCAGTGGCAGTAAGTGGTACAAATGTAGCTGCTAAAGCAGTTACTGCTTTAATTGCCTTTAAGCATACATTTATTTTAATTATTCATTTATTTTCTGGGATATGGGATTTTGCTTTATGCACATGTCTGACTACCAAAATGGCTAATTAAATAGCCCAGTAGAGTTGTGCAATTTTAAGACAAAGTTTCAATCCTTTTAATCCAATACAGAAAAAAAAAGGGGAAAATTAAATTAAACCCCACTATTAACTGAGAGTTTTCAGTCTAAACTCTTGCAAATTATGTCTAACTATCAAATTAGATAAAACTCCCTTTTTAATTGGCTTACTTACTGAAATGAATAACAGTTATCAGCTATCAACTTATCAACCCCAAATGAAATAAGAATGAGGAGGACAAGAAAAAAACTCTCCTTCCGGCTTTGCAGTCACTCTTATGGTCCACTTTCCTATAGTTTACACATTTAAAAGTATAGTTTACATGTTCTGAGATTAGGCTCAGTGTTTCCAAAATTAGACAGTTATGTGGCTCCACACATTAAGTGGTGACCTGTGATTTGTCTGTAGTGTTTTGTTAATCTGGAGAGGAAGAGGTTCATTTCTTCAGTTGTTATACTTCTGTTTCACTTAAGGCGCAGCCCCTCTGGTCAATTAGGCGTGATGGTCACAATGTCTGCAGAGCTCTAACAGTGTGCTCCTTAAAGCCTGCCAAATGACGGTGAGCGGGGATATCCAGTCGCCTGGAAACGACGCCGGCTCCCACAGCCATCATCATCATCGCTGGATGTAAATAGCCTTTCATCTCAGGTGGAACAGAGCCATTGAGTGAGCACATCTACATTGCCCTGTTTAAACTCTGCATACAGAGGGATGAACGGTAATGAAAGGACCATTTACACTGTCTATTCCACCTCTCCAGATTTTTTGAATATAAAACCTCAGAGTGGAACGTTTATGAAATACATAATGACAATCTAAATCAGTGGGCGGCTTCAATCTACAAGGATTAGTGGGCTTGATGTGGTTCAAAACGTGAAGGCATACTTGTCGCCTTATTACTGTAAGAGCTTCAGAAGTCCTCCCTGAAAGAGTGAGGGAGGGAGGGGAAACACTCAACTATGCCACAGATCTCTGGCAGCAAATTAGGGACTGTGTTATCTGTTCAGTATGGAAAAAAGAGGCTGCGAGATACTTGGCCTGTCACATTTTTCAGGTAGAGGAAAATAACTCTGTGGTGGATTTTTACTTTAATGATATGCCCAGAATATTACCGCCTGAACATAGCCATGCAACTCTGCAGACAAGGAGTGATATGACTGTGTAAACTGTACATGGATATGTTTGGAACAGACACTTTTGTTCATTAGAGGTTTGCAGTTTGTGGATTTTTATAAACATCTCTATCATTTGCTAACACTCAGCAGTGAAAGTATCATAACATCAAAGCTCTTTGGAAAGATAAGTAAAAAAAAAAAAAATTACAGAAATTAAAGGGGACTGTAAACTGCAGATGTTTGCATTGTTGGGATTATTGGGATGGGAACTGTGACTCATACTCAATGTTGGATACATTTAGATACAAAAACATGGTTCATTAAGATGTTTAATGGACAGGTTTCCAAGCAAATAAAGTTTTTTTTGGAGTAATTTAATTTTGATAAATAATTGTTGAGTTTCTTTAGAAGGAACATTTGCACTTTCAGCAGTCCATAAGATAATAGTGTATGTTAGCTAGCAGCTGATCAGAGCCCTGCATTTTAATTAAGTACATGGCAGTTTTGAGACTGATGAGGAAATAATACCTTTTTTTTTTTAAAGCAACAGTACATTTAAAAATTTACAAATGATTATGTATGTAGATGACACATGCAACTTCACCTAAAGCCTCTGCACCATTGATAGATGAAAAGACAACTACGCACCTTTATGGACTCACTAAACATACTGACATACTAAATTGCCTACTCCCTTTAAAAAACAATACTGTGCTGTCCTGTTCATTAATCTCTCTAAAGCATACCAATCACAAATCCACTCTTGTTTACATAAATAATTGTTTTAAATCATTACTCCAGTGTTCACTTTTTTGTCGATGACACAATTTTATATGTCCCAGGCTCCAGCCCAGCCCAAGCCCTGAATTGTTTTTAGTCTGCTATGATGACATCCAAATGTCTGTCCTTTATCACAGATTAGTCTTAAATGGAGAAAGGAGACAGTTTCCCCCACTTATATCAGTTTTATTGGCATTCATATTACTCTTATTGGTTCATACAAATATCTAGGAATTTGGCAGATTTGTCATCATTCAAGGTTCATATTCAACACAAAAAAATGATGATTCCATGATTTAAAGATTGTCTCTCCTCTTCCAGCCCTAAAACTATTGTGCAGTCAACCTTCATGTCTGTCCTTGACTATGGAGATATTTTGTATTGACATGCCCCATCAACACTCCAGCAGTTAAACCCTGTGTATTATAGTGCAATATGCTTTATCACAAATGACAAATAAAGTACTCATCATTGTGCTCTGTATTGCTCTGTGGGTTGGATCTCCTTACAGTCAAGAGGAAATAGACATCTCGGGTTATTCATTTGTAAAGCTCTACTCTTAAAGCCTCTAAACTACCTCACATCTCTTCTCTCATTTAAATCTAGTATCCATGTTACATGATCCATTTAACCCTCAATATCCCTCATGTTCACACTAATGTTGGCAGAACTGGTTTCAGGTACTAGCACCACCTAAATTGAAAGGAACTGCAAACTGTCCTCAAAATGGAGACTCACATTGCCATTGGAGATTTTAAAGCTTTATTGTTTGATGTATTTTATGACTATTGTAAATGTTATTGTTAATTCTTAGTTTCCTGTGATGTGCAGTTGTATGTGTACAACTTGCAGTGTTTCCAATGGCCTGGGTTTTCTGTATTTTCGTTGTGCGTCTTTATGATTTCAACACACTATCACAAGCACTATCTCATCAGCTACTGAAACATAGCAGTCTTGTCGCCACGATATTCATAGCCAAAATATGACAACACTATGGACACAAGAAGCCATGCAGTAATAATTCAATAATAATAATAAAAATCCTGGTTTAAAAGAGCACTGATCATGATGGCAGTACTTCAGTCTCACCCAATGAATATCCTTCATATATCAATAAATCAACACACTGTGTGCACACGTTGGTACTTGACAGTCATGTTGGCGTATGAAGATTAGAATGAAATAAATAATGAAAGATGAAAGGTTGGAATATATCATTTTAAGGCTATGGGGGATTTGTGTCATTAACTCATGACTGAAAGAATTGATGATTGCATTTCTAATACTAAATGTATGGATGAACATGCACATAAACTCACATGCAATCTTAAATTCACATAAGGTGCTTTAGCTGTTGTGCTCTGCAGTCTGATTGTCTCCTTCCACAGCCAAACCTGCTGGCTCGCACTGTCACCCTGGTTTTTTGGAGACCCGATGGTGATGAATGTCTTTTCCTTTTCGTGAAGTCCCCTGTAATGCTACAGCATGCCAGGCAGAATGAAAAACAGATTAAAGAGGCAGGAAACCGACACAGAGAGGATGTTTGGCTGTTGGCTATTGAGTTATCAGCCCTTTTCACACCTAATGAAACAACTTTCAGCACTGCAGCTTATTAAATATCCCCCAGTCACTGGGCAGAGCTGCAGAGTTGCCTGGCCCTGAGAGTGCTACATTAGATTTTAATTAAAAACAAACAAATTACCCAGAGCTCCATGCATCCAGGAAATTTAACTCCATCCAAATAGGACCCAACTTTTAACTGTGGAATGATTCCTGTGAGGTTTACAGGTACACTCTTAAAAGCTCCTGACTATCTATTAATGCTGAGAGCGGAGTTAATACATCAAAAGACTTTTATAGATCAAAAAACATGCAAATGGCACTAAGATAAGATGGCAAGGAGACTAGGCCCAAACATCAACACATACACCTGGTGAGCCCAGCAAATAGGAAATCATCACTGGCTGATTTGTTATTTAATAATCAATCTAATCTCTGTAACCTTCACCATGGATACTTCAGTGCATCCACAGTGATTCTGAAAATCATACTGAAAGGAGGTTAATAATGATTTCAGTATCCTTTGTTCTTGCAGAATTTGAATGGAATTTAATTTAAAAGCTAAATATGCCCTTTCAGGTGTAAATCCTTCTATGAGATAGCAATCTTTTTCTCTGGAGGTCCATCTTTAAAATAGAAATATAATCAGCTCATTATTCCTGCCTGTGTTTATAATGATGTTTTAAAAAAAATCTATTCATTGCTTCATCACTTGGTTCAACAGATTCTCCATGTGCAAGTCAAGTTGGATCATTACTTTTTTTTCTCTGCCTCCAGTCTCACCAAAGCAAAGCTCACACATTGGATGTCTTTCTCCTCATAGCAGGGCAGAGTTTGTTTTAGCAGGGGAAAGTGAACAGGTCTTCCACGTGAGAAAGATTCAGCTCATTATTGAAATATAGATATGAGGTACTGTATGAACAAGTGCATTAACATTTTTTCTTTGTCACTGCTTTGCAACAGGAGACAAATGAAGACAGAGTGGAGGCAAGGAATTGGCTGCAAGGCTGAAGGGCATCTGTCCCAGGCAGCTAAACCAATGTGGACTACTTCTTCCTCTCTAGGCCTTTTCCTCCCAACGTCGCTCCTTTTCTCCCTATGGATTTCTGCTGTCCTCCAGCTGTACACATAGCAGGCTTGTTCGTTTCATTTGGATTTGACCCCTGCTTACCTTACTTCCGAGTGGGCTTCATTAAATGTCTTTCTGGCTCTTTCAGGGCCTTCCCTCTCTCTCTATCTCTCTCTGAGACACTCACTAAGTGGAAGAATTGTAACAAAAGGAAGCCTCCAATGGGCAATTCTCAGTGGAGAGGGTGACCCCAACTTTAGGGAGAAAAAGAACCTGAGGATAATAGCAAATGAAGCCAAGGGCTGCGTTAATGGGCAGACATAGTGCATAGAGTGAGGGAGACATAGAGTTCCTCGTGCTACTTCAACTGACAGACATGTATATTAATACTCAGCACTTTTTTATCGAAGTGGGAGAAATATGAATATTCATCCTCATTTATATTTCAAGGCATTTCCATTCCTGCAGGGGCCTTGACCAATTTCCATCCCCATTACAGAAATGACAGCTCTCACTCTCGGGCCCTGACAGAGGTCTGCCCAATGCACAGGAGGTCCTACGAGGAGGGAGCCTGCGCCTGTTCCCAGCTGTCCACAAACACTCATTAACAGAGGAAAATATCCAACGGAATCTCTGTGAGAATTTTTAATCACACAAAGGCCCTGCTAATTAGGCAGCTGATGGGGCATGGAGAGCACAAGGACGAATTCTTTAAACAAAGGACTAGAAACTTTAGGAGCCTTAATTACTCGGGCAAAGAGTTCATTCCAGAATGGCAGAGCACATCATTCCACTAATGAGACCAAGTGGCAGCACATATTAGTGAGAAATAATGTGGAAAGTTCAATTATATTGTGCTTTTGGAGCCTTTTCCCTCTTTCCCTCCCTGCTACTTATGCACACACATAAGACAAAGCTTGGGCCAGCGCAGGAAGGAGGCAGGGGCGGAGGACACGTAATCACTGGCACCAGCACTCTGTTCTTCACGTGTATCTTGGCAGGCTTGATCATCTTAATTGCCCATTAGAATGTTCGCCTGTTTGAAAATGAATATCATTATGGCGCCCAGTTCTGGCCTCTGCTGGAGAAAGACTTGCTGCAATTTCACCATTCAATACTGCATGTGTCTGGAATTCAAAACACACAATTGGCAACGATTTTGCAGTAGCTAAACCCTTAGAAATGCTATGAATTAAAAGGGCAAAGGCGGAGTTAATTACCAGGAGGTAAGATTAACTCTTTTTTTTTTTTTTTTTTGCTACAAGGACAAATATTCTTAAAGAACATAGTGTATGTGGCCTTGCGGTTGTTGCCGGTTGTTTATTGTGAATTCAGGCCAGTGTCACCACATGGACTAGGTCTTCAGGAACAAGAGACAAGAATAAAAATCACTCTCTGTTGGTTTTTCTGAATTAATGTGCTGCCTCTCATAACAGGTCTGCTCATGCTGATACTTTAACAGTAATGTCTTTTGGTGAAACATGCAAACCCTGCTTTTTTTTGTGGATTTGGTTCCATTTTAGTTCTGTTACTGGAAGAAAAAAGATTTCAAGTCTTCATATGACATTATTATCACCATTGTGCAGTCAGGGTGTGGAAACAAAGTTATGCTCACTTGTATTTAGCTAATAACATTAGCCACAAGCTTTAACTTTGTTTCACACGGTGTATAGATAAATAATTGTGAATGACAATCAAATAATGTGCAACTGAAAGGGTAATATATGCACATTCTCACCTGTGTAAGAGATTGTATTAAAAATCCTAATGCCCACATCAGGAGGTGCCTACATACCAATTACAGCAAGCAGGAAGTAAATTTCCCGTGAAATAAAACAGCTAATGGGGAAAGGAGGGTGGCAGGCAGCATTCCTTACTGCCTGCTAAGCTGGAACAAGGAGAGGAGGCAGCCTGAGCTGAAAGTCCACAACTGTTAAATATGTTTGCCCTCAACATGATGTCACTTCCCCACATACACAGTTTGTCCATATTATGCTATTATGGGATATTTTTTGTATTCACTATAACCTCTCTGTAAAACTAAAAAGGTTTTATGATGCTTTCTTTTTTCAATTTTAAGATTGTATTTTTTGCATTATTTTCCCACTGACATGAGGTGCCTTTACATGAAGCCTAATAAACCAAATATAATTGGTTTTAAAGGCCAAACAAAAGAAAAATCATCCATAGAAACACCTCAAACTAAATAAACAGGTCCAAACCAATTGAAATTGCAATCAGTTGTGGAGGGATAGTTTAAACCTTTTCATGTCCCAATCAAAACAAAAACTGTACCATGTAAACATCTAACCAAACAGATAGTGTAGCCGTTGAGGAATTTGTCACTCTCGCGCATGTCACACAGCTGTTCTGAATAAATCTGTCAGTCCATGTAAACACCAGACAGTATTAAGTCATATCCCATGTAAACAGTTGACCCGAAATCTTCGAGAAAGTAGTCAGATAAGCTACTGGTTCCTCTTTGTGAAATGAAGCTTCATCACACAAGGGAAATGTAGAAAGCTAAGCTACACAAACATGGAAAACTACATTAGGCTGCTTTTTTTCATTGTATTTTAAATTGAACCAACTTAATTGCCAAGCTTGTGTGTCTGTGCTCCCAGACATTGGAACTCCTTTACTTCCCTGTCATAAGTATTGGTGCTGTTGCTATCATTTGCTACCATGTCAGCTTCTTACTATAATAGTTCAAGCTCACATTTTTAAATAGATTTAGAATAGATTGACGTGTCCTTTCATATATTTGGCATGAAAAAATGACCTTCTGATGATCAGTACTTGAATAAACCAATTTTGAACAGCAATCATTCAGTCTTAATGGGGTACTTTAGCAATTAAGCATTGAACACACATAAAACTGGGAATAAAGAGAGTGATCAAAATCAATGTTGCAAAGGCCAAAATATCCTGACTTTTAGTTCCTAATAACACTAGCTCTTACAATTTCCATAATGCATATTGATAGTGTCTGATCCTCTTAAAATACTTCTCAAATGAGTAACAACTCACTTTGGTAACCATAGAAGACATTATACAACTATTTTCACAGGCTGTGTTGCTCATAAATTGACTTGTGTCTTGTAAAATTTGTGGCATGCCCCGTTAGAATATGAACACAGAAAAACATTACCTATTTTATAACTATTTTTCGCTCACTGCTGTTATATGATTGTGAGATTAACCCCTAACAAAACAACTGTGTACTTCCTTTACTCTGGTAGCTGAGTGGGTTAAATGCACATGAGCCCCATTATAAAAAAAATTTGGAAATCAAGAGGATGTTGACTATGTGCTCTTCTCCTCACTGCCTGCAGACAGCCTAACCCACAGAGGATAGTCTGACCAGAGAAGACCCACCAGTGAGGGAACCTATTGATTTTTTTTTCTCCCCATGTTGTCTCCGCCAGAGTTGTTTTGTTTCTTTTTGCCCATTGCCCCTGTTTTATTTACAGGCAGTGGGATCAATAGACACTTCCTCACTTGCTTGTTTCCAGCTTTATGAAAACACATCTTTCAGCCTTTTAAGCACACTGGCAGATCTACATCATTTCTCCAGTGGTTCAAATAATTTGACTTCAAATGATTGACAAGTGTAATTGTGCAAGAAGGTGACTGTATAGAACGAGATGAAATGCTGCACCAATGAAGTGAACTTTTAATATGTATGTTTGTTGAGCATTTTTCTGAGCTGTCATGAACTTTGAAAAACATCTCCTGAATAATAGCCTTTGCAGCCTTCAGTTCTTCAGAGAAACTAGTAAAAATGTGTTGTGAAACTTTCATAAGTAAAACCATGGAGCATTTTTTTTTTTTTTTAAATTTTTTTGAGATTGTCAGAATCTCTTTTGGCGGCATGATCAGTGATGTAAGACTGGGGCCTGGGTTTTTTTTTAGCCCCCACATGTATGATTGTAACATAAAAGCAGAGTGACCTGGTAGAGGCCATTAGGTAGCTAAACTGCTAAAAGTTGGTGTGAGCCTTTACACACCCATCTTTACCCCTTGCCACTATTTTGCTCTCTGGCTATTAGTCACAGTAGTTTCACTGAGCTGTTATCCTTCCTTTTTTAAAGGAGCTAGCATGTAATCTAGAGAGTTTCAAAAGAAATAGTCTGTATCAGTTGTTTAATGCCCAAAAGACCCTTAAGTGGCTCTAGTGGCTGTGTGGATTATTTTTTTTTATTAAAAAAAACATTGTCATTGGCTGTGTCTAAAATCACTCCTTTGCTCACTCATTCACTACTTGCTAAACAATAGGCACACTAGTTTATCCTATAGTGAGTAGTGAATTGAAATTACTTACTTATTGCCCATTATGTCTATGCATGAAGGACAGCAACAAAGGATCATCACCCAGTGTCTTCATAGTGGGTCCGCCTCTTTTTTTTCTGTCCAGAGTCGGGAAAAAAATAAATAAATAAGGATGAAGAATAAAAATAAAGATAAAAAATGTCTTGGGTAAACAGTAACAGAGGAAACTAACGCTACTGTGTGTGACAGGCTCTAGAGTCATCGAAAGATACTGGATGGCAGTAGTGAAAGCTGGAATTGAGATTACAAACTGACTAATCATCATTTCATATCACAGTCACTAAATGTAATGTAATTTTTGCATGTGTAAAATGTGGCATAGTTGGTAGAAAGTAGTGACCTCAGACAATTTTCTGTATCTTGATATGCTTATACTGACACAAACCTAGATAAATACTTGAAAAAATGCCTAAATAGTTTTTACAGCACAGAAGAATATATATAACAATACAAAAATAACTGTAAATGCAAAGTTTTAGCATTAAGCCAAAATAAAGATACTATAACATTCATGTTAATTCAGTGCACTACATACAGTATATAATATCTCATCTTTGCCTGCACTTTTTAGGGTGTTGGCTGGTACACGTTTATCAGCAACCGCTATCTGTCTTAAGTCTCTGAAGTTTAGGAGAAATGGTGTTTGTATTTTTTAGACCCAGCCCTCCTCTCCCACCTCCTGTTGACTGGCTGGCTGTCCCTGCCCTGATGCACAATGCTTACATACTTATTCTGGTGCAGAGGGTGCTACACATTGAATTAAAAGAGTTCTGATTGATAAGGTAGTTGAAGGCAAATCTGCTCCCACTAATTGTCTTTCAAATGCCCTCATTAATCAAAGCAGAGCCGGGCCTAGTGACGGGCGGTGCTGTCAGCCGCTCTGCTGCAGGCTCTCCTCCGGCCACTCACCTCCCAGCATGACGCCTGCTTCCCCTCTGTCAGGCGCCTCTGTCCGAGGACTACAGGAGCACAGGCCATCCGTCCGTCCGCTGCACACCTGCCTTCTGCCAGACAGGATCTGACCGCCCCCTGCCACTAGGACGGCCCCAGAGACCAATTTAGCAGCCACTTAATGATTCATGACTTCAAGTGGTGGAAATGAGGGCAGCATATGATAACAGGAATAAACACATTTAATTAGCTCCTCATATACATTATTTATTTATTTACCTGCACTCTGATTAATTTATATATTTTGTGTTTGTGTTGCAGGGATTTTTGTTATTCACAGCATCTGGCAGAGAGCCTTTGTTGTGTGGTTGAGAGAGTGCCTTCTCCCACACCTATCTTTTTTTTAGGGGGTGGGGGGTGCAGCCGTGTACCTCCTCCTTATCTTGGGACCTTTTGCAAGGGTGCAGTGGGGTGGGGTACCAACAGGGATTTGGCAAACCCCCACAATGAAATGAAACGAAATGGCGGGGTATATTAGACATTAAAATATACAGTTCGCTGTAGTCTAAGTAGCCTTGTTTGTGAATTTCCTGACAGGTAGTTACTCCCCCAGTTTTCTTTGAGCATAGGGCATACATTTTCATGGAGGCACTAATCAAAGCTGTGCTGTGGCAAACAGCACAGCCACAGTAGGCCCAATCAAAGCCGCATACCTGGCTCTCTTCCATAAGGCTCCGGGAACGCTGATGACAACTCTTACCCTAGCATCTGCCATCGCATCCATCACAGGTTGACTTCCTTCACTCTCACTCTCCAAATCTCTCTCCCTCTTATAGACATATGAGCACAGACTGTACTATGAGCTCTCACTCAACAGAGTGAACTTCATGTTTCTAGGAGTTGGGTAAACACAGTGGAATAAGTTACATCTTATTCCTCCCCGAGTTTAGCAAAGAAAATCATTAAGCAAAATTATACTGTCAGATTTTTATGCAGAATGTTCTATAATTGTCATTTCTGTGGATTTTCCCAAATTTGTGCTGAGATTATCTCAGTCTTACACATTACTGAGGGTAAAAGGAGGAGGAGGAGATGAAAACCAAAGAGAGAAAATGCTTTAGACACTGTCACTGCATGGTGTTCTCTTAATTAGCTGTTGTTGAAATAAACTATAATTGTGTGCATGGCAGCAAATTAAAATGTCTGGTGTAAAACGAGCCCAGAAACACAATGTGGGAGTGACCTCTAGTATTGTCTCCTCAAGGCTCGCTCTTTTTATGTGCAGGGAAATCAGTGAGAGCACTGGTAGCGTAACGATGACAGTTGAGGAGGTCAGAGAGGGCTACGTCCAAAACAGCAGCCGCAGAGATTTCTGCTGCCCACCCGCCCGCCAGCTCCCTCCTCTTCTCTTTTCCATCTCTACGTTCCCCATCTAATCCCCAGCCACTGAAGACCTCCAGACGCCCTCCTCTCATAATGACATGGCTATCAAACCCAATTGCTGTGGTTCAGACCCAAGGCAGTGCATTAAACGGCGAAGTGTTGATTGCTTCTCTAGAGTCAAGTGGTTGTATCCTCCCTGTCGTTCCCACAGCCATCGCTGCTGAGACGAGAGCCCTCACACAGGACTGCTTGACCCACTCACCCATTCCCACTGACCTCAGACATGTAGGGAAGGTAGCCTTTCCTGAAGTGCTGAGTCCCTTAAAGGCTGCCAAGATTGTTTTTAAACTAAATTCATTAATTATGGGAGAGTTTTTGGTGATATTCAGCAATGCCAAAATTGCTGTAAAACCTGTATGATGAAAGAATTCCCTGTAGGTTTAATATAACCTTCACATTGGCCGGTGAGGGACTGTGTGGTCAAGTTTTATCAAGTAGGAAGAATTCATATTATACTATAAAAACTGTTATAAAAACCAGCACAAAAGAGTTAAATTCAACTGGTTTCTGGTGTTGTCTATTCACTGTGAATGGGAAGCGAAGATATATTATAAAAGTAAAATTATATGATTTTATTGCATCTCTGATTTGTTTTTTCAGGCTTCATAGTGGTCTATAGTGTGACGAACTAATACAATGTTTTCACTTTTTTTTAATTCTAATACTGCAATCGGTCTTATTCTGTCTAAAGATAATGACTCTATTTACCAGATTATCCTTTAAATATATTCATTTGTATTAGAAACAGGCTCAAAAAAATTCTCATTACACTGGCAGATTCTTTCACTTGGTCAAAAAAAACAAGACTTTTAGAACTCAATCATGAACAAAAAGTACTTGATAACATGCTGTAAAGGAGGCGCTGGACAATTTATTACTATAAAATGTTGTCTATAGTTGACAGATGATCAAGGGCTTCATTCAAAGCAATTCAGTGCAAAAGCAAAAGGCTGGAGACACACTACCAGCAGAGGAAAAAAATCGAATACATAAAAAAAGTTGATTTATGAAACATTCAACAGAGTTGAGCCTTTATGACACAGCAAATATTGGCTCCGTTTGTCAGAAAAAGGATGAAACTGACTTTTTTCATCTTTTGTATCTGTGGATCTTCACATGTCAAAAGCAATATTGCAGTAAAAAGCTGTTGGCATAAAATACACAGACTTATTGTCTTCCAAGTGACATGGGTTAAAGAAAGATATTTTAAAACAACACATTTTTAATTTTGTGAATAATCAATTTCTTGATGTTGTGAATCTACACAATGATAATGACTTAAGGAGCGGTCAAAATGGCTCAGTATCATCCGTGGAGTTTGCATACACGGTTGCACAGAAGGGAAAAATAATGGGAATGAAAGAGCAAATATCTGTAAGTATTTTTCAGTGTGTGTGTTCCCATATGAATGTGTGTACATGTTCATGAGCACTGTATGTGTACGTGCCTCAGTGCTGGTGTGTAAGATGGAGTGCAGTGTCGGAGTTTGGGCAGAAGGTGAATAACTACAGTGCTTACAGTGTAATCATGGTTCCTGTCAGCCTTGCTGCAGGAGAGGAGGGCGCGCCCAGCAGACTGAGCTCCTCGGTGATGAAGTACAGGCACAGAGGAGCACTCTACACCTGGATATTTATTAACACAGGCCTGACAGTAATGAGGCCTGAACAGGTGGGCTGGGACACACATATCAGAGTGAGGAGCATCCGCCAGGAGGCAGTGGGGGAGATGGTGAAGACGTGTGGGAGAAGTTCACCCTGCAGGAACGCAGCCCTACAGAGAGCTGAGGCTGCACACCCACTCGTACCTACATACACATCTGACTAGAAACAACAACAATAACTAAATGTTTATTTCTCATATGCTGCTCTAACACGTGACTGGCACACTTGTAAAAAACTGCATGTTTCATTTGAATTTAATAAATTACCCACACATTGATTTGAGATTTGAGAAACATATATTGGCCACTTGCATGGAAATTTTTTAAGTTGGTTATTTTGTGGTACTTTTTTGTGTTACCAAACATGAAAATAATTGAAAACAAACTCTGAGAATGAAAGAGAATGTGTGAATACAGTGAGAGGTATAATTTGCAAGCCAACAACTTCTGTTATGGAACAGTCTATGAATATCTGGAGCAGTCTTGTGCTTGGTTTACCCTTTAATTTGACAGGAAAACACCACTGTTCCACGTTTGTTATTTCCAGAAAACACAACTTTATTGTTAAAAAAGATGCAGCAAAACTCCCCTGTTATCATTTTTAAACTTAATGACATACTTTCAAATTGTCTGCAATTCAGGTGAATACTTATACTAAATACTAAACGAATACTAAACATAGTTGCAGACAAAGGATGGAGAAGCATTCAAAGCAGTGTGAATTAAAGCACTGAATTCACCCCTCGGTAAATTTTGGCATAATCCAGAGGTTGACATTAAGAGAAGTTACAGATGTAATAAAGGATATGATAATAAAATAAAAATAATAAGTGTCTCTCTGTCCATACAGCATGGACTATAGGAACAAAAGCAGAAATGCTGAGACTGGGAAAGCTGGGCAAATCACCAATAGCGAGGAGCACTCTCCAGACCTCATCAGGGTTAAGGACAGACTCATAGTTAGGTTAAGGGTAAGGGAAAAGGGTAGGCTAAGCATAAAGGTTGGGCATGTAGTGATTACAGCTGGGTGATTCAGTGTGTTTGTGTGTCTGTATTCGCCTTGTGCTGCCTTACTCTACTCCGGTTGTCTTATTAAGACCCTGAGTGAGGCTAATCAGTGTTGTCATCTGACGCTGAACAGATGCACCGAACAAAGAAGAGGAGGAGATCACTGCAGGACCAAGGTGCATCTGCGGGGGAGGAGAGAACTGTACTGCCTGAGCTGATGCTAGCTGATGGCACTCCCTGTCAAGTGCCCCTCTCAGAGACTAATGGGTGGAGAAAAGGTAGAGGGTGACTACGTTCAACATTTCATGTCAAATCCACCTTAATAATTCGTCATTGCCAGCTGTGACTGACACAAACTGTAGGTGAGACAGCTTCTCGTGCCCACCCAAAATGGCACATGGGGAAATTCAGTTAACTAACGCAGTCGATTGTGGACACAGTCTATGGCACTGTGGGTAATATGAATTTCTGGTGGGTGAATGAAAACTGAATCTTGAGCCTTACAGAGGCAACATGATTTTGAAAATGATATCGGCGAAAGGGACAGATGATGGTACAACACATAAACACACTTATCCTCTGTTATGTCTCTCCTGTAAAACCAATTCTGTCTTTTTCTTCTCGTCCTTCTGCTCCTGTGTCTTTCTTTCATCCATTCTCTGTCTCCATGCTGCAACTAAGACAGGACTGGAGGCAGACCTTAAAACCAGAGCAGTGACTATTAACCCATCTCTCCAGCCTTCCTGCTGAGTCTGCTGGGAGCTTGTGCTCATTTCCTATGCAGACACTCCTAACAGATGACCTTGGTCTTATCAGGACAGGTCTAGATCTCTCCAAAACCAGCAAGACATCATATTACAATCACATATATTTGTTGGAAAGAGACAAATATCATTGTTCATCTGTCATTGTGTTCAAAGTTAGCCTCCATAAACCACAGTGCGGTAGCCGTAATGAGAAGGCAGTGATCTCTGCCATCTAATCAGCTACAACAATGGGTTTAGATAAGTCTAATTTCAAAATGTGTGATACAGTAGCTTTTGGTTAATCTACACAGATGTGTATCTTCCACGATGGACTATAAGCTTCTTCTGCAAGTGCATGTTCTGAAAGAAAGTCCACATAAGTGTAATTGGAAAGGCATGCACTCCACATGGATTTAAATGAATCGTCCTGCCTTACACATCAGTAAAAAAATGGGCTCTCTCTTGTCCAATGGGCTCCATTTTTAGCCCTCCAGTCAAAACCAGTCACATAAGCATACAATAGGGCTTTATTAGCCTATCCCCCACGCTGCTGTGCAAGGAGGACAGATCCCCAATCTGAAGAGAACAAGCAGTTCCCTTTAAAGATCCTGTGTCTGGGACTAATCTGGTAAACTCCCATAAATGCTCCTCAGCAGCCCAGATGGAAGGAATTAGCAGCCCCAGACAGTGCAGGGAGGCCTTAAGCCTGTGATATACCTCCGAGATTAATTAGCTTCCAACTTTAGATATTATTATAGAATCTTAGGTTGCTACAGAAATTACCATGTCTTCAACTCCATTAGACAGTTTTGTGCTGTGGACCAGGCTGAGAGCTGAGGCGCTTTGCAAGGCACCGTCCTCCATAATGCATGTTGGCCTCATCCGTACTCTGACAGCACTTAAGAAACCTACAGCCATTGAGTGACAAAGATCTCATCTATTTTTCAGGTTTGACTCTCACTGTATGAGGAAAGATCTTATATGCCATAGTGTTAGTGTGTGTGTGTGTGTATGGGTGTGTATTTGCACAGGTGTCGGCAAATGTGCATGACTGTGTGTGTGTGTGTGTGTGTGTGTGTGTGTGTGTGTGTGTGTGTGTGTGCAGGGGCAATTAGAAATATGTTGTTGGACAACAGCCTTGGATTTACTCACAAATTATCTCAACTCGGTGCAAGCTGGAGTGTCTGCATGTGAGTCACAGTTTTAATGAGTTCTTTTCATGCAGTCCTCCGCAGCCTTGCTTGCTGGAGCTACAGATTCACTATTTTTCACTTACAAATCTGTGTGTTCGAATATATGTGTAGGATAAAGCCTCCAGTTGTAGGAAGATGAGGGATACATGCCAAGAAAGGGACTACACCTTTAAGAGGCGGAAAACAGACAATCTCCTGCCAGTAAGAAATCTGTATCAAATTGTTTTGTGGAAATGACCTGGAGTGGGCAGCTCAGACCTCCATCTCTGCCTGTGTCAGAAAGCTTAAAGAGGCTCCCTAGTCATCACCTCTGCTCTCTCTGAAAAGAATTTGTACTTGATGTGGTTTAAAAATATATTATTAAAAGCACTCCAGCAAACCACCCTGATAAACTGCAGAGTACACTATAGATTAATGTGAGTTAATGTTGAAAATATAAGATCATTTTAAAACTAGTTTAGATTGTAAGATGCTGCTCTGTGTGATGGGTTTCACTCTTACAAAGAGGTGGGGCTGTTATTCATTAATATAGAATTAGACCAAACGCAAACTCAAATTAAGCTGTTCTACGTGAGCCATCTCCTTTATTTGGCAACGTCTGAGGTGGGCTTTGAGACACAGGAGCAGAGCATGTGGTGAGTGATGCATTAGGAGACAGGCTCTCAGAGATATGTGTCCTCCCATGGATAGCACTTGTATTGATTTTCATAGCCTTTTAATTGAAGGCACTTTCACTTAAGGTTGAGGCAAATGTGAGAAAAGGCTGGCTGCATATTCAACTGTTAATGCTACAGTCATGTTCAATTAAAAATTCATGACGCCACAGATTTAAAGATAGGTCCTTCAAATCTGTTTGTGTTTGCATTGAATGATTAGACTTAAAAAATAAATTAATAAATACACAACACAATGTTAAAATTACTTCTACTGATTAGCAAGCACCTTAAGTGAAAGAGGGGAATTGTGGATAAGTTTGTCAAAGACCATGAATGAGAGAGAGCGAGGACAATTAATCCCTCAGAGGCTTTGGCTTTCAAACCAAGGAGATGCAGCTCGTGGCAGAGTGTATGACCTTTCTGAACAGCCCTGAAAAGCACAGGTGACCACTCTGCTGCCTGATAACGTTTCCTTGGCATGTGCTAAGTGAAATTGCTGTTTTCAGCTGTGGATATGTTAGGCGGCAGGTTGATGGCATGCAGAGAGAGAAGAGGGAGGAGTGCAAGGTAACTCTGTCTGTTGAGCAGGCAGAGGGCACCCGGTGTCAAGCTCATTAACCTCGGCAAGAGAAATGTTACAGCGAGACAGAAGATATGCATGGCACTGGGTCACATCCTGAAGTGGTGCTCCTTGTAAAACCTGAACCCTCACTAACTGACACAGCAACAGTGGCATTTCATATATTAAAGGCCTTTTTCTCTGAAGTGGTAGGATAGTTTTTGGGTAGAGAACTGGGAGTTGTGTATGATACTGTAACTAGATTTAAATATTCAGATGCAGAGGTTCAGGCTCAGACAGGAGTGATGTGAGGTATGAGCTTGCTACGTGGCTTATGATGGTGAGTGAAGTGCATGAATGTCATTATGCTATTACCTTGGCCTCTCTCTGGCATATCTTCATTTATAATGTTTCATATACAGTCATTTACAACCCAAAACTGTTCAAAGAAAGCCTTTGTCCCAGACAGACACAATCAGGGTGATGAGTAAACACATACACTATGTCTATCTTGCCTATTAATCTGGGCACCCAGCTGTGAGGAGGACTTTGCTGCCCTATCTTGTCTGGTCCACACAGTAGCCACCAGGTATTGCTGCCTGTATTTGAAGAACTCAGGATCATTTCAGTGCAACACAGACCAGAGCACATATTTTCAACCTGGACCTGATGAGCTAGCTCTGGACTTTATGCAGCTTAATGTAATTTTGAGTTCAACAAATAATTTGATTCAATGCATAGAGATGAAGACAGTTAGATAAAGTCATGCAGAGTGGCAGTGTAATGCCATGCTACAGGTGACACAGAGCAGTCCTTTTAGAAATATGGGATAAATATCACAACTGTCTATTTTCAGTTGTAGTCAAAATTAAAGTAAAAAATATTTTTACTAAGAAAAAGGTACACTCAGTGTATATACTCTCAACTAATGCAACTCTCCTGCCAAAAGGTATTCATGTATGATTCATATAACAATAAAATGAATACAATAATTGTAATAATTGTTGACAATTACATGTTTTAACTCTGAGATCAGTGATAATGTCCTGGACTAAAATATATACAGAAGTGTTTCCAGTATTTTGAGTGTTGTAATGATAAGGACAAAAATTTAGAAACACATTATGTAATCCAGTAAATCACCACCACTAACTATATACAGTAATTGCAACTGTAAAAAACTCCACCCAATAAGGTGAGCACAGAGTCTATGTTTTTAGCTGAGGACTTAATCGGTCAAAAATGTAATTACCAGAAAGAATACATATATGAACACTATCAGACCATGACAGAGCACCCGACATTACTGTTCTCAAGGAGCCATGAATGTTTGGCTCTGACTGACAGCGTCTGTACTTGGGGCATTAGATTGGGGCAATATCTGTGTGGGGTGGTTTGACATTCTCTGGTCATTGAGTGCACCATGAAAGTTCACAAAAACAACACCAAAAAGGAAAAGAATATGCAGTATCATTAATTAATGAGACATTTATATTTTCATAAGCAAAAAGTAAGGATTTTCTGTGGATAACCCAAAAACTGGAAGAAGAAAAATCAGAATAAAACAAAATAATTTTCACTATGATGCACCATTACCTTACAGTGAACAGACTGTCTCACAAGATTTCTAACATGATTGTCTGTCCACATTTTGGGCAAGTGCAGCTGTCACATCCTGGCAATCTACTACTGACTGGCACTCCAAGCGCCATTAGTCCAATGTAGCATAATTTCATCCCTTCAACCAGACCAAACTACTTTAGAGGGAGTCACATAACAATGGCCAGTAATGACAGAGCCAGAATAGGTGGGAAGAGGTTAAGGAAAGATGTCAAGCAGCATCCTAAGGAACACACCTTAATGTGCTTCTTATGCAAAACCCAGTTAAAGATGTATGTTAAAAATGTGTGAATTCAGTCGTAGATATTTCATGGATTATCTATGTTGTGATCTATGGCGTGAACTTCAGGCCTATGCTTATGAATTTACGATACATGATCCTTGATAAAAATCTGAGCTGGATTATAAAGAAAAAACAAGCAGCAATCTTAAAAAAATAGAGCCTATGAAGAGACGTAGGGTCTGTAACTCTGCAGGTGAATATTCCATGACATTTCATCTGCAGTGATATTAAGGTGCGGGGCGACACTGGCCATGCGGGTAGCGACTGGTTGAAGCATGAAATTTATTGTCAAATACTTTTACTTTTACTCTTTCGGTTTAGGAAAAAAATGCCCGATGTGTGGAAAATAACAGGAAACACTACTTACTGGCAGCTTATTTAAAACACGTGACGTGAAATGCTACAGAGTCTGAGAAGAGGCATTTCACTTATTATCATGGCCACTTAGTTATATTGAAATCCATCATGTCATTTTAGATGGCTCAATTCGTATAGGTGTATTAATAGAATATCACAGAAATCCTATTACTCTTTCGAATATCAGTGTGAAATGCATAAATTGCAAATGGGGCGTGGGTTCGTGGAACGTGCGAAGGACCTGTTAATGAAGGCCTCTGATTAGCATTTGTTAAAACTCAGTGAAGTTCTTGCATACTAAAGGTCAGACTGCTGTTCTGACATGGGGAGATGAAAACGTTCTACTTTTTGGGGGAATGTCATGATTTGAATTAAGATTGTCAGATTGGCTGTAAGCTCGTATCACAGTGCAGGCGTCTTGTATGACCTTTTCAAGGAATTGTCATTTTCCGCCCCTGTGATGCCACCATGGCTCAGCGGGGGAGAGGCCCCTCTTCTCTCGCCATGTAATTTGTCCTGGGTGTTACCATTCACACTGCACTACTCTCAGCCACTCGCTCAAATGCCTGTGTATATACAGACCAGCAGGCTGCGACTACAGAATAACAAGAATATAGCTGCTCAGGTTCTACTCTATGCTCTGTGTAAAGCAGGAAAGGCCTCTGCTCTGTGCAGCTGTTGGCCTGTGCATCACATACTCACATCCCTGCATGGCTCCAGTGCTGGAGTAACCACTGGTCTAAAGCAAATGTGATCGCAGTTAACGATATTAACTACACTCGCTACAACAACTGCACTCATGAGCGATCAAGCACTGAAGCCAGGCCAGCTGTTGAAAGTTGGTGTGTGTACTTTGGGGGAAACTTTTTTTTTTTTAACTTACAACAATGTGTTTTCACAACAGACAACACAGCAAACACAAGTGGTCACATACATAATGAAAACCATTTATCCTGTTGCCATGATATTATCACAAAATACAACTACTTATGTGGTGAAAAGTCAGATAGGTGAAAAAAAGGACAAATTCTGTCAAAAAGCACATTTTAGACATCTGGATTACATCTGGGTTACGAAGAATCATAGTTTCAACAGAATGTCATAAACATTTATATCAATGTTAAACAGCTCCCAACTACACATTAAAATAAAGTAATAGAAATTAACGGGGTTGAAAAGACACTAACATTACAAATATTCACCTTTTTAACCAAATTTAGCTCGGTTTTAATCTATTATTACCAGCTGGGCAGAGCAGGCAACAGACCCAGAGGGGCCCTAACAGCCCCAGGTTCCCCACATATCAGCTGGCTTTGGTAATTAGATTATTTGCAAATATGTAAAGTACAATATCAAATTAATTGGGTCTAGTATATTTACTTCCCACTTATCCTGTGTCAACAATCAAGTTTTAAGAACTTTGTTTTAGTGCCTACTGAGCCACAAACTAACCCAAAATAATAATTTCTTTATCATACTAATTCTGGTTGTACTGGTGTTGGAAGCGACAGAGCACATACACAATACACAGGGGGTGGTAAGTAGCCAGGTCAGTGGAAACCTTGCAGCGCAACTGGCTTTCCATTTTGCGAGGTACGAAACTATTCACTTGTGGCCAAGCCACAGGGATTTAGACCAATCAGCTTCCCATGAGGGAGGAAATACTGGCAACTAGAGAGAACCAACTGTTTTGGTATTTGTAAGAGCGCACACATTTTTTCTTTACAAAGATGGCAAAAATTGTCTACCAAAATGCAAACTAGCTTTCAAAGCTCTTCAGACTGGGGTGTGTTGTGTTGCGTTTCCACCTCAGCACTCACTCACTCACTCAGCATACGATAGAGAGATGGTTCATTCAATCAGCTGCCAGGTACTTTTTTAATGCATCTGCCCTTTCCAAAAGAATAAATATAATTAAGAAAACCTATACTAGAAGTATAATATATATTTACATAAAAAGACATTGAATGTAACTTTCAAAATTTTTTTTGACTATTTTTGGCAACAAAGCAGAGTTTCAGAAACCCAAATCTTTCCAAGGAGGAAGTGGAAAATGCAATGTCCCTGTCTTTTTGATAATATTAAGCAGGTCTAGGTGCTATATACATGCTGAATATACATGTATACCATATACATCACTGAAGTATCAAAGCACTCAATCTATGGAGAAATGAACATGGCCCATTTTCCTAGACTGTGCCTTAAGAATGAGCAGCCAGGACTTCCCTAAGTTTGTGATGTCACAATGAACCAGTGACCATCCTCAGTCACGCCTCCAACATGACCCATCCGGACTTACAGTCCAAACTTACTGTTTGGACTAAGTGTTTACCTGAAACCTGCATTTGTGCTTTGCTCAGCCTCTGTCACTATTCCCCTAACACTTACTTTTCATGTTGTTTTATGAGTTACACCTGGACTGAAAACCAGCTATTATTGTGACTGTAAACTTGATTATTCACAGTTTAGCTATGATATATTGGAGTTGGAGCTCTGGAATAAGATAAGCTGCTTGACGGCTTTGTCACCTTAGCTGCTGCCCAATCAATCCTATTCAAAACTTCACACAGTCTGGTAGTGAAGGAAGAGTAGACTGCTCTGTCCCCTACTCCTAGTAATGCACTTGCCATATTCCATTCTTGGTCCCCGTGGTCTTGACACTTTACTGGTCCACCGAAGGTCTAGCACCTGGGTAAACTGAGCTCAAGAATCTGGACACCGCAAAACTTTAGATGGATCACACAGACACCATAAGATGATCCAGAGGTTTACACCAGAACCAGGCCAAAGTGGTACAGCTCCACAGAAAATCCAGCCATATCGTTTTTTTTCCAGATTTGATTGTCTGTTCGGTTCATTGCAGCACTGACTGACCGTTCCCATTTGTATTTACCAGTTTTACCAAACTACAATAAACTATAATCTGTTACCTGTGTAAATCCCCTCTGATTGGCTGACTGATCTGTTGTTGGAAGAGCTCAGGGGAGAATCCTAGGATTGGAGATGTAAAGCTACATCAACATTGTTTTTGGTACTTAAAACTGCAAATATTA
Source organism: Rachycentron canadum (assembly GCA_038496675.1). NCBI lineage: Eukaryota > Metazoa > Chordata > Actinopteri > Carangiformes > Rachycentridae > Rachycentron > Rachycentron canadum. The sequence continues at coordinate 11,734,715 of CM076648.1, forward strand.
CAAAATTACAAACTATACAAATATTATGGATAACCTCAAACAAAACACCAGAAAAGTGCAAAATATGGGAAATGTATTTTTGTTTACGATGAAACTTGATTCCCCAAAAGGAAACACATTTCACAATACACTGCAACATGGCTGCAAAAGGAGTTTCAGGCCTATTATAAGGGCCTTAAAGATACTTTGGCCTTTTTAGAGACTTGGGATCCACACATTTAGCTACTGTGACATGACTTTTGAAGTCTGCCTTCTGAGATTTGTACCTACAATGAAGATCATGCGGCATATCAGCAGTATAGCTGATGTGGCACTGCTGCCCTTTCACAGCTAATTGGTTACTCTGCGCTCATCATCTGGTTATCAGCAGTGATTGGCTGATGGTAAGCTGCGACTGGTCATTCGAGTGTCACTACCCTGTGTTCCTGTAATTAAAATCTGTCATCCAGAACCACATCCCTCGTCGCCAGTAAACCCTTTCGTCAGATGGCAGAGCTCAGATAAACTGTCCTGCAGCCATTTCTCTGATGAATGATTCGCACATTTGTGGTGCAAAGTTTAAGAAACACAGAGAAAACCTTTGAGATATTCCCTCAAGATTTACAAAAGTTGGTCTTAATGTGCAAAGTAAATAAGCAAAGTGTATTAGCAAATTTTTGCATTAATCAACAAATGCTGTTAAAGGTGAAATTACTATTTTTGACTTCCCTGGTTCAGAACATTGTTTATTTTCTCTTTATACTGAAACTTAAACCCTTACCTCCAAGTGTTTTATCATTAGAGATCATTAGAAAAAGCAGAACTACTGCAGATACTGTGGTGGGAGAGCGGAGCCAGCAAAAGATGCTTGATATTTTTAATGATGTTCAACATTTGTTTGGGGCTTTAACTATTGGAGGGCACTCCGCTGTTGAGTTTCCACCAGGCTGGCCTTCAGAAACATAGACAACAGAAATCTTTGGAAATTAATTAGAGACAAATCCCTTCTCGCTGCTGAAGTGTGGCATTTAAGGCATTGTCCTTGGTGCTCGTATAACACCACCTTTCACTGTCGACCCCTCTCCTTCCACTGGCTGGATAATGCAGCCTAATCCACATTAGCAATCACTCCAGTCCCTGTTGTGTAGTGGCAGTCCTTCCTAATTGCTTGGCATTATTAGGTACTTTACTTGTAAATTTGAAGAGGAGGAACATCATTCTACTGCATCCAAGCAGCAAATGATCCAATTTGCTTAATTTCCAAGAAACACCACCAGTCTGTTTTCCCCCCACTGCTCCCCCTATTGTTTGTTGAGAGGAATGACAGAAGAATACATTAAAAGCCATCAGAGGAACTTGAGATGTTGTTTTATGTAATGATTATCTGAAAAAAGTAATGTCAGACATAAAAGAGACTAAACATGTATTCATATATAAATATAAATCTCCTGTATATTCACTGACAGAGAGCAATGAAGAGTAAGAATTTCATCAGATATGTCTGAATCCTTTACAGGCCAAAAACAAATGCAGGAGTCTGTCTGAAATCAGCTTGTATTCAAATGAACTAGTGCCGTTGTTCAGAATTTCCAAAGGAGGCAGAAGAAGAAGAGTACCTTTGATCTAATATGATGTTTATCCTTCAGCGCTGCAGAGTTGTTTACTTAATTAGAAAGTGGCATTTATTTATAAATGGAGTGAGGCGGCATCAAGGCAGAAAAGAGTCCCTGAGACTCACACACTGATGATTTGCTATTGGTGAAGAATGTCAGCTTGAAATCCCTAAAACGTAAATATCTGAGTGCCCTAATCTGAAACTGAGACACTGGCCTGAGGGGCAGGAGAAGGGAAAATGGGCTCATAATTTGTCAACCAATCATTCTTGATATCTTTGCTCTGTGTTGTCTTCATACACTGAGACACAGCCTGTCTTTCTCTTTCTCTCAACCTCCACGATGCTCTTTTGAAAGTGTTGCAGTCACCGTATCAGTGTCTGTTTCACTTTCTTTTAAAGAGATTTACTCATGAGTTGTTGACTGCTGGTCTCTCTTTATTTCTCTGTCTGTATTAAGGGGTATATGCAGCCCAATCCAGCTCATCTCTCCCTCTGCCTGTCAGTCAGCCAGACGGCCAGAGTCCCTGGACTGCATGTGGAGGGAGGGAGAAGGAAAGTTGACGTGGCCCAAGGCAAGCTACTACACACCAAGGGGGAACAAGGCAGACATGACAGCCTGATGACACTTGCTTTTGTGTATCATATCATTTTACCAATCATCTGCATTTCATTTATGTGAGACTTTCTACTCCAACGCAAAGTGTCAGGCCTGTTGGCCTAGTTAGGTTGAGAGTGAAGTTGGCCGGATAAAAAGCGAGCTGATGAAACCCTCCTGTCCGTGGCCCACTGACAACCCTGGCACTCCAAATGAAAGTGGAAAGGCAGCCTTATTACAGTACATTTCATACAACAAATGGGGAAACAAATGTGACTTGATATCCCAGGATGCCCTTTGTTGTTGTTATTACTGCTGTTGCTATTGTCAATAATGGTGATGATAACGCCTGGTGTTTTGTTCCAGTGCTCTCTTTTGTTGTCTTTTTGTTGTTAAACCTAAACAGAGTTTGTTGGCAGAGGAGCTGCTGCAGAAGGGAAGAGACACATTTCTCACAGAGGGCTGCACTTTGTTATTGTGATCCTCTCTTTTTGAATTTAAAACTTTAGATGAAAACTCCAGATCATCATCTGTCTTTAACACTGTGGTAAACAACAGAGCAGCAGACTATGTGTTAATCTGGACTTAAAGCACAACATTTTGTCTGCCTTTAGATTTCAGTCTTTATCTATGCAGCACAGACCACCACACTCAGTTTGGACATCTTGTGTATTTAAAGTGTATGTAATACTAAACATTGAACACGATGAGTTCCCTGACTTTGCATTATTTATGATTTGTCTAAACTGCCAACCTCTTTCATGAGATTTTGCGGAATATTTACCACAAGTCTGCTTCTATTGATCGCATCAATAAGTAAATGGCGTTCTGTAGCCCGCCCTGATTAAACTTGGTCTGTAGATGTGTCCTTCAGATATGAACAAAGACTGCTCAGGCCCTTTGGACTGAAAATTATTTCTGGGTTTACTTTACTTACTCTTTTGCTCTTATATTATATATTGTGTATTTTAGTTTTGACACAGATGCACCTTATATTGTTGTATTCCTGCACTTAAGAGGAGCAGAAATTAACAATCAGGCCCACTTTCACTCTTTGTTGGCACTGGTGTCAGTTTTCCATAGAGACGGGAACACTTGGAGACAAACATTTAAAAGCTCCTCATGTAAAAACAGTAGGAGAACTCTGTCTGAAGAAAGTCTAAATACAGAAATGAATAAATAAATACAATAAAATGTGGGCACTGTTCTCATTTTGCAGCTTGGATGCAGCCTTGTCAAACGGCACTTAAAAGCGAGGGAGCTGGTCTTGGGGGAGGTTGAGATGTTTATTCTAATGGATGCCATAATGAATGCTTACGGAGTCAGGCCTTGGCTTCGATAGGGGGCTCTGTGCCAGCATGGTTTTAAAGGAGAGCAGTCACTGCAGCAGCCCTGGGCGCTTGGCACGCCGAGTTCTCCACAATCTCCCGGCACACACAGAAATGGCAGCAAGGACCTGGAGATAACCACCCGTGAAATCTCTCATCACAAGCCTTTGATTACTTGTCCACTATTTACTGTTTTTAAACCCCAAACTTCAAACATAGCAAATGAAACACAATTCCTGTGACATCTCCTTCCTCATGGGCTGTGTTTATTGAAGATGGCTGTCTACAAATTGTCCCGATGTCATGTTGTTCCTCACTTAAGACTCTTTGGAAGCACCAAAAATTTAAATCAAATGCTGGATTGTCACCAACTATCAAAATTTTTTTTTTTTTTCATGTAATCACTCACACAAGTTGGAAACAGGAGCAGCTTTCTATAGATTTTACAAATATGTGTCTGTTTTTCCAGATTAAACAGTCTATGGTGTGTACAAATTGTATAGTCTATGCATGTGTTTCTGTGTCTGTGTGCACGCATGTGTGTGTGTGTGTGCGTGCGTGCGTGCGTGTGTGTGTGTGTGTGCGTGCGTGCGTGTATGTGTGTGCGTGTGTCTGCTGGGGGTGAAGACTGAAGCGCTTTATTAAAATGATGAGAGCAAGTTCAATTTGAATCATGCAGTGCCTGTCAGTGGCTTCTCGAATTGCAGAGCTGATGAAATTGCTCTTGCGGTTATTTAAAAGCAGTTGTAATCCATCTGAAAATGCTGTGATATAATCCATTTAATTTCTTATTCCTTGCAGCAATAACATTGAGTAACAAAAATCTATCAAAGCAATGTAGCCTGGTGATTTAGTAATTATCTTTATTTTACATTACTGCAATTCAGCCAGGATTAATTGGAGTCTTATCTGAGCAGAGCGGCAGGTCACTTACCTCAATACACCACAATGTGTTTTTATCTTAATCATCAACCTCCACAAACTCAATTGTGACCCACTGTGCCAAGAAATGATTATTTTCTGATGCATAAAATCAGCAATATATATAGACAAACATACTGAAAACAAGAGCTATTAAAGAGTTTTAACAATTTTCTTTCTTTTTTTTTTTTTTAAATAAAACATAAAAGTGGTAGTAAAACTAAAAGTGCACTGCTGACTGTTACTACAATGACCTTATCAGAAGAGGTTACAAAGTCTGTGGAAGGAGTGGCAGGATGTATCACATGGTAAGTGTCATGTAGTGATTCCTCACCAAATATCCAGTATTGATCAGCTGTTTAAATTCAGTTAATGTATGAGTGATGTTCAATGTATTCCCCAATGGGTAACTTGCCTGTAGGCAGTGCACTGGTAATAAGACCTCAGACAGCCACATAACTCAGCTTGTCTCTAAGACCACTCTCTTTTTCCACCACCTGGGTTATCTGACATCTGATATTAGTGAAATCATTGGCACAGTGGAAAGAGGAAGCAGAGGAATGAAGAAGAGGAGAAGGAACCTTAAAACGCCTATGAAAGGTATAGCAGGGGAGGGAGAGGTAATTAGAGCTTTAGTCACCAAAAAGACACCAAAGTGGTTTTGTTTCCATCATTGTCTACGTGTGTAGAGCCTAGATTATTAGATTAAAATGGCATTTTTGCGTTGGTGTTTTCTGTTGTGGCTAATTTCTGAAAACCATTTCCAAAGCATACCATTACGGGTCTTGGGGAATGCAGTTTCAGACTATTTAGGCAGCTATTAGTTTTTGTTCATGTCACCGTGGTATGACAATTAATTTACAATTGACTTGAGCCTTGTTTGAGACAGGCCCTATATCACTGTGAGTATTATATTTGTATTTTTGAACTATTCTTTTAACTTTTTTTTGTTCAAACTGCATTCAAACTGAATTTTGATATTTTAGTGTATAGAGAACAATAATTATCAGAAATATGTTTTCAGACGATAGAGTATGAAAAACCAGCAATAAGTAGCATCTTACATCACAATAGTTCAGTACTAAACTCTCAACAGGAGGCTCCAACCTCCACATATCTGCACAAATACCAACTCACAGTTTGCCTACAACTGTATTACAACACAGCAAGAATGCAAGTGGCTGCTTTGTCTAAACATGTTTGCCATATTCTTGAAAATGGTTGTTTGTGCAATAAAATGATGACAATTTGTAGTAAAAGGGCTGTTAACATACAACTAAATTTTACTTTTTCATGGTTTTATGCCTCTGTCATCCAGTAAAGATGCAGCTTACCATGTCTGCAAACTATGTAGTGAAGACTTTTTAACAAGAGTTACACAATCCCAATTTCCAGGTGGGCAAACAAGATTAGTGTTACCAATTCAGTATCCAATCAATCTCTCATCAAAGTTACATCTCTCCTTCTGTTCTTGACTTTCAGCGCTGAATAATGGCCACAAAAGTGTTTTTGCAAAACCTCATGCCACAGTGTAAATGACGTTTGACCTTTTGCATATAAAATGTTTGCACTTCATTGTTGTATCCTATTAGACATTTGTGTGAAATTTTGCCGTAATTAGCCAACAAATCCTTGAGTTATGCTTATTATGTGTCATGAGGTCACAGTGACTTTGCTCTTTTACCACCATCTGTGCCAAATTTAAAGAAATTCTCACAAGGTGTTCTTGAGATATCTCATCCATGACAACGGGTTGGACAGTCAGACGGACAACTCAACAAATAAATAATGCCTTTGGTCACGGCTGTCGCTGGTGTGGAGGTACAACAAAGCTATGGCCCTTTAATATCTGTGCCCTAGTGGTATTAAGGACATCAGCAGTGGCCTGTTTGTTGCCTGCCTGCTGGTGGATAAAACACATAAAGGACTGTCCTCACTAAGATTAATTGATTCCTTCACATTTGGATTCAGTTCAGAGAACCAGAGAAATTGGTTGTTTTGACAGTGCCATGGCTCTCACTCACTCACAGCCCAAAACACACACAATACTTAAACATGTATGATATATACATGGGCAACTTTGAAACTCTCTCACCACCTCTTCACACTGATGGGAAACTTTTTCTTCTTCTGTTGTTTGGTAAATTAGCATTAGCAAAGTTATCACCACAAATATAATGATGATGAATCGGAGAGTCCATCCATCTAAAAAAAATAATCTTTTCAGGACCTCATAAAAACAACTCTTAAGACATTACTTGTGCTGTTTAAATGACTTACACCATGCTAACAGCAGCACTGTCTTCTTCTGAAACATTTTTCCCATCACAAGAAATAAATACATCACAGGCGCCCAGGTAGAAAAATCATTATTTTTGATTTGAATTTACCTTGCCTGTAGGTATGAGCGTATGAGCGTATTGATGCCGTAGCAGAACATGCACAACAGGCCAAAATAGAAACATGTAAACCTTTGGCTGTGGTGGGACTTCATGATGGCATTTTCATGTATTTTGATCATACCCTCTGCACTCCTGGAAAGCCTCTCACATGTTCCGCAGCATAAGTGCTCATGTCTAATACCCTCAGAGGACGTTTTGGTCTGTCTCTATGAGTCTAATTTACGGATATCTGCATGAATTGGGAAGGCCTGGGGCCAACCATCTCATGTCTTTTTAAGGGAGGGGGTGGGTTGTTGCGTTAGTAGGCCCTTTCGGGACAGGAGCAGCATTTCAGATAAGATCGGCGGTGGGATGTGGTGAGCCGGGCCGTTTGTTCTCGTTGGCCATCTCTCATGTTGCACCACTGATTGGGAGGAAAGCTAAAATTGCTTTCACCGGGGCTCACTCCAGCAGTAGGCAATGATAACTAACAATGCCCCCGGGACCTAGTTAAAGCTGCATCACACGCGCTGGAAAACCACTTTAATGTGGCAGTATTAGGAAGCTGTCAGTTGGGTTGGTGGGGAAAACAGATTCCAACTCATCGTGGATTTTGAAAACATTTGTTATCCTCACTTCAGAAATGCACATAATCAAGCAGGCATTTTTAATTTAATTTCACCCAGTTTAAAGCGAAATAGGTCTAAAGTGAGGATACATAACAGAAAGCCATGCTTCCCACTTTCTCTCAAACCCTCTGCTGCCTCACTCAGTCATGTGGATTGTGAAGCTCTTGTCATGTAGAAATGCAGCAGGTTGTGAGTTCCTCTTGTTTTACTCAGATTATGATTCAGGTACTGCTCTGGTCATGTGTTTTGCACTACTTACATTATTAATCCATGTGTGCAATTTCCTTAAGTGCTACTTAAAATTAGTGCTACTTATAGCTACTGCTAATTACACTAAAGCTTTCCCTGTCAACTGTATAGCAGAAAAACAATATGAATAGTACTCTTTTTGAGGCTCAATATGATGGAGCTGTTTCTCAAACACCACTTTCACTAAATGGATATGTTACGTATTTCCCTCAATGCCATCCAGTGTCAGAGCAAGAGGTTGATCAAGACTGGTTTACTTCAGAAAAATAATGTTTACCTTGTAGATTTTATATTATTATGTATGGAAACATTGTTAACATATCTATTTGTGCTATTTGAGAAAATTTTGCAATATTTAAAGTCTATTTTGAAGTCTCAAAAATCTACTAATCATTTTTAAGATGTGAGAATGTTGCAGTGCTGGACCAGGGAAGCACAACAGCTTATTTCACAACTGATTAACATCTCAATTGGTGTGGTGGTAGTGGAGAAGATCCAAGAAAGAAAATGAAAGCAAAGGGAGAAACTACATTGACCAATTTTAGCGTTTATCATTTACAGTGTGAATTTATGTTGTCCTTCATATGCATTTCATTTGTCATTATTGCGTTGGCGACTACATTCTTTAGTTCATAAACTACTAATAACACACCTCACAGTGCACTGTTACTAAGCTATAAAGGGAGTTTTTTTATTTATTAATTGTCTTTACCCACCCAGGTATTGCTTATCACAGACTCAGCCTTTATTAGGGAATTAGGGTATGGTTTAGCTTTGACTCATTTAATATTCATTATACAAGAAAATCTACAATTTACATATAATCTCAAAAGTCATTATACAATTGTCTTATTTTAAGTTTCCCTCCAGAAATGTTTTATACTATGTAAAAAAAACAAACAAACAAACAAACAAAAAACCTCAGGCATAATTCATATTTTGTTTAACATGGTTTTCCCACAGAAAAAGTCAAAGTACAGCTACACTACTTTGCTCTGCCCACTACTGCTGCTTGTGTTAGATTAACATGATAAGGGGTTAGGGTTTTGTGAAGGAGACACCAGAGGCACTCAGCCACACATTTAAGCCTCAGTCAGATCCAGACTCAGTTTGTTTGTTGAGGGGTTTGTTGTGCACTATAAAATCTATCAGCGTGGTTATCGTATTGTATAATTGTTTGCTAACTTGCAGCTGGCAGTGGCTGACACAGTGTTAGAGATTGTGTTAATGCAAGGGCTCTCTGTCCTGACAAGGTTCCAGGTTTCAGGTTTGGCTGCCCCTCATTCCCACAAATTGATGGGATTGGTATTTTAGGTTATATGAAGGTTGTATGAATCTATTTTTTTATGACACATGTGTCATTATGTCATTGGTTCACTGCAGTACCAAGGTTGAACTACTCAGTCATTGCTTTAGCTGCTTATTTTGCTCATGAAATGTCTTGTATTACATAAAAAACACCATGGGGCCATTTTAACGGAGTTAGAAACTTGATTTTTGTTGGAGGGGTGCTTTAATAATTTTATCATCATGGATGAAAGAGACTGGAAACAAAGACTAAGGACACACTAAAGTTTAAGACCACATAATTGAGCTTTGATATATAAGAGCATTTTAGAGTTAAGTCCCAATGCCAGACTGTCAGAAATGAAAATACAGTACAACTTTAATTACATTATTTGTTTATAGCCCTAACCGCTAACCTTTTCCCATGTTAACCTAACACAAGCAGCTGTGGTGGAAGAAAGTGTAGATTTGCATGAACCTTTTGTGTGGGAAAGCCATGTTAAACAAGATATTAATTCTACACAATAATTCTACATTTTTACACAGTTTAAAACATGTCTGGAGAGAAACTTTAAATAAGATGTTTATAAAATAACTTGAATGTATATGATGTGATATTTTCTGATAATTGACAATATTTGTATAATTTTGTATAGACTTGATTTTCTTGTATCATGAATATTAAATTAGTCAAACCTAGACCATAACATAATTATCCAATAAAGGCATAGGCCCTGATAAGCAATATGTGGGTGAGGAAAGACAATAATAAAGTAGCAAACTCCCTTTATAGCTTTATAGCACTGTGAGGTGTATTATTGGTAGTTTGATGAACTGAAGAATGTAGTTGCCAGGAAACGCAATAATGACAGATTAATTAAATGCATATAAAGCACATAAATTCATACTGTAAATGGTAAAATTGGTCAGTGTAGTTTCTCCACTTGCTGTAATTTCCAATCTTGGCTCTTCTCCACCAACATCACACCAAATAATCATTTGCTTGTTATTTGTTTTCCTTTTGCTCTCTTGTTTAGGAAATTTGAAATGTTCCTTGATAGTTAAGGAAGATTGATTCCATATGACGAGCCATCGGTTAAAATTTTCTTTCACTAGATTTTCTGTTTCCAAGATGAAATTGAAAACAATGTTTTGCTCACGATACAAAAAGGTATCAAAACAATGTGCAGTATACCATGGAAGACCAACATTTTATAGGAATTTGATTGAAGAACATCAAAGCAATTGCTGATAGCATATGCCTCTGCAAATATTTGGTTTATTGCTCCACCACAGTTTATGTATATAACTGCATATAACTAATGCTTGCACACTGACGTGTGAAGGCACTTAGACTGTGACCAGCTGACTGTCACTGAAACTTCTTGTTGTGCTGTGATTAAACAGACAAAGAGACAGTTTAGTTTGAGTTCTTTGAGCTTCGTCTTTCTGAAAACAGTATTCCAGCCTGTCGTCTTTGGAGCGCGTATTCTTTCAAAAGCTTGGGAGTCAGTGTGGTAATAATATGGTAAGACCTGGTTTGTTTTGGCATTGTAACCCACAACTCACATGAGTCATGATAAGTTGTAATGTTAAGCTTCTCCCACCTCGATGGACAATTTCCTAAACAAAAAAATTGCTGCTAATGCCCAGTGTTTTTTGTGAAATGATAGACATCTCTGTAATGACCTGCCTCTGCAAATTAGTTAGAAAGATACGCTGTGTTGGGTCATAAAGTTCATCCCTCTCTCTAATAGTGAGTAAAATTAAAGTAAAAAACAAATCCTTTTTAAAACTTGCAGCCAGCATGTTAAAGGAGAATTTTAGTCCTCACTTAAAGTGTTTATTTCTTTTGTCTGTAATAAATATATGTCTAAACCACAGTATAACATACACTCATACACACACACTTGCATAACTCTGATCACTCAGCAAAAGACACCCTATCTTTGCTTAATGCCTTCCCCTCCATTTGGCAATGCTCTCTGAGTGACCAAGAGGTGTTCTTATCCATTTAATATATGCTCACAGTGTATCCTGTCAAATATAGATTTGAATCAATAGCACTCTGGAGTGGCTCGTTAAACTTAAATCAGCTTGGAAGTGGTGCATGCCTGCCTCACAGCTGCTGTCATTAACCACCGCCTTGCAGATTATTGGAGAAACGTCCTTGTGTGAGCGGATTCACCAGTTTACCTGCAGACTGTCGGCTGGAGCCCCAGTGTAAGATGAACCAGCACTGAGGTACAAACAGCGCATATTCCCATTCTGCAGTCTTAAAGCAACACTACACCCCAAATCTATCTTTTGAGTGTCAAACATGCCCCCATGAAGGCTTAAAAAGTAGTAGTAAAAAGTTTTTCAATTCAATTTTGTCCTTCAGAAAGTATGATGGTTGCAGTGCTTGAATTCGTGTCAGTTGCCATGATTTCCCAGTGACCAGTTTTTCTTTCTGTCCTTGCAGGCACAGGTTAGAGGGCTTTTGCTTTTTCATTGGTCAGATCTGCTCCATTCTAACTCCCAACTTGATGTAGTTTACAGAGCGGCTCTCAGGTCCGACACTCACAGAGTTTCTTTCTCGATAAATAAAACACCGGCCTGAGGACAGCTCATGTCTCCCAGTGTACGAGTCAAGCAAAATGAAGAAAAGGAAGAGAGACAGAAGTATCTCAATTGGAAGGGTGAATTTTAGCTCGGAGACCTTTGCATGAGAACTACAAGATTAAAAACCAATTAAGTTGCTATGACGGGTTTATTTGCAAGCTAGCTAGTCATATTACCCATTCCTGTGTGTGTAAATACCCATTTTGCAGGTTATTATGTGTATCTGGCTAAAATGTCAGTGTTATTCATCAGTCCTGATATAAACCCTATTATCATCAAGGTTATACTATATAATTAAAGGTTAGAATACAGACAGATGTTTTTTCTGTTATTTAGCCTAACCTCACTGACATATAGAGAATGGGCAAAATAACAGAAATACAGTTGACTTAAAAACAGTTGAAACACAGTCAACAAAAATTTAACATCATACCCTTAATGAAAGGATCTGATTGGCTAAATTACAGGAGGCTTCATGTAAACTCCTTTGCAAAAACTTACAACATGCATAGTAAAGTCATTGCATATTGTCATCTACCACCACATAATGCTAGGTGTGAAACAGCATTGGATGCTTTGCACCATGACAAGATATGTTGCTGTTACTTTCTCAATCACTGTTCAAGGCTGTGGAGAAGTCCATCCATCCATCTATTATCTATACTGCTTATCTGTGCAGGGTCGCGGGGGGGCTGGAGCCAATCCCAGTATCTAACCAAATGTGAAATATGATCACAATCTCTTCCTCTGTTCCTGAGTTACAGTGCTGAATAATGGCCAGAACCGTGTTTTAGCAGAACAGTATGTCACAATGAGGATAACCTTTGACCTTTTGGATGCAAAATGTCATGACTTCATTATTTTATTCCTATTAGTCACAATTAGTGTCTGAATTATTTGAGTTATGTCCAAAAATTTTTTGTGATGTCAAAGCGACTTTGATCTCTAACCAACAAATTCTTATTAGTTCATCCAATGTCCTGTTCTTGATTGATTCGCGTTCCCATTTCAGATATCACGTTCACAAGAGTGAGACAGAGGGACGGATTTATGTACGGAAAGACCATCTGAAAAAACATAGAGCAGTGTGGTTCTTTAAAACTGTTCCCCTGTTTTCTTTACTTGCCTCAGTTTAAATCTGCCTATACATTTCTTTCTTGTGTATTAAGGTTCTCTGTTTTCTAACTGCATGGATAGATAAAAATAACAAAAGGAAGTGACTCATCTGCTTTTCTGTAAAGAGTCTATTGCACAGCCACGCCTTGTGGGAAAGGGTTAACTGCAGCAGCAACAATAATGAGTGCGCAGTGAGACGTGTGAAGTAATTAGTCAGTCTGCTCTCTAATATTTACCCAGTTAATTATTTGTGAGTATTACTCTTGTCTTTCCTTCAGATGGCTGCCTGTGTTGTTTTTTCCACACCATTTGTCACTGTCCACCTCTTGTGGGTTCTCATCCCCGTTTCCTGTCGTTTTTCTTTTTTTTTGCCGTTTTTCCCTTCGTTTGCTGTGGCGGGAGAGTGGCATTTTGGTGAACCCATGCCAGTGGAGGTGTTACACCGCTGTCCCTGGTTGTGCGAGGTCAACTACGATTATTTATTCATCTGCTTGTTTGTCTAACGATAGTAGCAAGATGTGAAAATGGGTGCTAACTTTCCAGATTGGTGCACATCATAGAAAGGTCATAGTGAGGACAGATTTAACACTGACTGTGAATAAAAGGCCTGTAAGCCTTGTGATGAAGTGGAGGACTCTACCAGAGCAAAGGTCGCACTTGGCCACAGTAAACATTACACACATGCTTCATGGGAATTAAAGAAATACATATTATAGAAATATATATGAGAATTAAACTGTATCTCAAAAGCAGCACAAGTGCGGTGGCAGATGTATGGTGTCAAAATAACAACTTTATAATTAACTTGAAGGAAAAAACAAATATGACACAATATGGTTTTACAGTGGATCATGAGTTGGACTATTTCTCTCATCCCTGACTTCTGAGATTCTTGGAGTCCTGTCACCATGAGATGGCCACACAAGCTGAGACTCCAGGCAGCGAGTTATTACATTTGGACAAAGCCAGGCCAGCGATTTCCTCCTGTTTCCACTCCTTTAGCAACGGGCTGCTTGCTGTGGCCTTATGATTGAGATATACATATGAGATAATAATCCTCTCATCTGACTCTCGGCAAGAAAACGAATGAGCTGATATTTCTCAAAATGTCAAACTATTCCTGTAACTTCATAGAACTATCATTGTCCATCGGCCACTACAATTGATGTGAATGGATACAAGAAAAGGAAAGAACTGTATTATCACTGTCATTCTTTAATTAATGTTCCACATGTGGAGGAAATACATCTCTGACCAGTGGAGGTGGGGGAGGGGTCAAAGCAGGGGAATTGGGTGGGCTTGGTTCATTGAAAGAAAGACAAAACAGTAATTATTTCATTATGGCATGACAGCAATAATATTACAGTAGTGCAGCTTGCAGTGTGCTTATCTGTGGAACAAATGAGCTCTCCCCCAGGAGAGCAGACTGCAACACTAAGCCTAAGGTAGGGTTTGCATTGCTGTCTTTCTTTCTCTCCCTCTAGCACACACTTTCTTTCCCCTTTCTCAGCTACCTTTTTAATATTCTCATTCATAGCACATGCAATTATTTTAAAAATAAATTTAGCACAGATAAAAAAAAAATTGGGCCTCTTGGGTGACGCAAATGACTTCCTTGTTTTTATTAGAAGACAAGGTGTTTATTAGGGGGCTTGTTGGCTTATTGCAGGAGGTTTCTGAGTTTGAGTAATTGTCCAATTAGGTGTAATTTCAGGATTGGTGCTAACCCAGGCGATTGTGCTGTAAGAGGAAGACTACCACCGGGACACACATTAATGAATCCCACTGAGACCTGTCTACCTTTAAGAAAGAGAGACTGTGTCTGCTTCTGTTTCGCCTTCCCAAATCTTTTTAACGAGGCATTATAACTGGGATTTACAATTGAGTCATGGCACTACTTCTCCCTCCCCCACTTCATTGTTCCTTATTCTTCATCGTCTGTGCACTGGGTTACAAAAATAATTTATCATTCATGTTATTTCAGTTCTCTGAGCAATTGCCTCTTATTCAAACAGAAAGGTTACCTTAATTGTTATGTAGCTCAGCTATTTATGCCCTGGCATAAAAATGCATGTTTGCTGCTTCATGGAAAGGTCACTCATTACAACCCAAATAACTTTTTCTCTGTTGGTGTGTGCTCCTCAAAGTGTTTGTTGGCTACATCACTTTTTAGGGAGACCGCCAGAGTAGTTTCAGTAGTTGTCCGCTGTCTCATGTGATGAACTTGTTCTCTCTCTGCCTTGGTCTTTCTTTTGCAGCACATCATTCTCCTTTTCCTCCTAAAAGAAATAGTTTGGCTTTTTTGGAAATGTACTCATTGTCTTTATTGTAGAGAGTCAGATGTGAGGATAGCAACCACTCTCGTGTCAGTCTGTGAAATATGAAATTATAGCAAAGACACAGAACTGGATGTTGGAACAAGGCAGATTTTTAAAAAAAAAAAAAAAAAAAAAAAAAAAAAAAGTTACCAGCACCTATAGAGCTAACTAATAAGCATGTTATACCTCATTCATTTAATCTGAACAAAAATTTAACAGAATACACAAACAACTCATAACACGCTAATGAGATTTTGATGTGCTTTTGGACTAGTTGTTCCTGCTTTCTGTCTTGATGTTCAGCTAAACTGACCAACTGCTGGCTTTAGTTCCTTATTTAGCATACAGATGGTATCAATTGTCTCATCTAACTCTAATAAAACAACTGCACAAATTTCCCCATAAACTGGGGCTATTCATTTCACCAAAACCATGATCTTTCCCTAATCCTGGCCAAGTGCCTTGAGTGACTAGAACATTAATCATGCTTTGTTGTCAGGGGGAGCCATCGCAGGGAAAACATATGACTGTATCTGTAAAAAAGGTTATATTGGCAAGCAATGCCTCTAACATGAGAACGTCGATAAAACAATCTGCCCTAATCAATGACAAATGCAGAAATAAACAGAAAGAGATAGAGGAAGAAAAAAGACAAGAGGAGAAGGACAGCATTAGGTTGACAACTGGGAGAACTTGTAATAGACACACAGAGACTAAAATATTAATAAGGGTGAGGGCTGTGATGTTTAAACACTCGGACAACATCCTCCTGCTTGTGTTTACAGGCCTGCTCTTTGTGGACAAAAAATAGGTGTCGGGCTGGTCTAAAAAATTCAACATACTGCATAATGTACAAAGGTCTGGAACGGAAACACGAAAAATAGGAAGGTGTCTCCATCATCAAAGGCCTGATCTTCACAATATGGCCACACGTGCTCCCTGTACCACTCTGCTCCTACATCTGTATGGGCTTAATGCTCCAGCAGGACACAGAGGGTGGAGCTGAAGCAAGAACTACGCACTGGGAGAGTCTTCATTAGCTCAGAGCTCAGTGCAACAAGACTTTACCTCACACCACCTGACTCCAGGGCAAACAGAGCACACGCCCTCGTAGTGGACATCACACAGGCACGCTTGCTTCCAGCTAGTGGGGAGATAAAGCACTAAGCTGCTCATATGAATGCTAGCAGCATCAGAAGAAATTTGTTTGAAGCTCACATCTAGTTTGGGTTCATGTCAAGGTTGCATTACACCCACCCGCCCACCACCAACACCACCCTCCTTTCTCTGTGTCTCTGGTTCATCCCTTCTCACATTAGAGCCTCTCACTGTCTCACCACAACCACTGACACCACCACCAGCACATCACATCCTTGCAGCAGCTACCCACTGCTCATCTTCACACTAAACCTTGTCCTTCTTTCAGGCTTACGTCTCAACACTCCCTCAGAAATAAGCCATTTCAAAAAGATTCATGAGCAGCTGGAGCTGCCATGCTGTATAACTGCAGCCATCACAGGCTTCTTCGCTGATACAGCCTGACGTCTCAAAAGGCTGCGGGATTCAAAACAAAATCAGGTTTCCTGATCCAGCGACAAACTGAGCTATTGGGAAGGCGCTTTTGCTAAGACTCTTTGTGACATGATGATTGGAAGACAGGCTCAAATTCCCTATGAATATGGATGCAACTGTTTATGCCTCTAGGAGAAAAAAAAATCAAGCACATACTTGACTGGTAAATATTTGTAAAAATCTTGGAATGCTTTTGGCAAGGTAGGCTATATATCTGTTTTGTTAGAGATAGATTATTTCTTTCCAGTGTGTGGGCTTGGACTGTCAGTTCATACTATCTTAAAAAGGATTATCTGATGCACCTAGGTCTGATTTCAATTTGAATAGGTGTGAATTTATTTTGCAGTGCTCAATATCACATACAAATAAGTCCTCTATAATCCAATTCCACCCCCACATGAGAAAAAGGATGAAATAAGAATCTCATTATATTGTCCTGCTTTATGTTGGCTTGTTCCCCCACAAACAATCTTCTGAATTCAACATCACAGTGTTTACTTGCAGCCCTTGAACGGACAGAAATGTAAGTGAACGGCAGGTGATATTTTTCTAATTTCATAAAATTCTGGTACAGAAATTCATTTCCAAGTATTAATTCATTTTGAAATACCTGCACCCCATGTCTTATTTACTGCCCCTGTGATACTGAATTCATAGTGATTGAATGTGGTGGTATGAAATTAGATTGCATTGTGTGTCTCTGGCTAATAATTCCAGATGGAATAGTTCCTCACTCTGCTTGACATGATGCACCCAAAGAGAAATATGGAGGCTGAGAGGGAAAGTTAAGGTTGCTTAGGTTCATTCAGAGGCCTTAGAAGCACAATGAATCAAGCTTTACTAAACCTTGGGACTGGTGAGGACCTGTGTAATTTGCTCTGAGAAGTGTTCTCTGAGGAGGTGTGTGGTGCTTCTGGCCCCAGGAAGATGCCTGCCCTCTTCTGAGTACAGTGTGATGTGATGATAAGATGAGGTGTCCTGTTTAAGAGCTTGATTAATGGCAGAGGATGAGATGGCCTCTCAGCACAGATACTGTTTGGCTTTACTGAAGCACACTTGTGTTCAGGCAGGGGGAGAGCGCCAGGGGTGCTCCACTTCATTCTAGCCCAAACCCCAAATTACCAACATCACTGTCACCACAGCTCATCTTTACTTAAGGCATAATGGCAAAGATCACGATCAATTTTCACAAGTCCATTGGAGCAAGCTCCTTCATTATGTTTAAAAACCATTCACACTGATTGATCCACGGTGAGTGCATGGTATTGATAAATAATTAAAAAGCTCTCAGTTTAATTTGGGGGTAAGTAGAGGATGAAGAGTGTGGGGTGGGGGTCGGGGCTGGGGTTGTGTCAGGCTAGTGGGCTCTTAGTTGGTGTAATGAAGCCTGGCCCCCTGCTGTGGCACGCCCAGCTTCAGCTCCCTGTCTGCCTCCCCACTTTGTCCCAGTGGAGGCACAACCAGCTGGATTCGTCTGCCATATTTGCAGCAATCAATGCAATCCAGCTTGAAAGAAAATCAATAAGATGTGTCCACTTATGCTTCAGAGTGTAGGAGAAGCTCCTTTGCTGAGGCAAAGCTGCAAAACAGACACTTAAGATTTCTTAAAATGTTGTGAGATGTCCTTGTGGTGGTGTTGTGCTCCACTTTCTTTTAAATTTAAGGCACATCTTACATTGAAACACAATAATCTCAAAAGCAATGAGTTCACCAAATTCCACAAAGGGAGGTTCTCAACAAATATTCTTTAGAGGACAATACAATTAAAAGAGGGTTGTTGATGGTGGCTCACAGCTATTAGTGGAGAGGATATACTGACTGACTGTTCCCACCAGACAAATTAAAACATCATGTGTTTAGTCAGTCACAAAATGACCTGTTTACTTGTTTAGCATTGAGGACTTGTTCACTGACAAGTTGGGGTTATCCTCTTAGGTCTACTTTTGTAGGTGACTATGATCTGGTACTAGTGGTTTGTGATCATTTAGTCAGAACTCCTGTTGTTTTTTTGTTTTTTTTGGGGGGGGGGGGTTAAGACAAACGTGTGCAAAAAGTGTTATGTTTTAAGTATCACAATGTATTGGGGTTTTTTTGGAGACGTGTGTGTGTGTGTCTGGCAAGGAGAAGGTGTTGTCCTTTACTCTGGGGTTCATCAGCTCATGGGGGTTTTTAATGCTCAGCCCACCAAATCCTCCACCCCCTGCTATTGCCACCTGGCTAAACCAGTTAACACCGCAGGCTTGAGGTCATGGCTCAGTGACCCTGGTGCAGACAGCTCCTATAGGTGTGATATCAGGCCTCTGGTGGTGTCTGTCCCGCAGCCTCACTCATTGCTGAATATCACTGCATGGCAGTCATGGACTCACACCTCAACTGAGGAGCATGATGACTGTAAATCTGAAACAAAGCAAGGTCAACTCTGACACAGACAGATGGACACACACATGCATAAACACAAAGTGACAGGCACACAAAGCCAAACTAGATAACTGAACACACACAATGCCTGTGTCTGAGGTGTGTGTGTGTGTGTGTGACATCCTGAAGTTGTCATTTACTGCTTCCCTGCAAACCAAAAACAGCAGAAAAAAGAATATTATGCTGTGTCACACTTTTTAGTGCTGATATCCGTCTAATTGATGACTTTGTGCCACATCAATCCATTATGCATAATTTAACATGGATCAAGTCCCACATTAACATAATCACCCATTGGATATTCTGCATAGTGTGACACGCTAGTGAGGAGCAGAACCCCAGCCTGAGAAGGAGTGACAGGGGAGATACACCCTGCATGGGTTGGCAAACACACCCACATTTTCCATCACATACACACATACACACACACACACATGTACACACACACACACACACACACACACACACACACACACACACACACATGTACACACACACACACATGTACACACACACACGCACGCACACACACACACACACACACACAGTGTAGGCTGGGATGGGGCTGATGTTAAGATGTCAGATCCTTATTCGCTTTAAGCGAATAGTGGGAGTCCAGTCTGAGCATTTTGTGTTTATGCAAAGCCACATTTGAATAAACAGCCAAATACACACACACACACGTATGCATGCGTGCACACACACACACACGTATGCGCACACAGTGAACAGCTTGGAGAGTGAGGGGTGTAGAGCCGCCTGCTTAGACGCTGCCGTTTGCAATCACTAAGCAGCTTTAGTGTCTCCTACCACAGTCCTGATTTAAAATTCATAAATGCTAATCCTTCATAATTTACAGTTTAAAAAGCAGCCCTGCTCACAGGCCCTGTGGCCACAGCTCTGTCAGAGTAATTATACCAAGGAGCTGGGAATGGACTACTAGCAGAGACTTTCAACAGTCAAGGAAATCCCCCTCACTGGCACCAGACCCAATTACTCCAAATACCTAAACAGATTATCAAGTCATTTTCCAGTTCAATCTGGACATAGGTGCCAAATCAGTGTTATACTTTAGTCAGGTGGGTAAATAGCATTAAAGTTGGGACATGCCTGTTTCTTATTAAGTAGACGGTATGCCAAGTAATTTTATTAGCCATTTCATTTAATTTGTGGCCCCAGAAATTGTCTTTTACAAGGTTACTGGGCTCTCTCTCTCTTCCTCTGGTGTCAGAGGGTGATTTGCTGCCCTCTCACTGTGCACTGACATTGTAGTGTGTATGTGTATATACTGAATATATGTGTCCGAGCATGCACTCATGCGTGTGTGCATGACACTGTTGAATGGATGCCTCTGTCTGGGAAGGTGCCAGTCTCTAAACCAAATTATTTGTCCTTGTGAGGACAAAATACATTAGTTTAGATGTAGATTATCTGAGATTCTTTCATCCAAGGTCACTAATAGAAAGCCATTATCAAAATGGTCTGATTTCACTGTAATGGACCACAATGACACCACAAAACCATCACAGGCCCTGTGCAAGGGCCCTGCTTTACAAGTAGACACTCTCCCTGCAAAATGGCTCACCACCCTTTTAAATGCATAATTTAGTGGCTATCTCAAATATTGATTCATCTCTCATCCCAATGTACTATACAATAGTCAAAGAAGTGTAGACATATGTAAGAGAAAGAGATGTTCAGCCATTTGTGATTATAATGTCCAACAACCATGTAGATGACACTGTATTCATCAGTGCATTGTAACACACAATCCATCTTTTAATTTCACATGATATTAACCACTGGGAGCTGAAAGACCCCAAAAAACTGGAGTAAAAGCATAAAGGTGTATCGATGCTAAAAAGTGAAGCAAATTCAGATTTAGTTGTGGGACAGTAGCATTTTGTGGTCCATTTTATCAAAAAATGCAAAATAATAATAATAATAATAATAATAATGAAAATACTAATTATTTTTGATGGCCAAATACCTAGTACATAGGAAAATTACAGCTGCAATGACTGACTAATATAATTATCAATTAAGATGAAGATTATTTTATCTGATGTCAGAAAAGAGGCAAAAGCATTAGATTTAGTTTAAAGTCATATATGACATGTTGTTATGTTATGTTATTTAAATTCTTTGTTATTTACTGTGATTAATATAAGGAAGTCTGCCTCCTTCAGCCAAAGCCCCAAAGCCTTAATTATTATTATTTGCTAAAATGTCAATGAAAACATAAGTAGTCAAATTACAAACAAACAAACAAAAAAAAACATTTTATGGCTTCCTTCTTTTTACACTGCAAAGGCTTTGAAAAATATTATTGTCTTTAAACCTGATATTTCTCTGTTCTGTCAGAGATAGCAACAACCCCAGGTGATGGCTGATCACTACATCACAGCAACTCTCATCTCTAAGTGAAAGAATTCTATTAGAGCAGATTAGGACGACTGCACTGGACATCATGTCACAAATCCCAAACTTTAAACTTTCTCTGTCTTCTCTCCATGACCATCAGCCATGAGGAATGACTCACCCATCACTCTGATGTCTCTTCCCTTTCTTTTTTACAGCATAGCTGAAGAAGACTACTGGTATACTGATGCCTGCATGTGTGAAGAATGCTATTGAGCTTTGTCTTAGACACAAACACACACCAGTCACCAGCAAGTCCACTCGCTAGTTTACAGACATGCTGAAACTCCAATGTAATATCTTATGGAACAAGGAATTAAATTAATTTCACGTTACCTTGAAAATAAGTGGTGAAAAAGGAAGGAAATGATCTATCAACAAGTAGATTACTCCATCAGAGACTACTGGTTACTTTCTGATAAAATGAAAAAGACCCTGCAGGTCATCTGTGCTAATAGCTTGATAAGTTACAATCTCTAGGAAACACCTAAAAACCACAGAAATTATGATGGGGAAAAAGGAAGAAGTCAGACATTGTATAAAGAGTGTCAAAGTCTGGGTTGGGAGAAGGTTGGGTCATGTTTGAGACAGTTTTTTCTTGTGACCATGATCATTCAACAACTTCAGCTGCGCGTTTATTATTGGAACCATGATGACAAAGGTCCAGATGTAGCAATGTACTTATTTTAACCCAAAAGCAAGCTTTCCTAAATGTAACCAAATTGTATAGTTCTAGCATAACCTTGTGTTTATTATCATAACCACGATGACAAAGGTGTTGCTTTTACTCACTTTGTGGCTCAGCAGATCACTCACTCATAATACTGTGAGGACAGTGCTTAAACAAAGCACAGTGGGGTGACAGTGGTCGTTCAAGGAATAAAAATTTGGATCACCAGTTTGGCACCCCCTTACTTTCCTTACATTTCAGGGTATAGATAACTGTTTATCCTTATAGGCTTTCTTTTGGTAAGTCTGACCCCTACATGACTGGAGTTGAGGGTGCTGGTGGTGGTGCACAGTAATTAACCCTTGTGAGTTTTATCCACAGTGTTGAGCCTATTACAAATATATATACAATTTACAAATACGTTTGCATGGACCTTTACCAAGCAGTACGAGTACATTAACTACGGGGTGACAAAGTAAGCAGCAGCCAGCAAGCTAATGATATGTCAGCAAGCATTAGCCCTCAATCGCATGTGTGGTAATTACAAAAAGTTTCTTGCTCCTCCAGCTGGCTGCGCCGTAAAATGAACACCTAGCCTAACATCTCGGCCTAATGATGTGCAGTGATGAGCCTATTCATAGACTACAATATCTGTTAAAGTAATCTTCTCTCTTTGGCCATAGAAACCCAGTTATTTTTCAGTTTTATAATTTTCTGCATTGCTAATAAATCTATTATATGTCTTCTCAAAAGAATATAACACAATTACTAGTAACTGACTTCTCCCAGAAACAAATATGCAAATTGAGGCTTCTTAGCGTGTTGGAAATGTCAGCAGTATTCTCTCACAGCGATAGTCTTTTCATGTTATTATTCTTTTCAAATATTTCTACCATCTCTGTTGCTTCTTTGTATAGTCAACGTTTTTTAATAATTACACTAATGATTAATTCTATTTTATCCTGCTTAATAACATCACTTTCACATCTGTACTCATTCAAGTCAATGGTATCATCCTATCTCACACTGTATATGCTGTTTTTGCTCATGTTGCTTATGATTGTTGAGAGACAGTATTAATCCAGTTAACCATCATGGCAATCACCCTCTAGTCTTGCAGGCAGACGATGATGAACTAACTTCATGAAACAGGCCCGAGGTCTATTACTATCAGTGTTCAAAGAAGCTGTCAGAATGACAACACACTCGCACATGCTACTATATATCTCCTCCCAAACACATCATGGCTTCTAATGTGTCAGGTTTGTGGTGCAGCAATTTCACAACCAAATAGCTTGCAGGAGTGATAAGAGTTTCATTACTGCATGAACAAATCAAAGGCAACAAGCAGCATCATTCATAAAACAGATTTCAATATTTCACCTGTTTTAATTTAGGTGTTCAACAAAGCGACGGAGAGATGGAAGACAGGGCAAGAAATAATGGAGAAGGTGGCTATAAGTACACAAAGAAAGCAACACTCCAAAGGATATTGCTTTTAGTTATTCTAGTTGTGTGCTAAAGTCTGCACTCTGTGTTGTGCAATTTTGAAAAATAAAATCTAATCAAAACAACAATGCAAGAATAAAAGACCTGCCCTTAGGCTCTGTCTTACATTTCAGCTGAATACAATGTGATATTTCTATTATTTTAGCTTTGAAGCCAACCACGATGGCCTAAGTTAAATTCATATCTAATGTTAAATCTTTGAAGTTTTTAAGACTAGAGAAGAACTGCGATTATAAGAGAGGAATATAGCTTATTTTTGTCTGGTTTTAAGAGCTTTTGCTTTTTGGGAAGGGATACATGTGGTGGACACAGTTTAATTCAACTGAATTCAATTCAAAGGCTTTATTGTCATATGCAGAAACATTCAAGTTAATAATGCAGTGAATATCTGTATTTCATTGGAATACAAAAAGCGCTGTAAAAAAAGGTTTTATGCTCATAATGTTATGAGAGAGGTGCTGATTTTTTTATTATAAGTTTGTAATTGTAATATTATTAAAGTATTGCTGTTATCGTGTCCACACCTTTTGCAGGACATAACACCCCAATGACAGTCCACAATAACAGCTGCTGTGTGTTTCAGTTACCTATTATGCCATAGCCTTGAACACACAAATAGCAGTTAAGTGCATAATCATCTGATGTAACAAGGCCAAAACACTCAAATTAAATATTTTATTTTCTCTTTGCGCCTGCTCTTTTCCCACTCATCATTCAGCCTTGGACACACAAAAGGCACCAAGACTTAGTAAAGAGTAAGAACTGAAGGAGTTCAACTGATGAAATTGCAAAGGGATCGAGGAAGGCTGCATCTGTATGATCACAAAAAAAGCAATTTTTGTTTAGGTCAGGGGCAGCACAGGGGTTGGCTCAGTGCTTTAGCAGACCAAGAAGGTCCTGGTTTCGAACATGGATGTATTAAAAGAACTGGATACCATAGTCTAAGATGCTGTTTCCTGGCAACCTTGTCCTCAAGAAATCATGTTTATATACTACTAATTTGTAAAAACAAATATGTTTTCTTGATAAATGTAATCTAGCCAAAAGTATGTTTGTTATAGTAGTTAGGAAACTTTTTAATGAACATTTTTTAGTCACAAAATGCTCATTCTAAACAAAACATTCACACACATCATATTTAATTTGTTTACCCTAAAATATCTGATCTTGCTAGACAACATCCTGTCTTAGCATCTTCAGCATAATAATATTTTTATGGTTATGTTTCAATACTCACAGGGGGCTAGGTTAAGGTTAGAAAAATTGTCATCATGGATAATAATTTAAAAAATACATCAACAAAATGCTTCTGTTGCTTCAACCTAACTCTTAAATTTCCAGAAAAATGTGGAGTAAAAAAAAAGACTATAAATGCAATTTCTGGGGTACAGGGTTGTTACTAACCACATATGCTAATAGAGCATATTCATTAAAGTCCTCCTGTGGCAGACCCAGCGTACTCCACATATCTATGCACATGAATGGTATGAAATATTTCAGTGATTTGGCTTCTAAGAATTAAAATAAATAAACAGACCTGATAGTTCAAAGAATATAGTAATTGCATTTGCAATTACTGCAGCAAATTACAGGCCATGATGAGTTTTGGAGGAACTATATACGGTAACATGTATGAGTGTGTTGTCGTTCTGACACCTTTGAACACTGATAGTGGTAGATCTCGGGCCTAGTGATCTTCAGCTGTCCTACAGTCCAAAGACATGCAGCTTTGTTAGGTGTATTGCAAACTCTGAATTGTTATTGAGTTATTGTGTCTGTTTGCTGACCATAGTACACCTTTCATTTTGCTCACTCAACTTCTACCATGACCCTGAGATGGATAAGTAGTTGATAAAATGAATCAATGTTTAGGTCATGCAATTCATCTTAGAAACATTGTTTACATTGCCTTTGAGCAATGCCCATAATACCCATGATGCTTGTAGCAGAGATGCTGACCACAAGATTCAAGACATTATTTATATTTTCCAAACCATACAGTTGGTTGATTTTCTTCCATAGGCTCTTCATCACTTGTAAGTTTTTGTTTAACAAATTTCTGTGTGTGTTTGTGCATTTTCTAAAGTTACTATAACTGAAATAAGAGAGATGGTGCTGTGGATGTATTCTTCCTCTGATGTTAATAAATGATTGCATATTGGAATAATGGCCCTAATCAAGAAAAGCAGTAACAGCTGTACTGGAGCTGATGTCTATATTCAATGCTCAGGACAGTGCAGATGGAGCTGTACTGTGTACAGTTCTTCCCTTTGATCCAGTTAGTCTCTTAGGCATTTGTAATAGACCCATCACTATTGGAAAAAAAAAAGGCAAATTGCAACACATTTCAATAAAAGTAATTGGCCCTCATGCAGACAAATACAGCCACACATTTGCTGTCGCTATGTATACGAATGCAAATGTAATTACCTTGCCTACGACGCCCCTCTCGCTCTCTCCCTCCCGCACTCTCGTATGATTATGTTTTTCTGCCTGTATTATCTGTGAGAGAAGTGTGCTGCTGTGCTGATTAACAAATAACTCTGTGATGAGCCCCACAATGTCCAGTTAGGCGCAAACTAGATTCACTGTATTTGGACAGGGAGCTGAGGCCTTCTGGGAATTGAAAAACTGCTAATCAAGTCATGTCATTTTTACAGCCAGGGGGCCTAGTTTTGCTGTTATATTATGTATTTGAGCTATATTTCCTCTGCAATATGGTTTAATACTAAGCACCCACTCTCACATCATTTCAACATTAGGATTAACCACCACTGGTGGATGTGTAGCAGGCTATTCAGAGCTGCACAGTGTGACTCTCATAACATAATTAGTCCATCTCTCTAGGAGGGTTTTTCCAGCTTTACCTATATGCTAAAGTAAAGTGCAGTCACTTTGATGATAAAAAGGATAATAAACATGACGATAAGGTGAAATGTTGAGCAGAGCGGGGCCGGCGTGAGCCAGCCAGCAGAGGTCTAATTGGATGAAGAAACCCTGTTGCATGAGGCGTTCTTCCCTGAGAGTGCACAGACATTATGAAAACCTCCCACGCTGCTTTCATTTGATTCAATTAATTTACAGTGCATTCAGACCTCTTCAATTTCTTCGCATTTTGTTATGTTGCAGCCTTATGCTAAACTCAAAAGAATTTATTTTTTCCTTCATCAGGCTACGCTCAATCCCCCATACTGACAAAGTGGAAACAGAATTTTAGAAAACTTTGCAAATGTATTAAAAAGGAAAAACTGAAATATCACTTTGACTTAAGTATTCAGACCATTTGCTATGACACATATGGCACAGTGCCTTTCGATGTGGAGTTTGCATGCTTTGTGATATCACAGTTTTGTTTTTTTAATGTGTTTGCAAAAATATCTAAAATTCTGTTTTCTACCTCGTTATTATGGGGTATTTAGTTTGGATTAATGAGATAATACTATCTTTGTTGTTATCATAAGGCTGCAATATAACAAAATGTGAAAAAAGTGAAGAGGTCTGAACTATTTCTGAATGCACTGTATTTTCCTGTTAAACTGATTAAAACATTGCCTCTTTTCCAATAAAAGCCTGGCAGCTTTAGCAGCGAAGACGTGGCTTGAAGTCCTCAGCTCTGAGCAATTAATTGTGAATGCATTTTGCTCCCGTCACTAGCCCTGCCCTCAATTATCTCAAAAGGAAGATCAGAAATCACTCTCCATGGTGGCCCAGTCCAGGCTCAGTCTGTGGTCAAGTGATCTCACTCAGTGTTATAATTCCCCTTTTCCATGTTTGGTGCTGTGGCTTTTGTTTTGACCGGGCTGAGAGTGAGCCTTAACTGATCGCTATGCCTCAGTGTAGCTGAGGAAAAACATTGGTTCAAACAATAGGCAGAGGATCAGAGAGGTGGGAGAGTGAATAATGTGTCAGGTGCTCCAAATGAATTAAAGTGCAGAGCAGGGCAGTGGAAATACCTCTGTGTGAGGCCCTAATCAGTTGCAAACAAGGGAGGGAGAGAAGGAAAAAAAGCTTTCATTCCTGTAACTAATCATTTGCGGTTTCCCAATGCAGTCAAGCCAACGCCAAAGGCAGAGACTAATAAACTGGGAGGCTGTGTAGATTTATAAATGATTAATTAAGGGGCCTCCCAAGGGAACTACAGCAGCTATAAGCAAAAATATTAATTAGTTGAGATGAGACTTAAACTAACAGGAAAGCATTCCAGCCATGTTGGAAAGCACAGGGCGGGGGCAGCTTGTTTGAGTCTGGGCTGACAAAGAGGACCCTCACCGCTGCACCACAGTGGGGTGAGGGAAGGGGCTGTGTTGAATTTGGCTGGAGGATAATGAAGAGTTACATAGAGTGTCAGACGGAGAGACACACAGGTCCTTAGCATTGAGTTGTAAGAGAGATGACTGAGTGACTTAGAGGGTTAGGATCGGGCCTGAAATGAGTTCTCGACTGCCTCAAGTACCTCTGTACCCCCCATACACAGCTACATTACCATCTCTAGTTGCCTCTCTTCATGCCTGCCCTTCTGGGAGGTCTCGAAAGCCTCTCTCTTCTGCTTCTTTTCATGAATGTCAAGATGCTGAGTTTAAAGTCCTGCAGATTAAATGGGAAGTGTTGAGTTTATTCTGAATCTAATGAAAGAACTAGATAATTTCATGCAGAGGATCTCAAAGTCACAATGCTTATTTCTTGCTATTGAATGCAAAGGTGGCAGCTGATTTCACCATTTTTGATGACTGCAGCATCAACCAGGATGATACTGCCAACTACATGACCCTACTAAAAGAGTCAGTGTAGGCGTGATACACTAGAGTACAGAGAGTACCAAGGTCTCCTGTGCTAAAACTATTCATGGCAAGTGTCAAGTCTGATGGCTGATCTGATCCGGCTTCTCTGTCATGTATCAAGTCAGACACCAACAGCTAGAGAGCTGCAAAGTCAAACAATAATCTTGTCTCCTGTTTCATGTTTGCTGATAAATGATAACAAGTCCTGCTTATGTTCTTGGTAAAACCCACATCAAAACAAAGGGGGCAAAAGTGCTCTCAAGAAAGATGTAACTGACAAATTAGCAGCATGGAAAAAAATCCAACATATTTATTTCATGAATTCCTCAAACCCAACATTAGTTTCTGTCAGAAATCCAATTTCGTACAATTTGAAATCACATATCAAGTTTCTGACATATGGCTTCTCCAGTCTAAATAATGTGCCTAGCCTCTGCATACTTACACATACTGTTCACCACAATACAAACCAATGAGGAATAGCTTGAGACAGTAATGCTTTCACAAATGATACCCTTTTCCCCTCTTTCAAATATTGTAAAGTAGAAGCAGGATAATAAAATTGAGGGCAAAACAGCACTAGACAGCCAGCATGAAATACAATTACAGAAATATGAATTCATTTATAAAGGTTTTGCGTCCTTTTTAAAGGTCTTGGCGATGAGAGCAAAAACCACAGTGAGCACAAACCGCCTTTGCCAACTCAAATATTTGAGACCTGAAATAATCAGGACCTTATAGATAGTGCTAGTGCTTGCATCTGGATGAGATTAACAATCACCTGACTATACTGTAGATGCCTCAAATGTAATCCATCCACAGAAAAGTGGAGGGAGGAATCAGCCCCGAAGTGACTACATCAAAAATCCCTATATGTCAATCTTGACTTCAGTTTCGTGTGCAGGTTAAAAAGAACTGGCCTTGGCTGTTTTCATGTTTTCAGCACAGAATCAGATGAAAAGAGCCTGAGATGAAAAATTAGGGCCAAGTAGACACTTGAAGAGAGAGGCAGACATTCCTTTAAGCCATCATAAATGACTCACTGGAGGGCCAGGCTCTGGTGACGGTGAGGTGCTTCAGAAGTCAATGTTCCCAGAATCTAGTGTCAAGGGTGAATACATGTTTATAGATTTCATAAATAAATATTTCATTCAACTGTCAATGGCATGTATGGGGTGGAAGAGAGCCCTTTTATGTCACTCTGGTTTTTGGATGGGTCGGTGGTATGTGTTCGGAAAATTGAGGCTACTAAAGGCTACCAGCAGGAGTGAGCCAGAAAAGGCTTCCATTTGAGTGATAGGCAAAGAGGAGGAATGTTTTTTTTCCCCCTGATGCGATTTCTGAGGGTGTCCTGCAGAATTGGAGTGACGTTTGACAACAATTAGTGGTGCTGCTTTGAGCCGCGACAGGCAGGCCCGTATACAACACAAAGCACACTGTGGTCCTCAACTTCACAGAGGATCAGATCACCAGCCCCATCACAGCTCCAGACAAGAGAGCAAGGCAATATCTAGAAGAAAATTCATACACAGGTTCAATATGAAGCATTGTAAAAAAGAAAAACTTACATAACAACATGCCTGTCAAGTTCAACATCACACTGATGTAAACAACAAGTCCTCCAAACTAAATGTTACTTAAGCATAGCAGGACGACATTATTCGCCAACGCTTTTCACAATGTTACAAAAAAAATTTACCAATACAAAAATGGTTAATTTGACCATTTTCTGATCTGACACCAGTATGTTGAAACTTAAATTACGCTGCTTCTGTCTTTGTCCCTGACATTCGTAACTGACATGGACGCTAGAGGTCTTTGTTTTATGTGAACATACATTTTTTTGAGCCCTAATTGTATTGCATGTATAATTGTATTGCATGTATTTATGTTCAAGTGACAAAGGCCTCTGGCAGCTTCACTAATTATGATGGGAACAAGGAAGTCAGGAGTCATTGCTACAGAGCTACAATGTCCATGTAGGGGCAGGTTCAGTGTATGTTGAACTTTAAAATGGTGATGAGCGTTTCCCATGTCAAACAGGCAGTCAACATTTTATGCCTGCGCCTTATCAAACTTTATAATGTTGTTGCAGGACAAAACAGATTTATTGTTTAATGTTGAATTGACGAGTTTCAGAAGGCACAGATAAATCACATTCAAAATAAAAGTCTATGTCTCTTTCATAATTTTAATCTCTAACAAAAAAACAAAACAAAACATGTTTATATGACAATTATAAAATGCACTAATGTGCTTCTGGTTGCATTGCCTCTCTCTAACCTCTTATGCAAAAACACACTAACCACATAAAGAAACACAAACTTTCACAGGTGTGTGTTTGAGTTAAAGGTATGGACAGGCTCAGTCTGGCTGCACTGTTGTACACCTACAGTACAGTGGCAACTATTCTGAGAATTGTTTAAAACACAGCATTGTGAAAGCATTTCTCACTATTTTCGGATCATTTGATAACAAAATGATCAATTGATTAATGGAGAAATGAATCCGTCGATGAAACAACAATGACAAATATAATATGTTGCAGTTGGATATAAAATAGTTAAAGAGTTTGCTCAACTTAAAAAAGAAGTAGTAGTAGTGCAGTTTTCATCCCTTTAAAGGTCATAATAATAAATATAATAATACAGATAATAATAATTGTGAAATAAAGTATACCATGACACAGTGCTATTTTCTGGGAGACAGTTATCATACTGTGAAAATCTGATACACTGCAACCCTAATCACTGTGGGGATTTACTCCCACTCGGCCATAATGGCTTTAGTAAGGTCAGCCACTAAGGCCTGACTAGCAGTCAGTGTTACACAATCAAAAAAAGGAGGTTGTATTTTTTAGTGTCTGACATCTACATGAGTCATCCTTCTTTGGATTATTCAATAAACAATATGTGCACAAACCATGATCTAACAGCACAATCTATTGTCATGCAAGTTATAACAGCCTACATATAGTGTCCCAGAATATATCCAACAATGGAAATTAAATAAATATAGGCACATAGCCTTACATAAATACAAGCAGAAGCGAGATATATACAAACATAAGCAAAATTGTTTAAGTGTGTTCAATTGTATTATGTATTAGTTCCTGTTGGCTAACACATCATATGTAACAATTCACTCCAGAGCTGAAGGGGTCTGTGCGGTCAAGTTATTCCATCACAACTTGGAAAACACGGAGAAATGGATACACTGAAGTGGCCTCCCCAAACTGTCAGAAAGTGTGACGCACACTGTTGTTAAATATACTTGATGGAGCATCAAGATTTCTTAACTGGAACTAATAGGTCCACCACAAATCTTAAAAAGAAACAGTAGCTCTCAAACTTATATATGTTGTCAACATAATGTACAAGCAGCTAATGTTTCAATCATAACGTCTTACAGTACCAGGAAGCAATTCAATCAAAATTGTCAGCAGACAGCGGCCTGTATTTGCTACTATTTGCACAAGTTCAAAAGGTTGCTGCAACCCTCTTGTATTTTAAAACACACACAAAGCCACAATGATGTTGTGTGTGTGTAATCTAACTGTTTGTGTCTTGTGTAAATTGCAGGTAGGAGCAATGACTTCAGGAACTAAAAACAAATTTAGGCAATAATTGAAATGTAGCATAAAATTGCCCCTGCAAATAACCATGAGCCATTGCGTGAGCACATTCTCTTCCCTTTTCACTAACAACTAAGAAACCAAACCTCAGACACACAAAAACACCATGCATGAACACACACACGTGCACAAACGCACACACATTATGCAAGGTGGGAGAGACCTTTGAGGGTTTCACAATAGCACATTTATCCACAAAATTAAAAATGGTGATTGATCCGTGGAATATTAACGGTCAACAACGTTTTTCATTAAGTTGTGAAGGGGAGCAAGGGGAGGCATTCTGGTAGAAGAAAGAGAGCCGGAAGAAGAAAGAGCAAAAGCTTTATTTAATGCTGATACTGTACTGTAAAAAGGCCCAAAGAGAAATGTAAATACTCGACTCCAATAACGCGACAGCACACTAATCATATTTACAAACTATATTAAATCTGCCCATTGTGTTTGCCTTGCTGAGGATTGGCTACCATGTAATTGTCATTGTAACCCATGTTGGCTTATGGGAAAATTTAACTGCAGTGATATAAGGTGACTGGTAGGATTATTATTACTTTATTATGACCCAGTATATGTTTATTAAAACAATTTGTCATGCAGAACAGGAGTGGGGAATGGAAACATTAAATCCTGCTCCACTCTGGCCGCAGAAATGAGTTACAATAAAATTAATGGTGGAGAGGCCCGGGCTGACACCAGAGTGGTACGTAATAACCCGCTGCTCCGTTTCATTTGCCGATCATTTCCTGTTGGGCCCTCACCATTAACCATACATGCTGGGGATTAGTGAAATAGTCCTGTGACAGCCATTGTTGTACAGACTGTGTGTGTGTGTGTCTATGTGCGCAACTGTCTATGTGCTTGCATGTATATCTGCGTGTGTGTGTTTTGGCTGGAAATGCTGCTTTTATATGGCTGGGCATTTGATCTTGAAAACACCGGCACCATAGCAATATGCTACGGTGTGTTTATATTTCTGGTTGTGATGTTATGAGAGGAGAGATATTAGGACAGAGAGGCAGTAAGACTGGGATCTGAAGTCTTAGGAGGAGGCGTCATTTTACTGAGTGCCTGGGAGGGGCGAGATTAGTCTGTCAGTTCTGTCTAAAATGACTTTGAGGCTATAGCTACAGGGATGCAGCATAAGTTTAGCCATGGAGTTAAGTGCATTTACACTGAACAATCCCCTTCATTCTCCTTGCGGTTTGGTGTTTGTGAGCACTGCCATGGTGAGGTGTAGACTGATTATAGGACTTGGAAAGCACATTTTCTCTCAACCGAACTAGCACAATAAAAACACTGTGTATATTTACTCATGTCAACAGAAATCTCACATATCACCCTGACCAATAGAAATGCTGTCTGCCTGGACTGTAATTAAAAGTTAACCAGAAGGCTCCACCGGCACATGTATTAAGATTATAGTAAAAGAGCAGGTCAGATCCACCCCTCACTCCTCATCAGCTCCATCTTCTCCTCCAAACACGATTTCTTCTGGTTTCAAATAACAACAACATGGTGACATCCAATTTAATGGCCTCAAAACAGCAGTTTAAAAACCAATCGGTGACGTCACGATGGGTTGCCACTTAATAATAGCAAGGATTTGGTTACATATAGTACATTTTATAGTGTGTACTGCACTATGCTAATGTTTATCGTATACTGTTTTTGCTCTTAGGAAATTATAAACTGTATACATCTGGTGTCAATTAAATTGTCTATATGTATATTCACTGTTTTGAGAAGTCATTCAGTCACTTTTCCAGCGTGAACACATGACACACTCAAAACCTGCCTAGTTTTACTATGTTGTATTAATTTGAGACGCAGCTTTATCAAAGAAACATGGAAGCATGTCAAACTACTATCTACATCATACTCTTATAAACCAGGTTTCCATCCAAATTAAGAGAAAAGTTCAAACTAATTTCCAGGGAACTGACAACACAAAATGTAATTAATGCATAAATCCATCCACTATTGTTATGCGAATTTGAAGAGTTGAGTGCATTGAGATAATTGTGTTTGTTTCATGTGTTAATTTGAGGAACATTACATACAGATCTGATGTTTTCGACTGCTGCAATTTGTCTTCAGAAGCTTTGCTGGATGCTTAAGTCTCATGCTTTGTTGTGATTTATTTGCCAAGTCTGTTTCGATTGCACTTGGCTGCATTTTGCAAAAAACATTTTATGATATTGTATCTTTTTGAAATGCGCATGAAAACAAATGGAAATTAACACAGATAACTGGAGTAGCTGCAGTGAGAATAGTTCCCATGATCATAACTTGGTCACTGCTTAACTATGTAGTAAATGCAGCCTAACAATATTGTACATGAGGTATGAGGACAGATGTCTGCACAGCATGGTAGATATCTACTGTTTGTAAAAGGTTGACCAATAAAGGACCAGTGTGTACGTTTAGGTAATCTACTCGCAGAAATGGGATATGATGATCATACTTCTGTTTTCATTAGTGTAGAAACTCATGCAACTAAGAATAGTGTTTTCGATAGCTTAAAATTAGCCCTTCTTGAACGGAGCCTGCCATGTTGCCCCACCATGTTTCTACAGTGACCCAGAACAGACAAACCAAACACTGGCATGTTTTTACATGACCTGACAGCCACCTTTGGTTTTCTTGCATGTTTGGAAACAGTCCGTCAGTTTCAATCTGCGACCTCACCACTAGATGCCACTAAAATCTATATACAGTGGTCCTTTAAGCATTGTTTTCATTCTTTTGGTAATGTCCTTGATTGTTACAATTGCAAGGTCCACTTTACGTGCGCTCTCTCTCGCTCTTTCTCCCTCTCTCTCTCTCTCTCTGTCTCTGGAATTTCAAACTTATACAATAAAATTAATTGGTTACAGTAATAAGATAGGATCCGTTGATGCCATTCAAAATAGCCTGCTCTGGTATGTGAAATTGTGTAGTGTTTTTTAATTTACTGAACACCAGTTATG
Source organism: Rachycentron canadum (assembly GCA_038496675.1). Classification (NCBI taxonomy): domain Eukaryota; kingdom Metazoa; phylum Chordata; class Actinopteri; order Carangiformes; family Rachycentridae; genus Rachycentron; species Rachycentron canadum. Next base: position 11,769,708 of record CM076648.1, read on the forward strand.
CCAACAAAGCCTTGGTTTTCTGAGAAACATTTCCTTATTACACAGGATACACAAATAAACAACCCTCTAATTCCTCAATGATTAAAAAATAAGCCTGTGCTCACCATTACATGATTCTGTGTACTGTGGTGGGCTCCAAGACCTCAAAAAGCTCAGCTAGAGAAAGAAAATTAAACCTTTTGTATTTTCAGTGTAAATGAATTCATTATTCATCAGATTCCATCTTAAAGACCCCAATCCAATCCCATGAACTTTATATTACTTATATTTTTCAAATCATTCAAAGTTTTACATTGCCTACTTTCTAGGCAATATAAAAATGTCCCTTCTCTTCTCAGAATGACATGGAATGATCTTGAAGATTATTTAACTTTTCATAGTTGTCTTCATGTGTAATTGTCGTAATAGTTTAGTAGTGAGCAACTAGATAGTGAGCACAAGATTTATACAAGTCCTTGCAGCCTCATGCATTCAAGGAATCATGAAAATTATTTAGGGCAAAATAATCATGTTCTTACAGCTAAAGTTAGAAAACAAATATCTACGTACACCTTGAGGAGAAACAAGAGCATCCCCTGATGTCTTGAGCATTCATTGGCAGTTAAGTTGGTTAAGTTTCATTTTAAGTTAAGTTATTATCAACTTCAGTTAGCACTGGACAGGTAAACAGTGTACAAGAGCAGATATGACTGAAAACACTGTTTTCTGTGATCAGTACTGTGGGGAGTGAGAGGTGATTCTCGGTGGGATTGACAATCGAATCAAACATTGACCTTTTGCTTCACTGTCAATTTAGCAACTGTGGCTAAATGCATTATAAAAAGAGTTATTAGTTTGTCAATAAGGTAAGGTGCATTTTTCAGTACAAACTAACTAATTCCTGCTAAAATTAATTTTCCGCGATAAATGTAATTATTTCATAAATATTTCACTTCAATTACTTCGTTTTTTAACTTAATTAATATTTTACTTATTTCAATTAATAATTTTTGATTTGAATTTTCTTACTTATTTTACTTGATTAGTTAAAGTATGTATGTCTCTCATGCAAACATTGTTATTATTATTATTATTATTATCATTATTATTATCATTATTATCTATCAAATTCTGTGACTGATCATTTTAATGCAGTACTGCCACAGCTCTTTATAAATAACTAAAACGTTCTTTTCACATTCTCCCTTACAGAAGTCATTACACAGAAATTTTCCCTCCTCCATTTTTCCTTTCTGTAATTGTTTTTTTCCCTCGTCTTACTGGTTCAAACATGCTCTTACGTCCACAACACAATGTGCATTAGCAGTATTATAATTATAGCATTCTTAAAACACATCATAAAAACTCTACTGAAAACCAATTCTTTCATACTGTGTATTTATAATAAATTATTCACATTATTAAGTGGAGTGGAATCTGAAAGATGAAATTACACTTTGTTACTGTGGTTGTGCCATTTTTGAAGAAATTACTGTCAAAAAAGTGATGGTAATCAAATGGACAATTAGTTTTTAAGTGAGGTCGCGTTGCTTAGTCCTCATTTCCTACCATCTACTGCCCACCCCTCATCAGTTCACTGCACCCCCTGCCCAAAACCACCTCACCCCCCCCAATCCAAAGCCTCTTATGACCACATTAATGCAACTAATTACCATGTCAATCACAAGTAATGCTTATTAATTGCCCCTCAGAAAGGGGCTATTTCAAATATTGAGTAGTGCCTTTAAAAGCCCACTGAAAGGCTGACTGTAGGGTAGGTTATGAGAGAGAGAGCCGTGTTTCAGCCCTACTGCTGGCATTAGTCAATCTGCTGTCCAGATGTCTTCCACAGGTGACAGCTGCAATAGCCTAACAAGCAAATTAATCACGGAGCTTTTGTGGCGCTTCATTTTAGGGAAACTCATTTCGTTTCATAAAAGGCTTCATCTCGTGTGAAAAATGACAAATTGTGGCCATGGAGTGATGTGGAGGACCGAGCAGCCGGCTCTCATTTCTGTACCATGCCTGCAAGGTAGTGAAGAAAAGAGAGGCAGAGAGATAGAGCAAGGGGAGAACTGGGCCAGAACCAGCGACGCAGTAATGAAGCCCAGCTCTGCCCCTGTGGGCTCAAGTTCTGACGAGCCTCACAGGTGGCTCGGTCAGATTAAAACCCAGCTTGGTTATAAGGACTAGGCTTTGAATGAGGGGATACACTCTGTGGTCTGTCAGTCATTGTCCTGAAATTGCAACATGAAGAACATTTTAAAAAGCTGGCCCAACAAGGGTTTTGGGGGCTGGGCGTTTTCTTTGATTTAAACCCAGATGGCTTGTTGTATTTTAATGTCCTTTATGGTTTTTATGTGATGTTTTATTTGGTGGTGGTTTTGGAAATCTGGGGTGTGTGTTAGCTAATATAGAAGCAAAAGTATAGAGTCTATTGTATTTTAGAGCAAGCGGCCCAGCCTGCATATCTGAGATAGATTTGGTAACAGATACCTAAATATTGGTCAGACTGTCCTTCTAAGAATAACAACAGCATTAGTCATTTCACAACTAGAGATGCAAAGGATCACACATCAATATTTCTGACCAACAATCAAGTTCTTTTAACCATGACCTACCCTAACAAAGTTGTTTTTGTGCCATCACATAATCGTACATTAACCATAACAATATTAGATCAAAAACAGTTCGGAAAGGCACTTAGAAGGCACTTCGAGTTCAGAAAACATTTCTGTGTTGCTCTGGAGGGCAATTGTAGACTATGTATTTTGGAGGACTTGACTGTGAGTTGGTTTGAAAAATTGACCATCTTAGTTTGTACAAATTGACAGACCCTAGGCCAAACCTTAAGTGTAGTCCTTGTTTGGGATTAAAAATCAAACATTGTGTTTATATATGTAGAGGGCTGTGGAAATATTTTTATGAGAGAACATCAAGAAGAATGTCACATCACAACTTAAAGGTAACAAAAGTATAGAAAATTGAAAATTAACAATGGCCATACAGAACCAACGAATTAAACTTTTTGGATTTAAAAGCTTCAGAAACCCATTAATACAAAAAAGGAGATAAATCCTTGAAAGCCGTCCAACAAAAACTGTAATAATCATTGTCAGTAGAAAAGAAAAGAGCACAGGGAGGCAAGAGGATTACACTCCTCCACAACAGAGGAATGTTCTGTGTTTATTTCTCTTCATTTGTTGAAAGAAATTTCTGGGGTGACAGATGTCAGCAACACTTTATAATTTAGCATAATTATCATGTTCATTCTATTCTACCGGTGCATATTGTATTCCACCTTCCATTCTTCAAATTCTCACTTCAACTCGCTCTCATTGCATAGAAATTCATTGTCCCCCCTCTTGAATGTTTGACCATGGCACACAGAGGGAGTCTTTTGCTTAATGGATTAACAAAAGCAGATTCCTTGACAATACAAAGAATGTCTTACAGTATAAATGAAAAGTTTTCATTTCATTTATCTTTGGTGAAGTCTTCAACAAACTTTCTCAGTCATTTTATACCTTGCTATTCAGAGACTTTTGACAACATTTCTTAAGTGTAGATGCTTGTCTGTAAAGAATACATCAGTCATTAAAAACCTTTCAGTCTTCTCTTAAAGGAACATTACTGTTATTGACTTTTGGTTCCCCAAGCCCTTTTCTCTGGAGAGTTAGTATTATCATTATTATTATTCAGAATATTTGACACAGGTTTTAATTGTGGGACTGTTGGAACGTTGCAATAGTATTAAAATGTTTCTGAAACAAGGTAAAGACCTTAAGAATCTACAAAAGTTACCACATTTAATGAAAATGTCTCTGCAATCTCAACAGTGCAACATGTGCTCCAGAAAATCTAGTATTTAATAGCCAGTAAGAGTAATTTCCAAAAAGATAGACTCTGTATGTATAACACCCATAATGAGAAGTTATTTTCATTCATTTTCAATGTGACTATACTGTTTTTTACTACACATTTATGTGCAAGTGCACCTCCTCAACTATCACAAATAACAATAGAAAACAGTACTGTACTGTACATAGGACACATATCAAACAATTGGTGGTCATATATCACCTCTAAAGAAGTTCAAGGAGGCAACAGTCCACCAGTAAATGATGGCTTGATCTTGCCTTGCAAAGTGAGTGGGGACTCTGGACCCTGACGCCCAGAATCAACGCCTGCCCAGCAACTGAGATACAGCCAACCTCTGACTCTTCAATGAGGTCCCACTGGCAGATATGCTCTTATCAGGACAGACGGTGGCATACATCTTCCAACAGCCCAATGCAGATATAGAAAGGGGCCCCTAAACAGTGTGATAGGTGAAATTCTTAGCACAGGTGACTGGTGTGTATGATCTACAAAAGAGCAGTCAAGATCAGACCGCTGCAGGCAAACAGTTGAAAGGAGGTGTCTTGTGGATTTATCACTTCAGATCAACCAGTGGAATTAAATGATTGATGAGAGCCGTGTGATCCAATTCACTAGTTGAATCTCTGATTTATGCATGTTAATTTATGGATTTGCATGAAGTGTCAGAGGGACTATTTTCCTGTGATGAGTAGATTGATTCCTGATTGTTCAATTTAAGGTTAGTTTAGTGCAAAGACTGAAAACAGGTAGCCTCTGCCCAAAGGTAAAAAAAAAAATGTGATCCAAAAAACCTGCATAAGATGTGTTGTTTTTTCATGTCGGTTTTTGTACCGATTGAACAAAAGAGCCATAATGTATTAGACTCTTGTGGGCGAATTTTCCTACTTTTGAAGAGAGATAGAGCAGCTGTTTGCCCTGTTTTCAGTGTTTACGCTAAGCTAAGCTAATTAACTGCTGGCAGTCGCTTCATATGCATTGTTCAAACATGAGAATGGCATTTAAATGTCATAAATGTAAATTATTATTACATTCATTGTGCATTTTGTTGCAAAGTGAGTTACAAGTAAAAAGGGATTAACTGTATTTTATTTGCACTTAGTTTAATTTTAGTTTGTTTAGTAGGTCTATGGGTGTTACTTTAGGGTAGGTAAACATGGGAATGGTTTGGAGTGTGTGCAAGGGGGTGCAGTGAGAAAGATCAGGAAGTGGACTAGTGTGTACTTGAAGATATGGGAATATACAGGAACACACACATATTCACACACACACTCGGACACTCAACACCCCCCTCCCCCGAGGGCCCAGAAGCTAATTAGCTCCTAAAGCATTTATTTATCACAGATAAACTGTCAAACAATCTCACTGGCACATCCCCAATGGAAATAAGAACTACTCATTAGTTTGTTCAATTAAGCTTTCTTTTCCCACTTCAGCATGCCCTCCCCACATCAACACTGCAACAAGAATACTTTTTTGGTACTGGTAAAGTTGCTCTGCTTAAGCAGATTTCTCATGTACACACTGCAGTGAATGTGTAAGCCTTCTGCATCTCCTCCATCAGCTCGTATGTGATACAAAAGTAGATATGCCTAAACTGCATGAATCTGTACGTGGAAAGTCCTTAAAGAGAAAAATATGATCAGAAATCCTAAAACAACAGGCAGATTAGTTTACTGTAACAACGCTCAAAGAAGCAGCAATCCACTGGCACTGTTGAATAAACTCATGAGGTGAACTCACTTCACATTGCAAACTTTTCCACACGAAGGCCTATTTGGGATTATTTTGAGCTGAATGAACTGAATTCATATTGTTGACTCTGCTGCACTTCATTTATGCAGCATGACAACAAGCTGGGACCAAGTGGATCGAACGTAGTGCCATGACAACTTGGTGTCAATAGCCAATTATTCAGTGTGCTGAAATAGTACTTTTGAGCTTCCATCTGTACAGTATTTGCAAAGAAACATGTTCTTATTTCAGGTTGGCTGGATTGTGTTTGATCTGGAGGCTGAGATATGCGGCTTATATTTTCTGTTGCAATAAAATCTTTAAATACAACCAGGGAAGATACCAGGCAGCTCACTTATATTTAATGTTTAATATAATATTAAATGTGCTGTGCAGTAATTTTAGCAGTTTGAATAAAGTGTCAGTTTAGTCTTTAGTTCTCTGTTGTCAGGAAGTGACATCTTTCTCATGCAAAAGGGTTAATAGTGCATTCATTTGAACTTATGTTTTGTCCTTCAGCATCAAGGTTTTTCCTACTATTTCCCATTAAAGATTGTCATTCTGTGCAAGAACAGAAAAAGTGTGAAAGATTTTATTAAGACCCGTACCTGGACCTTGTTCTGACTCATTTCATTAAATCATTAAAAGCAAATTAAATCTTAAGCATCACTGGTATTTGAATGTCCGAGGCATTATAGATTTGTTGAAGTAACACTGAAGTTGCTCGAATCCTTTTCTTAAGGTCAAACCCTCATCACAAGTAAAGATTACGGATATTCCCACCAATTCTGACTTTTCCTCATACACCAAAATACTCAGTAGCACAACAGTCATCAACATTGCATGGAAGTAAACTTGTCTGGCCTGCTGATGAATGTGCTGAACATGGAAAGGGGTTTTACTTTCCTCAGGCCTGAGTATCTATCCCCTCAAGACAGTATTTCCGAGACACCACGAAGGCAATATTTGGCCCATTCCATCACTCTAATTCACTCCCTGCACATCCATATTTCATTCGGCCTCGGCTTTAATGAAAGTCATGGCAACTTCACCACCACTGGAGTCTCTAAGCGCACACACACTGAAAAGGAAAAAAAAATCATAAATAAGGACATTGGCCTTCATACAAAACAATATGAGAGGGAATGAGGCCCCAAAGTTGGGTGGAGAACGGGGAGAGGAGGGTGGGAGGATTCAGCTGTGTTGCAGTTGGGGAGGCCATCTGCCTGAAAGAGCCTGGCTATCTCCCATCCCCACTCCCCACTTTTCCTCCATCCGACATCCCCCTCCCTCCACTGCACAGACAAGTGCCTGTTTATCCCAATGCCCTTCAGAAGACATTAGCACAGGTCTCATGTGCAATCCTGTTATCTTCCACTGGCCTGAATATGCTTAGATTTTAAGTAGTGTTTGCTGTGTTGAGTTGGGCGTCTATATCCCCAGGAAGCAAACATGACATCCCCACTAAAAGGCTGCTGGGGCACTGGGCAAGGTGGTGCGGCTGTTACCTGCATATGCATTGGATTTACACAGCCCCCTCCTGCTGTATACAACACCACATTAGCTGGAAAGAGCACAGTGTCATTTGAAAACTAGCTCTTTTGGATGTTGCTCATGTGACAGTAAAACCTGAGAATAATTCAAAAGAGTAATATTGACAATGAACATGAAGACAGAAACTTTAATGCATAAATCCAGAAAAGTGACACAAAAAGATAAGCCAAGTCCAATTAAGCTCAGTGTGCATCACTTTGTCACCAACTTTTTTTATTCTAGAAAATTATTCTTTTAATGGACCATGGCCTACCTCCACCAAGCATCCTAAACATCACACTATCAATCTATAAGACCATTTTAGAGACTCTGACAACACTGACATCACATGATTTCTCTTTGGATAAGAAATTTGCGGGGGGGATTATTCTCTCTGTATATCATTTACTCCTCTGGAGCTGGTAAGCAATGACCAAAGAATCGCTCAACTCGCCTCAAAGCAATCAGAACTGTCAAACATCTACGCAAACATCCAGTGTATTGTGAAAATAATTATGTTTGCCAGTCACAGTGCAGATATTGCCTAGTGTATAAAAAACAATATGGTGTCATGCGCCATATTACTGGCTCCAGTATAAATGAGGTCAGGTGACAGTAAACTTTGCAGAAAGACTGGAAACAACTAACCTCTCTTTTCTCCTCAAGAAACAATTATTTGTTGATTTTGACCAAATTAAACAACTGAGAGATAACCGGAGCTTCAGAGGTGTTGGTAGGCAGATTTAGATGATTTGTAGGCAGATAAGAAAACTAGCTGCTGGTGGACAGGCACAAGGTTGGTGTTGACCTTCTCCACAAACTCTCAGCAAGAAAGCAAGTAAGTGTATTTCTCAAATTTATAACTACACCTTCATGGTGGGTGAGCAGAGTACAGTTACAGCAGAGAGTCATACTTTAACTAGACTTATGACAGCAACATATTCCAGAAATAGCTCAAGCTGTATGAATGAAAGTATTTTAAAAGCATGCACGAGTTGCTGGTGTCCACTTCCTGCCGTCTAACCTCTGCTCTCCTGCATGATACCACAGGTAGCAGCGCTCGCTCATTGGAAATGCACCATCCCAACTGTGGAGCTTAACTGATTAACACAGCCAGTCACCAGATTAATGAAAGCTGCAAATTATGCCATCATTACTCAATTCATTATTTCTAAATAATTACACCAGACGCACAGGACGAGACGAACACAGCTGCTCTATTTTAGTCTGCCTCCTCTCTCCTTGTTTTTATGGAAAATAACATGGATGGATGGATAGATAGATGGCATTTTGACAATATATCCCCCTGCAATTCAGTGTGCTGGATAGACAGAAACGGCCAAAACAAGCCTCTCCTATGTTTTTCTTGGCTACCGAGGTGACGAGTCCCGCCCCATGTGATTGGTTCCCTGAAAAGGAGCTGCAGTGACGACACTTGCGTCTTTCTGAGAAGTTCAGAGATTTTTAACCAGAAACGTTCAGAGCAGTCAAAAAATAAAGGCGAAGTGGTCTGAAAAAAGACAACAGGTGCAGCGAATTTACTCCATCTGGAGGCATGTGGCCCCGTACACCCTCTCCTCGTTGGGAATAACTGAAAAAAACGATCAGAAAAATAAGCTATGTGGATACATGCCCTTGTTTACTCTACTGTCATCGATAGAAGTAGTAATCTAAATATACATTGTCTTTTTCTTTTTTTTTTTAATGAAATTTGTTCCTCAGGAAATAAAAGGTAGCACCATCCTTTACCTGCATTTGGTGAAATACTGTAAATGTATCAACAAGGTTTCAAGTCAGTGGTCTAAAAACAAATACAGATGAGTCTATTATCCTATTATAGCCACTCAGAGCAGTATGATGCAGAGAGAGATAAAGAACAGACTGAGCCATCTGAGCCCATCAGAGGACATTAAATGCTCTCACTCTCTCCTCTCTGCTTTCTCAGGGATCCAGCAGAGCAGAGGAGGCGGGGCTGCTAAAGTATGCAGACTGGGATCACACAGGGCCTCAAAAATTACACAAATAAATTGCTACCAAGCTCATATAGTGCTGTGTACATAATATAACTGTGCTCAAATCAAATACAAACAAAGTCTGAGCGAGGATAAATTATTTTCTAAATTAAAACAGAAACAGTTGACATATGAATGAAACTTGACATTTACATTTTTATGCACCCTATATCATATAAAGGGGCTTTTGTATTTCATACTATAGGCTACCAAGAATCAGCTTTTGATGTTTTTTTTTTATCTTTTTTTTAAAATCAAGAACATCACTAGCTAAAGTGTAATTTATTCCAAATTTAAAAAGTCATGCACTATAAAAGTTCCTGTAAAAATGCATTGTATTTTGTTTTTACAACCAGTCCTGTGGAGAGTAGCGTTTCCTCCAGGTGAAAACTGGCATGTAAAGACAAAGTGTTTTCATTTGAAGTGTGGGTGTAAAGGGGATAGTCACAAATGAAAATGAGGGGGGGGGGGCACATTGCAAATATCCCCTGAAGCTGCCTCTTTAGAGAAGCAGGCTCAGCATAAGGTATTCACTTTGCAGATAAAGGCGTTCTTTCCACTCATAATCAACATATACAGTAATGCATCATTTTGTACCAGATAGCCAGAGAAGAATTAGCTCAAATTATTTTAAGTTTTTGTTAATTACTTTTGGAGCCTGAAGCTGTTCACAGCAGCAGCTCATGCCTCAGAACTGCTGGAAAGTTTACAGTCGCTCAGTCACATTAGCTGATTTCAAGCACTTATCACCCAACTCTAAAGCAGTGCTTTATGAAGCATCCCGGTCTTTATCTGTATGTACACCTCCAATGTGATCACATGGCTAAATGATATTTCTGCTAACACTCATCCCTTAAATTAAAAAAAGCAGTGGGCGTGCATTTCTGTGGGAATAATCCAATACTCCTGATCTCAATGGGGCATTTATGGAGGGTTTTATAACTCTAATTATCTAAGCCCATTACAGTATATCAACTTTTAGTGGTTCATTGTATTCCCAATATGCATCAACTGGACAGATGCCTCTCTGGCACAGAATATTTATCTCCAATTAGAAGGCAAAGAGGCTAAACTTTAGCTGGATGCAGTGCTTTATGCCTTCATAATTATAAACGTGGTATTCTGATTTTTAAGTAGAATAGACGATGCTGTTGCTGGGCAGAGACTTTTTACTCAGTCACAGTGATGGCAACCAAGTTTTATCCTCTAATACAACTGGAAAGTATTGCACCTTAAAGACATTAATTATACTAGCATACAAAAATAAAACCAAAATATAAAGAGAAAGCCTTAAAAGACAGGGTTTGTCATAAATCACAAGGCAGCTGCATAGCGTTCTATATAGTTAGCACTTTATTTGACAACCTCCTCATTCTTATATAGTCAGCATATAAACACTTAAAAATGCTTTATATTACAGTATAAAATAGTTATAATGAACGAATGATAATGTGATGTAACAAAGCCGTACTCATATATAATGTAATAAAATGCAGTTAAACAATTAAAATGCCCGGAATCACACCTAAAATATGGATTTATTCAAATGTACAATTATATATTATTACTGCTATGTTAAACAGTGGTTTCAATTATTTATCATCTGGTCTGACTCAGCGTAGGCTGTATGTAGGCTGGTATGTAGGATGTAGGCTGTGGGTATTCAGACTGTCATTGGGCACCTGTTTCAGCCAGTAATCTCCTGCTTTTTCTACATCCACTGCCTGTCATTTTCATAATCCCTTTGCTACAGGAAACAACCTCAACCTTTGAGCTAGCACCTTGGACGCTGAGAGCGGCATGTTTTGATAAACACATGGTTCGTGCAATCACAGTTGAATACACATTTGCTATTTTTTGTGGCATTTTCTCAGAGCCCTTTTAATGGCAGTGCACTCATCTCCTCACATGCAAACGTCCCACCAAAACAAGTTCCCCTTGACACTATTTTGCAAGGGCCTCATCACCACATCCTGGGCTCAGCGCCACCCAATATGGTTATGATTGGTTTGAATAAATGCAAACAAACCAGAGTGTTTTCTGCCTATAGCAGAATGTTAATAGCTGCAGGCGCTGACACAGCACTGTGGAGATAGGACGGGCTTTATAGACTGCTTATAAATGTTGAACAGTAAGGGTTAAATATAGCATTCAGCTATATTTATATCTATATATCCTGTATTTAATTTGTAGATGGGAAGATGGGAAGTGATCTGAAATGTTAATGTTTAGAGCGATTTTCTGCTGAGTATCCCCTGTAAAATGGCCCCCACTCCACAGCAGCCGGTAGCTCAGCCCCTGACAAAGATGTTAATGTTCTGCAAAGAATGTGCAAATTGCAGAAACAAGTCCAAGTGTGGGCAGAAAACACTTCTTACTTAGAACCAGCGATGGAACAAATTTGGTCAAATTGGTAAAGTGCCCAAAGGGAGGAGGGAGATGTTCCACGGAAAACCAATTCCAAGCTTGGGTGAGCTCAGGATTGTTTGGAAACTCTCCAATCTGGGGGCCTGCATTGAATTGCGCGTCAGGCAGACACTGTTAAATAAGATTAGAATAAGGACCAAGAGAGCAGCTCAGGTACCTCACAGGATGACTGTGTAATGTCGAACCACAGTTACTGTTTAACAGCTGTACATCAGCTGAAGCAGTGTTGGAAAAAGATGACATGTAAACTCGCTGGGCAGTCGCTGGAAACATGAGTTTTTCAGGGCATTATGAGCTCTGTTTGGAACAAGTCCTGTTTCCTTCTTTGATTTATTCCTCATAGCACCAATTAGGCTTGGCCCACTCCTGTAGGAGTTGAAAAGCTGACGATGGATATGTCATGGGATGGTATGATCAAAGCAGGAAGAGAAACACAGAGAGAAAGGAATCTCATTCAGTTTCATATTTATTAGGCCTTCAAGAGACTTGTATTACAGCTTGTAAATGCACCCACATCCAAAAAATGCAGCTTAAATCGTAAAAAGGCAAAATGAAGACCTTAGAATGAAATAAACAGGCACACTAACATCTTTTGATGAGCACGCCAGCAAACTAATGTGACAGAGAGATCTTGAAGCCTCCAAAAACACTGACTGATCTCTGCTCCATTGCTTTTGGTTTAGATCAAGGGCAGTGAATCATTATGCAAGAAACATTATAAAGGGGTTAAACTTACAGTTAGTTCCCATGTTTTACACTGAATGGTTTTGGCCATGGTAATAACCAGCATAATGACAGAGAGGGAAGAATTTGCTCTACTCAGATCCTGTAATTTTTACTAAAATGCATTAAGATGATGAAACATATGACACCAATTGAGGAATTGAAATAAATGAACCAACTATAAGACACGTATGCTAATCAAAAACACTTTTTCCAGTGAAAGGTTTGACAGTCACAAGAGTGAACATAGTATTCGTTCCCAGTCCATCTTGACATTATAAATCATGACTAAATCAAGTTAATGTACAGAAAACCAGACCCTTGTAAACAAGGTCTAAACCTGCATATGTTGGTACATACACACGGAGCATATGTATGTATTTAACTTTGAAAAAACCTTCAGCTATGAGAAATTACAATTTTGAACTTCACATTATCTACGTCAAAAGCACTCAGATGCAACACAAACTATATTTTCCTTTTTTATTCCTTTGTTATTTGTGAATAATATTCGAACATGACCACGTTAACCTCCTGAGAGCAAACCCAACCTTGAACACTGTGGCGAAGAATTGGCTAGGAGTACAGGTTCGCTTTTACCTATTATTTCCTAATCATATAATCACTCATATTGCACTACGTTCACCAACTTGCTGCTGTTTGGTGCAGGTACAGTGGATTTTTTAGAGCTGTTGATCCGCAAAAGTCTACGTATCAATGTGGAAACAATGTTGGTGAGAATAGTGAGAGTGAAAACAGCAGTTAAGGCCCATAAAACCAAAACAAACTGAAAGACGCTAAAGCTATCCAACGTGCTGAGGGGAACTGTAGAATCAAGTGACAATTCACTGTAAGTGACTCCTTTTGCATTATATTTGAAGTAGACATTTCATATAATATTATTTTTATTATTATCCACTGATTAGTGCAGCTTTAAAAAAAATCCAAAGCAGCCTGCTGATCTGCTGGTCGGTGCTAATACTCATAAAATATTGAAGCTGCACAGCCACTGTATAATCAAAGCTACTGCATGAGGGCTCCTGAAATGATGTGAAGTGGTCACAGAGTCACTAAGTGTCCATAGAGGAAACATGGTTTTGGTTCATGTGAAGTGAGTCCATTGTTAAATAAAAGGACGTGGAATTAACAGGCCGCCTTTCTTCCTTTCATCCTCAACTTAGTGCTGTTTGACTGAGACAGATGGGGAAGGTAAATCAAGGCAGCTGAGTGGAGAGCACTGCTGACAGCACATTAGAGCCTCTCTCAATGAACTGTCACAAGTGCACAGTGAAAGTAAAGTTTGATCATACGTGGCTGCTGTCCTGTCAGACATCCTTAAAAGCAAATGGGGCCTAAGTGCTGTGGAGCTCTGAATGAGCCTGAGACGACAGTTGTAGCCGGTGCAAAGAGAGGGCATCGGCACTCCATCCTCCATCCCACAAAAGGACAATGAGGTGAGGAGGACTCTGGGAGCATTTCTCGCCTTGCACCCTCATCCTTGCGGTAAAAGCATCTGACAAAGTGTCAGTCTTCCACATCATCATTCACATCATTAAGGGCTGCATCTAAACTTTTATGCTGCTTGTGCAAAAAAGGCCATAAATCTGTGCAAAGCTCCACATTACTACAAAGTATGCACATTTTCTTACAAAGTGCATCTCCCAAAGTTTTTTATCTAATGTGCTTGAGTGTTTTTCTGGAGCCTTCGCTGTTCTCTACATTGGGAACAGCTGCTGTTGTGGACCATTTATAGTTATAAAGACATCAAGACTTCATGTTGATATTGACAAAATACACTGCACTAGTTAATGATTTTCAGTAATGATTTTACAGGTCGAGCGAAAATTGTGTTAAACATAGAATGTTAATAAAATCATGTTTTGTTCATGTCAGACATATAATTCAGAGACCAATGACAATAATGATCAGGGTGACTTTTAGAAAGCAACGAAGAATGGTGGGCAATAAATAGTGATTGAGTTTCAAGTAAAGTGATATAATTACAATTTTTTAAGAGTAATTATTATTACTAAATTATATTAATAAAATTACATAATGTAATTATAAAAATATTATAATTTGAAACATAATCACTGCAGCATATTTGTTCTAATCAGATAAAAATAAGAGGTTTAATTAACATGTCAATGCCTCTGACTGAATCAATTTGCAAAACAATATTTTTTTTTACCACAATGCGTGCACATATTTATAACTTTTTTAAAAACATATCTGTGAATGTTGTTTTTCACTTATCATTCCACAAAGCACTTGCAAAGTGTAGATAAATTGCAGATTAAGATGATTAGATGAAGCTTGATTGCAGCTTTTGAAAACCTAATCTGTAATAACCAGGGCTTAATTTGTCTGATTGGAAAGCAGACCAACTTAAATTAAAAAAAGCACAATGGGGCAGTTACTGTGGGAATAGGTTGAGAGGCCTGCGCTGATATATCTTTAATGAGTAACTTACAGGCCCTTGGACCAGCAGTGGGTAGAGCCTTGTTTACCTCAGCCCAAACCTGCACTCCAACACCGTATGCTACTTCACTCTTCCATTAGGGTGTGTGTTGAGGCCTGTGCCCACTGTTTAGCCTGCCACAGAGGCACTTTCATAGCTGTAGGAATTCGGTCTCCCACATATTCTGAAACCCACTTTCAGTTGTTTCCCAGTTGGCCAGCACACCTTATCTGTGATGCGAAAGAACGCTTCCGTAAGTGCCCCGCTGGAGAGGGAAAACACACAAACAAAGAAATATTCAGACATAGATTGAACTTTGTTGTTCTCAACCAATTTGTTTGGTAGGTGGTAGTGGGCAAATGGGTTGTTTTTCCACCCATTTAAAAAATTTACAAGATGGGTGAGTAAAACATGTACATTGAATGTGGGATCATCATTATGACATTAAAAATGTAAACATTTCTAGAGGCCTTTCAGAGTCCCAGAGAGAGCGCACTTCTTCTACGCTGATGCTTTCAATGTTGACCATTTAATGTTGATGTCATAACTGTCCTCAAGGGAGCTTCTCTTTAACAAAGAGGATAACCTAGTTCAAAAACACTGAGCAAAGGACAATTGCAGAAAAGAAATGGTCTGTAAGTCCATGCCATTGTAGCTCAATGCTTTTAACGTCACTGTTCCTTAGACAGACATCAACTTGTCTCCAAAAGTGGGTCTGAAGCAGGAGAAACAGCCATTAAGAGCAATTCAGCTGCATGAAAGTAGTGTCTGACAGGTCCTCTCTCAGTGACAGATGCCATTATAACCTGTAAAAAGTGATACTGGCGCTTTAAGGTTGTGTCATTTTACCCTTCAGCTCTGGCAGCACATCTGCTAGATTTAAAGAGCACGCTCCTTTGTTTTAGGTCATATAGCCAATGTGTTCAACATCCATTACTTCACCAAGTTATCTCAGAGAACTTTCCATATAGAGCAGGTCCAGAATGTGAACTTAACAATATTATTTACGGAGACAACACTTCCTCATGAGCAAGCACTTGGTGACAATGCGAAGGAAAAACTGTCTTTTAACAAGAAGAAACCTGTGGGCGGCCATCTGCCTTGACCAATTGGGTTGAGGGACAACGAGAGAGGGGGAGAGGGGAGAGAGGAAAGTGAGACAGAGACAATGAAAGAGTCCCAGTGTTTATTATAACTAATTTCTAATTTTAAATGCCTTTTGAGGGGATATATTAAGGAATATTTTTATACTGTGAGTCTGTTGACCAGCTCAAAATGACTTTCTCTGTGTTACACTGTTTTTTCATATATAGTACAGTATAAGGTTATTATTCCCTCACAACAAAACAAAATCCATCTGCTCCTGTGTCTGATGGCTGTATAGTTTCTAAAGCTTTGAATCAAGACTCAATTTCTTGAACGACAACTCCTTCAAACAAGAAGCTATGGGGAAAAAAATACTCAAATTTTCATCGTCACCACAGTTCAGATGACAATTATGACAGCCCAGGTTTAATCATAGAATCGGGTAGTTCATTTTCTCAATGTCAACATGAAACCTTGTCAAAAAATGAATTCTGTCTTTCTCTTGGGAGATAAGCAGGCTCCAGTGCACCGGGCTCATTCAGAGGAAAAAAACTTGCAGGTCACAAGGCAGCGACTTGCATGTTTTCTTATTTTTTTTCACCCTCTCGCTCTATCCTCCCCCTCTCCTTTTTTCTGAAAACCACCCAAGAAGAGATTAATCATGAAGGGAAAACTCAACTTCACCCTCTAGCTGCAGGTCACAGTTCTTATTTCGTGTGGAATTGGCTTTCGGAAAGCAGAAGGCCTGCCCGGGGGGCAGGGACCTGATATGAGAGGAATTTGAGAATGAAGCAGAGGGGATTGATTAGCCCACTTCATATCCCACACTCCGTAAGCACAGTCCAGCTGCAATCTAACACACCGCTGAGCTGAATAGACAAGAGAAATTGGATTCCTTCCTAATATTTAACCTTCAAGTCAGCTCTAACAGCTGTTGATGGGTTGCTCTCCCAGGTAGTTACAAGAGGACTTTTTACATGTTACACAGAGAGGGAATAGCAAAGTGAGAATGTGATGACTTTTCTGTAGGTTATTCAATTACAATGGTGCAAAGAGCAGCTAGGCCATTGAAGCACATCATCTGCATGCAACTGCACTGAGGGATTTAATTTTACACCTCTACAGGCTGTTTGAGTGTGTGGGGGTACACACACATACACCACTGTATGTACATGTTGGCAAATGTGCACACATGCACGTGCACAGGCAAATGCGCACGTGTATATTCACATCAGAGCAATTAATACCACGAAAGTTGAGTGCGCAGCTAATGGATGGATCATATACTGCCATAATGATTTACTTTGATGTGGGTTGTCAAAGTAGACCTATTTAGACTGAGCAAAAAGTGCTTGAAAATTTCCTGCAATGCTTCCTCTCTTTTTATCTCTTTTCACGGGCAGATGTTAGAACAAAGAGCAATGGCATCACTTCCTTACCCTTAGATCTCAAGTGTGACTACCATTTAGTTTTCTAGTTTCATTGGTCTGTACTCAAATCCAGATCAATGTATAAAAATACGAAGAGTTGGCTGATAAATGGTGCATCGCAGCGAGTCTGTGACCACATTACACACCAATGAATATTTAGTGGCTTCATTTATAGGCCAGTTTGATCATATCCACCCACCATCTCTTGTGCCAGTCTTTGGGAAGTGTTGATAAGAGAGCAGGATGTCATCAGGCTCTTTTCTCAAGTCATTAAGCCATACAGTTTATTCCAAGCAAAGTGTTGCCCATTTGAATGAGCACATTAATGTCTTATGATAATTAAGTGCTTGAGTTGCAGAATTGCAGAATTGGATTCATTAGTAGAGTCACACATTTTTTATTAGCACCTTATTCTGTTCCAGGGCTGTAGCAACGCCTGACAACATGGAGCTCTCCGCTTCTCCACAATGAATACGAGAAATTTAAGCACCAAACTTCCATGATTAGAGAGGGCATATTGAAAAACTTCACATTGTGGATTTAAAAGAAGTAAATTTAAAGTAAATTTAGTTGATTTTTATGTTCCCCATAAGAATTTAGGTCAATTTGCTGAAGCATATTTCAGGCACAGGAAAGCAATCCAATAAAGTAGTCTGGTACAAATCTATAGATAAATGGTGCTTCACATTCAATTACAGTGAGGATTTTATCTTTACTTTTCAATGATTTTGTCAATTAGTCAACACAGAGTTTCTTAATTCATCAAGGACTCTGGCCTAGTATTAGTCAGTGTGTAAGCATTTATTCGATTAGCAAAGGCAAGGGGAGAGAAAGAGAATACACATTAGATCACATGGATGTTTTTTTTAGTTAAAACAAATCTGCTTGTAAATGAATGATACACATTCACCTGAAGACAGTTTTCTGTTATTTGAGAATGATGCCTGCTTCTTGAACTGGGTTGATAGCAAACAAACAAAAAGAAAGGTGGTAAACAGTCCCTTTTTCCTTGAGTTTTGACACGACTATCGAGCAAATACACAGCACACCGAACCAATCCACTAGGGAGCCCATGCAGAGACCATGAAACTATACTCACAACACAAATTAATTGGAGGGAAAAAAAAAAACTAATTCTGACATTCCCTGAAGAGGGTCTTTCATCTTATAAATAGTGGCTGCAAACTTGAGTATTTTGCTTAAGCAACACAACACTGCAGATGATAGGATTCGTTTGGCTCAACCCCAGGGGCCCAGCATGACAAAGAACACTTGTTTAGCAACTGCATAACCGGGTCCCAACATGGGCCTGTGACTGTGCCCAACCTCACCTCGAAACCCGCTCCATTTGCATTCTGCCTCTCCAGACACCAGGCAACAGAGTCTAAGGGGATACAGCGTCCCAGAGATGGCATTGGAAGCTCACACATAAATTAGTCTTTATTCCCCCATCTCTCCTCCCTCTCTTCTCCCACTGCTGCTCGTCCTCTCTCCCATTATTTGTCCCATGGCTTCATCACATCACAGTTCATGCAAAGGAGAGAGAAATCCAACTATTAAAGTTTCTCCATCTAATTACAATCTGTATTTACTTTCCTGGGGCTCCTGTGTGAGCCAGCATATCGGCTTTTTAAGTCTTGAAACCAATGTTTAATTCAGCATTGAACATGTCCTTTGGAATAATAAAACAAAAGCGTAAAATAAGGTTCATGCCAAATCCAAACCCACAAAACTGAATCCCAAACTTTACATTGGAAAATAGGTTTATGGAATATACAATGCACTAAAAATGAAACTTTTTGCATCACATGGTAGCAAACATATTTACCACATCTGTCCACATTTTCCATGTGGGCATTCTCCTCTTATCATAACATGAAAATATTAGTTTCAGATGTGAAAATGACACATCAGAGAGCAATTCCATGGGTTTTCTCCAACACTCTAAATACATACAAATACATACAGGCTGAAAGTATGTGAATGTGTAACTCTAAAATAGTAGAATATGTGAATGGTCCACACATGGTTTGCCCTGTTAAATGTTTGCGAGCTGAACAAAGTGTGCCCTGCCTCAGTATAAGCTGGAATAGGGCCTTGTTCCATGTGACTATGCACAGGATAGGCAGGCTAGCCAAACATCTCAAAAAAGATTTTGAATGATACAAAAGACCCATTAGAGGGGCTCTGGGGACCCACTCTCACCATCATGTTAAGAGTACACCCACAGAGGGATGCCAAAATAAAAGAAGTAAATGAGTAAATGAGTGGGGAAACATTAAGAGATGCTGATGCTTTTATGCAGGACACAAGGGGTCACTGACTGGTTTGATAAGTAATAAAATGAAATTACTCTTACACAGTCACTACTTCTCAGAGAGACATAGAATCTGTGGCTCATAATAGCTCGACGTGTTACTAAGACATATGCAAAGTGGCTTTTCCTTCAATTTGCCACCCATCTGTAGTTGTGTGTCCAACATGCGATTGTATTATTGTACTAGCTACAAAAGTAGTAACAGTGGAGAGTTCACACAGAACAGCAACTCTCCCTCCAATCTGTCCATCTAATGCGAAAAAGAAAAGACAGAAGACCACGGTGGTGTTGACTCTTTCAAATGCCACCCCCACCCAACCCTTGCCTTTCCAGACAGTCACACTCTTCCTTGGCACACCATTTGCTATTGCCACAAATG
This sequence comes from Rachycentron canadum, assembly GCA_038496675.1. Classification (NCBI taxonomy): domain Eukaryota; kingdom Metazoa; phylum Chordata; class Actinopteri; order Carangiformes; family Rachycentridae; genus Rachycentron; species Rachycentron canadum. Next base: position 11,789,668 of record CM076648.1, read on the forward strand.
TGATCATTATTTACCCTTCCCAGAGAAACTTCATATACCGATGACACATTTTTTTCTTTGTCTAATTAAATATAATTTTGAAGCTCTTTAAATCCAACTTCATCCAAATGCACAATCTAATTTTTCATTTGCTTTTGTACATGATATAAGACATCAAGTCAATAATTTATTAAATTACTTTTCCCATTCATTTTCTTCTATCTATAATTGATCTCTCCAGTTGAAATTCTGTTGTTCCTCTTACTCAGCCAGTCTGCGGAGAGGCTGCGTGACATCACTGTGAACAGGGCTTGCACCCCCCCATGCCCTCTCTAGAAAACGCGCGCACACACACACACAGACACAGACACAGACACAGACACACACACACACACACACACACACACACACACACACACACACACACCATGTATGTTAACCATTAAAAGATCAATTCCCTCTCTTAAACTAGGTTAATTATTTTTTGGATAATTCATAATTACATTACAACTTTTTATTTATAAATATAATTATTATTTGATGTATTTACTTTTTAAAACATTGGTATGTGAAAATACGTTCATTAATTAAATCAATGCATTGTTAAGTATGAGTAATATAAAACACAAACATTAGCCATGTTCCAAAATTTTCTCCATACTCTTTTGGGAAGCAACAGACTTGTACCTGTTCTTGGCAATAGTCGGTGCACTCAAGGTGCACTTTTTTCAAGCATCAAAACTCAAGCATGAGCCCAGTGGTATGCGAGGAAGTGCAGTTTTTCTGTTATCTTTCTTATAGAGATGATTGTCACTGCAGATGGCAACAAACAAATGCATGAAGAAACAGAAAACATGAATAGTTTCATTTGTTTGCCAGCAATTACTGATACTGTTGGTAATTGATAGTGACCTTTCCTTGCAAATTCCTTTATTATAATATAACCATGATTATGCTTAAAATTTTAAAAACAACATGAATAATACTAAGACTAATAATAGTAATAATAATAATGATATACTGTATTCATAAGTGGCTTTCAAGACACTCAAGGAAACTATACAGATCAAATAAGACACTATGAACATAGAGATTATAAAAACAACAGCAGCAACAAATTATCAAGTCATTATCATGATCATGTTTTTAGGATTTATACAGACAGGAATGTGAAAAAAGGTGCAGCCTGAAATTCTCAAGTACCAGAGAGAGATGTTGATTTTCTGACAAGCACATAGTTAAAAACTGGACTTGTCTCTCTTGGAAGATGCAGAGTTGAGCAAAAAAGGGGGCTCCATGTTGATAGGGGGAGCTCTTGGGCTAGTTTATTGTTGAGGGGGGTGGCGAAGAATAAACAGTTGTTGACATTAAACATGTGACTTTATTAGTTAATCACGCACATGTGGAAAAAGCCATGATAATGAAGAACGCACACCCTCAAACCTGGGCTGGATTCTGTCTCTGCTAAAGCAGTTTACCCCCGAACAAGTTCAAATTATCAATAAACACACAGTTCTGAACAGGCTGACTGAAGTCAAGTGTGGAAGCTGAGCAGTCAGCTAAAGTGCCCAATGATTCTCTTTAAAGAGGGAAGAGGACCAGAGATAAAAACAGGCTTCTCAAAGTGTTTAGAGTTAAGACCGTTGATGAGCAACAAGGGAGGAGGCAGAGATGATAGGGATCTCCCATCCATGGAAAGATCGTCACCCCTTTGAAGAGCCTTGATGCTGTCTGGCCCAACAGATGTGGTGGGCAGGTTTCTACGGAGGTCATCAGGAAAGATCAACCAATGCTTGGCCCGATGGGAGCCAGGGCTGGTAGGAGCCAGAAGGGAAAGTGGAATGTGAGACCTGCCTCAAATGGAAGAAACTTGAGATCTGTTGGCCACTGGGAGGTCTGGAGTTGGAAGAGCGGGAGGCAGGTGAGTACTATGTTCACCTTTACAGACCAGTGCTCCTCCTTCCATGTCGTCGAACTGTAAGCCGTACGCCGTACGGCTTTGCTTCCAGGAGAAATCACAGATTGTAGGAAATGACAGGCTCTGGAATTTCTGTGGTGATGGAGACTGTCCACGGCAGAGTAAGATTATTGTCCATGGTCACGTTCAAGCATCCAGAGAGTCCAGGACAGCGTGATGTTTGGCCTAGGCCAGATCTCTAGAATGAGCTTGTTCTGCTCTTTGAGCTCAGCTTCCAGACCAACCATGCTTTTCTTCAGCTTAGAGATGGTAAGTTGGCAGGATCCACACTCTGCCATATTTGTACTCAGTCACATAGCTGAACAGTACACGGCCAAGATAAGCGTCAGGAGCTTGACTCTTGAGTCTGATAAGAACAAAGTCGGTGATGAAGGTAAATAAAACACTAAATAAAACAGTCTCTTGTTAAAAATCTGTCTTTCCAGAACTGTCTGTGGAGAAACTACTGCTGTAGTTTCTGCTTTACCCAGCTTTTTTCAAAGCTTTTTTCAAAGAGAACTTAAAACTCAATGTCTAAATCATTCATCCTGTGAAAAGATGCAGTCAAAAACAACTAAGGTCTGAATCATGAAAATGTGGCTTTCACTAAACAGCTCAGTTTATCAGAGCTTATCCGGTGTGCAGCACATGTATAAATGAATCACAAATGGATGCACTTTTTTAAAATGATCATCTGACAATTCTTCACTTCAATGTTAGATTTTTGTCAGGAGTGACAGCAACACTACACACTAGCATGCTAGACGAACATGAGACATCAACTCTGTTTCAGTGGTTCTATATCATTTCAGTGTTGAGGACTTTCTCAAGAAGTGGTCTGTCTTCTGGCCACGGTTGCCATGAAAGCAGGGAATCAGGCCCATTCTGGATTTGCATCCAATGAAAGCTTTAAGAGCAAGTATGCTGCTCACATTAAAATGGCTTCTACGACTGGCTCAGACAGATGGTTCACAACTACTGACTTCCTCATGCCTTGAGATGAACCGTTTTTTGTTTAATTCTCTTGGGAGTGGTTTACACTTCCAGCTACTCTGGGTGCCAAGGTTTCTGCCAAGATATGAGTCTTCTTCTTTCTATATAGCCACAAGATCATTTTGGTCTCATCTCCAGAGTCGCTGTGTTCCACACAACACAGTTGATGCTGAACCGGAAACAAGTCAGAAAGAGGAGAAGAGCTTCTCATGGCTCTCATGCATCTTTTAGGTTTATTGGCACTCACTCAGTGGTTCCCGTAGGTCCTGCTTTTGAGGTGCAGCTTAGCTATGTACTAAGCATCAGGGGTTGGACCCAAATTGTCAAATGTGTCATGGCCTAATAATTCCCCCCAGAGTCAACCAAGTTGGATCCACTGAAAGACCTTAAAATTCTCCCTTTTGGAGGCATGTCCAGTGTGTTCACAAGTAGGCTCCTTGTGGAAAAGCACTCGAGTTGGATGACATTTTTTTTCATCTAGCCCAAACCTTTAAGGCAACACAGAATCAATTAAAGCTGCAACACAGCTTTGTGTTTTGGTTCAAGGTGAGATGCCTTTGGCTGGTACATACTATGATGCATTAGTGGATAAGAGGAAGCTGTCATAATCAAAGCTTTTTTTGTGGCGAGAAGTGCGGTAGGATATTCTGGACTGGAGATGCAGCTGAGTGAGAGCTACTTTATCTGTGTCATGCTTCATGGGTAATGTCCCTCTAACTTGCTCTGGGAGTTAGTGATGTCTTGCAGGGTTAGTCTTTGCCTCCATGTGTGTATTGTAGTTATTTTGTTGTGTTTTTGTTGCTGGGTTTATGGTTGTGCCAACAAACAATGAACTCGGTGATCAACGATAATCAGAGTGATAATGAGTTCACTCTTTTTCCAATTTCTAGTTTTCCCATTAATGTCTCAACTTATTGTTATTATCTGTAGTATTAAATCAATGTTAATTTTATTTTCCTTGCCATAGTCTCACCATGGGCATACATGCACTTTGACCACTTGAAGATTTTGTGTGTATTGGTCACGTGCTATGATAAAGCAGAGCCATAGACAGCCAGAACATGTCACTTAGTTTGGTTTCTTAGGTGCTGTTTTTTATGGCTGTAAATACAACATTCAGTTCTAAAAAGGACGTGAAGGAACCAACAACAAGACAGCGAGACCTGCAGCCATAAACAGCTGTTTCCACAAACTTCCTTCTGCTGATTTTAAGTGACTGCTGATTATAAAATGTGAATAATTAATGTTGTGTTTGCAACAACAATTTTGTGTAGTTTTAACATAGCCATAAAATGCTAGCCAGACTTTTGACTTGAAATAAAATGGTACCTAATTTTGTTTTTCTCCCACTGCAAAATTAGTGGGGAAACTTGTTTAGGGTGCCTGTAAATTGCAGTAAAAATATTAATAGTTGGTGTATCAATAACAGAACACAAGTTTTGTCCCATCTTTATTTCTTTCAAAACTTATTGATAAGTCAAGTAAAGATTCACAGTAAAAAAGCATATTAAAATGTTTTCCAATGTCATTCAGTTGTACACATGTAGGGTGACATATATAAAATAATTATCCTGGTTGTGAACGAAATAAAAGAAATATGTTTTCTACTTGCACCATTCAGGAGCGACAGTGACAAAAAGCGAGACAGGGTCAGCAGATGAGGAGCAGTCTTTGAAAATTGGTTAATAATCAAATGTTTACATAATATGATGATTCATTTCAAGTGCTTCACTAAAAACAACTTTCTGTCTCATTACAATTCTCTTCAAGACTGCGATTTTCAATGCAAGATCTTTGGAAAAGTATTTCTGATCCCAATAGTTAGTGAGTAATGAGTTTCTAGAAAAAGAGTTGAAATTATCAGGGCCTTTGACCTGTACAGCTGACTCATTTTTTCATGTAAAATTGAACATTTTTGACAACTGTGTATACCAGAAGGAGATCAGAGAGGGAAATTGTTTTGGTTTTTTTGGGGTTTTTTTTTTGTTTTTTTTAGTTTTCTTTCTGCTGTTGAAATGAACTGCAGGGACATCAAACATTCTTGGATTCAGAGAGAAGACGGACAAAATTATTTGACGCCATCTGAGGCCCATCAGTGCTCAGGATCTCAATACAGCTAGTTGACACATTGGCGATTATTCATGGCACTCACACTTATTATGCTGAAGAGACTGAACAATGGATTTCTGTTGTGGGAAGTGAACAGTTGGAACTTCTAACCTCTGCCAAAACAATCGTCCTATACATTTCTCTCAGCAGTGAAACAACAGAGGCCTGAAGGGATGCAGACATCTCTGTCTCCCTTGGGTGTAATCTGGCTTAGATAAATATTTGCCATGCCGTCTGAACATCACACAAGACCATTGTGTTGCTCCTGTGAAGCTTGCTGTGATTGCTTTACTCCGTTGCAAAGATAGATTTTAGCCTTCAAGTGACTTTCACTTAAAATGGCCATTCTTCTTTGCTAAAATATCTACAACCAGCCATGATACGTAGCCGAAAGTGGAATGTAAATCACTTTAGAAATCAATGGCAAGGCAGGGCATCATGAATGATTTCAACATATGAACAAATATAGCTAATTATTCTTGACATTAAAATTTTCCAAAAATAAAAAAAAAAAAAAAAAACATGGGAGAATTATTACTCTTAGAGCTTTTTTCCCTTTAAAAAAACGAGGCAACGAACAGGTGGGCTGAGTATTGGCAGTGACACAAATGATATTGCATGGTCTTTGAAGAGCTCCGGTAAAGCTGTTCTCTGAATTTCTGCTTACTCTCCAGCACACTGGCCCATGTAACTCGTGTTTTAACATCACACACATCCATCACTGAGTCAAGAATCATATCAATACTTGCCCATTTCCCCATTTAGGGAGAGCTGAGTAGATCAATTCATTTAAAAGGAACCACGGCCAGACATGCGTTTTAGAGATTAGAGCATATATTGGCTAGTCATCTGATGGAGGGTTGAAGGTTCATTAAGTCAATGGAATCCTTAATCAGTAGGCAAACTTTAAGTCCAGGCTTTTATGGCAGGATTCCTACAGCATATCTAGTTACACTGGTAAGGCACAAAGCTCGAGAAAGCCTAGGGGCTTATTTTCATGATGTTTATATTGTGTTTTCTAACCTATGTGTAAAAAGCTAGTTTGACAAAAGTTATTTGTTGTAAGATAGGCTAGTAATGTATTTAGTAATGTGTTAGATGTAGTCTCAGAGGGAAGGTTTTACAAATCTGTTTCATAACCTTGGCGCTGTGATGACACTTTCAGACTATAATAATGCGGAAATGGGGGTGAGCCGTAATTCCTTGTTCCATTCTCAAAGTCAAACAACTGGTAATCTTTGTCAAGCATTAAATGCATGCCGTCATATCCTTACAGTACTGTCCAAATGACAATGGCTGAAAACTCACCAGAGTCTTCAATCACTGGGTTTATGTAAATCTCACAACTCAAGTTTCTGTCTACCGTCCAGCATATCCCTCTCCAACTAAATCATGGGGCATACTCTGGCCATGATTCTTAAGTGTCACTTGTGTCTACCTGAATTATTGTTTGTGTGTAATGCAGAGGAAGAACCGGCACGCAATGAGAAGCGGTTGTGCCCTCTGATTGATTGTTAAGTGTTGTCCAGGAGCCCATTGCCAGCCTCCACTTAACGGCCTGCACAGCAGAAAGCAATCAGTGGCTGTTACTAAGGGTCTCATGGGGACGGGCCCGGTCATGATTGATCTTCAGTGGATCTCTGAAGATGTCTCAGAGAACTTGGTTTCACTAGAGATGTGTTCAGGTCAGATAGAGTGTCCTCAGCCTTGAGTTGTCGAATCAACTGTGGCATCACGTCAACGAAAACTTTGTTTAGCGCAACAAAAATAAGCTGAACCCTTTTTCTTCTTTTTCTTTTTTTTTTACTGATTTGACTTACCTTGTTTGGAGGACATGAAATTTGTTGGTGTGTCTGACCATGAGTGGTAGTGACCTATGAGCCATTTTAATCGCCATGAAAAATTGTGGGTATTTGCATACATCATTCATACAGTATGTTAACTGCAAATTGCTGCATGAAGCAGTGTATTATAGCTAAATAATAAATCCCAGAGGATATATTGCATCTCTCCAGGCACTATTGTACCTGAGGACACACACATGCACACACACAGCCACCTCCAGTACCAGGCTGAGGAGCTGTCGGCTCTCCAGTGGTGTGTCAATGTGTTCAGTGACCACAACGCCTGGTGTTAGTCTCATTACAGAGGGATCAAAGGGGACATGAGCTTCATAGCAGCGGGAACTCTCTTCAGCCCCCTGAGAAGCAACTCCTCCTCTAATCTCAAAGGTCACATTTAGTCATTCAAATATAAAACAGCATCACATCACTCACTCACACACCCATGTGACCTACTGGAGTCTTCCCCAGAGCGATCGTTCAGAGGAGACAAAGAATGAAAAACCTATGCATGTAATACATAGGAGAAAATGGCAGTAGCAATAATTAGCCTAAAATGTGCCCCAATTTAGCATGATGACCTGGTGATATTTAATTTAGACTACTAAATGCTGTTTTTAAAATATTCAATTAATAATCTGAGACCACATACCACACACAAACAATAACCCTCACTAAGAAGCTGGATGGGGCTTTGTCCTTGCATAGTGTGATCATAACTGCATGAATTGTGCAAATACTGTCTTCTGAGAAGACAATGCTCTAATGTCAGGGGTTAAGTGAGGTAAGGGAAGTTAAGACAGGCATGAAACCATGCAAATACATTTTGCACAACATGTTTCCATTTTCCTTTTATTTCTGTTTTTTCTTTTCCAATGTATTCTCCAACTTGCACAATATGTTGTTTTATGGTCATGTCCTTATAAAGCATTATATGCACATATTAAAGTACATCTATTCTGCAGGGTACTTCTGCAGTCAATGACACAACCACTGTAAACAACACAATGTTCACAATTAAAATCACCCTGGTGATACTTGTCATGGAATTTAGTTTTAAATGACACAGTGAGTGGACAATGATGGTGGCAGCTAATAACATTGCAGTGCCAACAGCAGTTCCTCGGGATCTGAGCAGCTGTTCTGCAGTCTATATTGGCCTGTTCTTCAAGTGGAGAAAAAAAAAAAGAGCAACCTAGATGAGAATTTTGTGCTTCAGTGGCTATTGAAAGATGAGGCAATAAACTGCTAAACTTGAGTAATCACACACTCCCTGAGGAATTTCTCAAATGGGGATGGTCAAAAACCTTGAAATTTGAGCCCCTTGCGCACGGCCCAGGCTTTAACATTTGATGAGATTCATTATTGTAGGGAGCTGAATACAAGTGTCTCCTGATTACAGGGTCCACCATTAAAAGTTCCCACCAGTGTGCATTTCCATGGTAGAACGTCAATGGGATTAAAATCTCAATACACTCCAGTCAATTCTCCAGTAACAAGATTTCATTAAAAGCAGGCAGGGAGGAAAATGGACTAGAAAGCACTGAAACAGCTGGACTATAAATTATAAAAATGTGCTTTCTGCTAACTGAACACACCTTCAGCTTGCAGATGCATTATTATTTAATGTTCAGAGGAGCTGGTTTTATGTAAATTGGAGTCTTCTATTCTCTTCAGTCCCCTTCTCAATGCCAGGTACTTCCAAACCAAGCAAAGGGAGAGATTATGCAAACCAATTAACATATGAAAATAACGTATTAATATACTGTCTCTGAACTGTATCCAATCAGTTCCTTTTCACTGGCGTGTGTACAAAACAATTAAAATTAAATTTATACTGCTCTTCCTTAACATATTCTGCAGCAAATGGAATCAGTGAGCAAATGCTGACAAAAGTTTTACAGGCCTCTGTTCTTCCTTAAAGGCACACTGACTTTAAGAATATTTATAAGAAGCCATGCTAATAAATTCCAGTCTTTGTTTCTCCCTAATGATGTGTGCATCTGAGACAAAGCAGTGAAATCCATAGTGGTAGCCAGGTGTTAATGAATGGCTTACATTATGCTGTCCACTAATTACTACCGTACCGTAAATAAAACACAAGACAATCAATTAGTGCTAGACGTGTGTTTGTTCGTCATGGGCAGCAAGATCCTCCAGGCCACAGCTTCGCAGCGGACCTGCTTCTTCAAGGTGCAGTTTTGAAACGGACAGGATGAGTTCAGATGAGTATCTCTTTGAGTGTTATGGAATGCACTTCAGGCAATCTATTTATACTCGGACCGATTACAAGTAAATTAATATCTGCGCAGTTTCAACCAAGCTGACTAAAATGTGAAAATGCACATGGAGCAGAAAGTCCTTTCCACTGAATTAGACAAAAGAAATCCAACAGGCGGCTATCATCCCTCTGCCTTTTAATGGAGCTTTGCAAAAAGGCTTTCTCCTCCACTTCATACAAAGCTCCTCCAGTTTCCCAGACACCAACTGGCTGACGTATCACACTTGATTCGAACCAGAGCAGGGGAAATCAGAGTGCATTAACACTGCATGTAGAAGGCACTAACTGAATGATCCTAGCATTATGTGGCCTCTGGCCTGGCCTATCTGCGTAGTTTGATGCATAATTTGAGCATTAATGTAATTTACATTTTAACACAGTCCCAAAAGTAAACTGATTAGTTGATAGTTATCTTCTAATGTGCCAAGAGGACCCACATGTCACTTGTGTGCAGGCAGAGGGACAGGATTACACATAACAAGGTTGGCCTTGCAGGAACACAGACAAAGAGACAATGCCTGCCAGAAGGATAGACACCAGAAAGAGCCACCGCACACACACATGCACACATACACACACAAAGTCTAACACAAAATCTTGTGGGGAAAATAGTTGTCGTTGAGGTTTGCTAGTGTAGCAATTCTGTCCAACAGGATCCATCTTTCTTCTTTATTTTCAAGGTCCTTTAAAACAGATCATACCAATAAGGGGGAAGAACTGTTACAATAAATCTGGAGGAAATCACAATAGGTTCTCAGACATGTTTTCAGTCTTTAAACCACTTGGTAACATCAACAAATATGCAATCGTGCAAAGTTTCAGGGGCAGTTGATTTGCCAGGCATCATATTAATCAATTTAAAATTCAGATTAAGAAACCTATTAAAGTATTTCTAGGCCATCACATGTCTTTTATCTCTGTCCCGGCAGAGTTCCTTCTTTTTCATGGGACAAATTAGTGCCCCCATAGATGACAGAAGTGCTTTAAAAAAAAAGTGCAACAGAGTTGCATTCCCATGATGCAACACTCCCAGTGGTTACATCTGCTCCATTCTTTCATCTTTCTCCATTGTTAGGTGGGAGCTGTCACATTAGGAGGAGAATCGTGGCTCCTTCCCACCCCCAAGTACCCCTTTTTTTCCCATTCCAGCAGTTGGCAGGGTGGCAGGCCCATACAAAGGAGCGTGCACCAGGAGCGCAGAGGGGAGCACCGTTAGAGGAAAAACAGTTTGGGAATTAAGGTCATTAATTTTCCACTTTCAAGGGCTGCCACACAGACGGAGATAAAGTCAGCATAAATATTCCGCCGAAGTTTCTCCTGTTTTTCTCCTCTCCCCATTTTCATCGGCAGCCCATTTATCTCCATGCTGTCAATTAGAGGCAAAAGCAAAGAACTAATTAGGAACTGTGCAATTTTAATTAGCTGTTTTGATAATTAAACTAATTGGTTCCCTTGTGTTTCTGCAATGTGTGCTGAGAACTTTTTTGATATCTGGGCAGCAGATTTCCCATCCGCTGGTTAATTAGTCACTTTTGCATTAAAAAGGAGCCTTCCTTAATAGCCTTAATTTGCAGTTGAAAAGAGAATCTACCATCAATAATTTGTGTAATTGGTAACCGTTTGATTGTAATTTAGAGGCACGGCCGGACAGCTCGGCATGTCTAATTCCTAATGACTAGGATTAAAGTTGGATTAACTGTTTGGGAAAGGGATTCACTCTCCCCTCTTCCCTATCCACCAAATGACACCTTGTCTACATTTGATTGGTCATGAAATTCAAATTGACTAGGTGAACAGAGGGCCTTTTACCCTCTGTATAGCTTTCTACATAGTGAGCCTGTCAGGTTACATCAGAAAGATTCCAATAATTCACATTTTTCACCCACTCTCTCAGGAGCTCTGCGGAGAAGAATAAAAGGTGGTTGTTATTTATGATGTGATGTGTTTAAACTCTGCTATCAAATTCATTTGTGTACATTTCTGATGGGAAAACATGGCTAGGATCAGCCACTAGGAGGAGCAGAACCTTAGATCTCAGAGCAACAAAGTGAAGAAGGTCTCACTGTTGATGAAACTTCACTCATGTTGTAGGCAGAGCATTTCCTCACTTTACATAAAATTGTACATCACATGTAGTGTACATTCACACATCTTAAAAGAATGCCTGTAAATCACAGGCTCTGAACCCATTGCAAAGACAGTGATATTACTATAAATTATCTTGTACATTTACTTGCCAAACCAATGTTTGCTACAGTAGCAGAAGCACCAGGGGAAATCACAATGATGTTCACAGGTGTCATCTTAATGCAAGGATGAATTTAAATATTGCTAGAAGCTGGGAAACCTGGACTAAAAGCATATCATTCAGCGTTTTAACTATCAGGCACCATCTCTATACATTTACAACACCAAGCACCGTCAGTGGTCTGATTAAAAAGCACCATTCATCCCACTTAGCCAGAATACAATTAAGGGACATGGCTTTAAAAGCCCAGCCCTGAAGCCTCTCCCCATCCCACATAAAAGGAGCACTCTCCAGCGAGCCTTGCCTGTAAATATCATGTTTGATATGAGGTTTTAATCTGCTTAGCCATTCTGAACTATAGAATGGGCTCATCCTCTCTCTGAAACCCCTGTCCAATGGCTGTGTGCCTGAGGACGAATAGGAACACAACACTAGTATGCTATCTGATTAGGTGGGGTTAATTACAGAGCACTGTTTTGTAGTGGCTGCATTTGAGAGCCACCCATAAATAGATGGGCATGGGTAATGCATGCTCAGAAATGAATTTTAATTAACTGTGTATCACAGAGGCCCACTTGGGGGCTTGTTTCTAGTATGTACTGACCCTGCTGTTGGATGTGGAGAGGGAAAGGGTCTGCAACCAAGACACTGTGACAGGGGCTGAAGAGTTCATCTTGGCCTACATGAGCCATGGATCATAGACACAGGAAGTTGTGTCTTTACACAGAGGTAATGTGGCTAATTTATATTGATGAGAACTGCCTTGATTGAGAGCCTCTGTGGAGCCAGTCCATGTCTTCACATCATGATCAGTGTTAAAACAGGAGCCGGACTGAGACACATGGTCTCTGCAGCTACTTCAACTGTTCAAATATCACTAAAACTTAAATATACATACGTCTTCAGCTATGTGACTTTATACAACATGGAGACTCCAAAACCTTGAGTGCTAGTGAGGTGATTGCAGTAACCTCAGTACTCCAAGTGTTATTACCCACTGGTCACACACCTACACCATTTTTATTCCCTCTCTCTTTATTGTGTATGTGTTTTTTTTTTTCATTCAAATATCAAAGGGCTGTTTGAAGCCAGGCCTAGATGAAACTGAACCATTCTTTCCCCTTTCCTTTCCATTTTTCTGTGTGATTGGATTAATTATATGTCACTCACTTTACTAGAGGTCAGCAAACATACATTCTCGGTCATAAGTCATCAATCTATGTGACCATGGAGATGAAAAGTCAAGCATGTCAGCCAGGAAGCTGGACAGAGAGGGATCAGCCCATTGATTTCAGGGCCAACCCAATCTCACCACAGCCTGCTGCCCTGAGAACTGAAATTATCCCTATGGGCTATGTACAGTGAGCTTTATACCTTACATTTGTGGTGCATGATCACATTAGCAGGGCCTATTAAAAATGTGGTTCGACTCAAAATAAATGCTCCTCTGTGTGGATGTGGTTATTTTTACTTAGGTTAGCTCATATACTTTATTCACCTCCACCCTCGTTTATACAGATTTAATTGTAGGTATACAAAAATAAATATTCACTGATGAAGTAAATATGATCTAATGCAGATTTTACTATGGCCATTGACCTCAAATAGTTTTAATAGTTTTTTACCTTGATTACAAGGTAGCTTATATTAATGTGCTTAGAGTAGGTTTGTAATATCTGGTGCAAAAATGTTAACAGAAGGCAAGGACAGACTGAGCAAGCTCACACCACAGACCGCCTGCTGGCTTGCTGACGAACCAGCATTATTGTAGCTATACCCCACTCCACTCTCCTAAATGGCTAATCTTTGTTGGATCTCACCCTTAATTGGTTAACAGTCTCCGCGGGGCAAGTGAAAGTGGTGCTATTTAAGGCTCCACCATGAAACAGCAACACTTTCATCTTGGCAATAACAGGCAACAATTATATTACCAGATTCGAAACTGAACCTTCTATCTACCCACTAATCAAAAACGCAGCCCATCTGTTGTGCTGTCTCTTTTGAAACTGCAGCCTGTATGATAACTGTGTCTGGACAGTAATTAACTGCTAAATAGACCACAATTAGATGTTATTTCTATTAAATTCTGCAGAAAGAAGGTAAGGAGAAGAAACACAATAAGCGCATTTTATGTTTACTCCAACTGTACCAGGCACTGATGGAGCAGCATCGCTCTCGCTCAATGTCTCTCTCTCTCTCTCTCTCTCTCTCTCTCTCCCGTGTGCGCGTGCACGTGCATCAATACAACCTTACGTGCGTGCGCGCGCGCTCTCTCCTGCTCCCTCTCTCTCTCTCAAGCACATTCAGACTGGCAGGCAGACCAGTCACACACACACACACACACTCACTTTCCCTTAGCTGTGCTTTTGTGTTTTGTCAGAATTAATGAGAAAAGTTCCCTTGCCCTAGGGGTAATTAGTGTCCTTGGAGTTAAATAAGCTAATACTTAGACACCTCTGGCACAAGCAATTATGTTTGTGTATTGAATAATTGATTCAAAGAGGGGGGAAGGGCTGCTAATCAGATCTGAGCATAATGAATTGATTTAATTAACAGGGGAATCCGAGGGTCTCTGGAAACTGCGCGCATTTATTCAGTAGCAGCAGAGGCGAGCGCGGCACATAAACTGGGAGAGAGGCGGCGTGAGTTTGCTTTTAGCAGTTGTCAGATTTGCAATTGGATTTGTTTGAATATAGTTGCCGTTTCGGAGCAAATGAGAACGAGAAAGAGAGGATATTAACAGCGAGGAGAGCTCAGCCGTTCAGTCTGAGCGTCTGATCCGTCCGTGTGTGCACAGTTACAGATAGCCGACACTAGATTTATATCGCTTTTCGTTGTTTTGTCTTTTTTATTCGCATGGAATTCATCAAAAGCAACCAAGGCTGTTTGACGCTATTTATTTGCATTACAGTTCAGTCCGGATACGGGGATCTCGCCGCGTATATCGCCGTATTCCGTGTATGAATTATTATTGATAGAAGAAGGGGGGAGAAGGAAGGAAGGGGAAAAAAAAAAACGTGCAGACGGTAATTCATCTTTCCAGGGTTTTGGTTTATCGAGGCTTAGTCTAGTCAGCCGCGCGTTTCAAAGCCATTTCCAGGAGAAGCTGAGAGCAGACCGAGCGGTGCAGCCTCCTGGAGCCGAGGACGGATCGCCCGGGGAAGGACTCCTCGTTCCTCAGGACGATGGTGTTGGACAAGGAAGAGGGTGAGTAACATCTCCGACCGTAGGATGCTATAACCTGGGGAGACACACGGGGAAACTACTGACATTTTACACGTTAAGTGTTTCCCGTCGCCCCGGACCCTGCGCACCCGCAGCCTCCGCTTTGTATCGGCTTTTTCCAGCCCATTTAATCACCACAGGCTCCGTGTTTTTCGCCTCCAAACGTGAATAGCGGTGGCTGCTTTCTGTACCACGAAGTTGGGCTGCACTTAACGCAAAACAGCCTCCCACTGCCAAACTGCAGTTTAGTTTGGGAGAGTTTCATCTGTATTTGGAGCAGATTTGTCTTTTTTTTTTTTTTTTTAGTCTTTTTTTTTTTTTTTAATGTGTTACCCAGAGTTTGAGGAGACTCCACAGACCCTGCAGTGCATGTGGCTCCTTCTTTTTCTTTCCTCCTCTAAGTGCTTTCTGCGTCTGTGAAGTTCGCAGGCAGCCTTTGACATCAGCACGGGATGGGAGATGACAGCAGAGTGCTTTTAACTTGATTGCAAATTATGGATAGGGCCGTACAACGTTCACTCACTCTCTATCCAAACAGGCCTACTTGCATTACTTATCTATTTCAATGTATTTAGGTTAATGGGTGAGGCAATCTAATTAATTTTCATTTAAATCAAACTCGCCTCTAATGAAGTCCCATTTTGGATTAAACTGATGCTGAGATGAGCGTGCATTTATCACATCCACGTCCAAATGGTGCTCAGTGTACATGCATTTAAATTCATTCATACATCATGATCATAACAATGAAATGGAGACAATATGCAGCGCTAATCTCTTTATGTAGCCTGAAACAAAGTTCTTCTCTGATGTTTCTCTTTCTTCCGACACTTCATTATTAGTATTTTAAGGGTTGTTTTGCTGACAATTTAGACCACCTGCTGACATGCACAATGACAACCTCCACTAACCATAAAACCAATTTTTGTGCTACTTCTCAAAGTAGGCTACTGTATATTTCTTTTTTTTTTTTGAGTTTTTCCAGGGCTCCCCTCTGTCAAAAAGTGATGGATGCATCTGTAACCCATTATTTATGTTTGAAAATGGATATTTCATATCTCTTAGCAGAGCATCCTTTCACTTACACATCTAAAAACCAATAAAAGGATTCGGGCAGAGACATAAATTGGTCTGTCTGGCTGAATCCATGTTGTGCTGCTAATGTACCCAAATTAACTCAACTGTAAATTGTCTCCTTTGGATGTCTGTCTAGCTAAAAGTTCCCTATATGATTCATGATTCAGATTGCTTTTAACAGTTATTGGCTAAGCAATATGGTAAATGTACAAGGTGATGCAAATGGCATTAGTGGGAAAGGATGCACAGGAGCATGTAATGCAGTCAATACTACATTAACTACTGATGCCCAATTACAGAACCAGGGAGAGTGGCTTTTAGGAGCATTAGGACTTGCAGAAAAGCTGAGATCACCTGCTGCTCATTGCCTAAAAGCTTCACCCTTTATTTGCTGGACCCGACCAGCAGCTCCAGCATTTTGGCCAGGTTGTCAACAGAGCTGCTTGAATCCGGTCTCTTTCACTGTGGTGCCTCTTAGCGTTTATTGGCTCTAAAGTTATAGGCTTGTCAATTCAGCCTTCTTGTCTAATGTATCCACTTAGTGCCTGCACAAGTAAATGTGTGCGTATGTGTAGAGGAGGTGTGGGCTGATGTTTTGGGTGGCCATATGAGTGTATGTGTATGATTACTCTCTGTTTCTCTTGATTGATTCACTATTATGCCTGTGTGTGTTTGTGCGTGCTGCTTAAGTGTTCATATTTCAGTCCCTGTGTGTCCTATAAAACAGATCATCAATGTGTCTAGTCTCGCGTTCAAAGGCTGCGATGCTAGTTGGCAACAAAGTAATGCTGCTGCTCTTTGGCAGACTGTTTTTGAACTCTGACTTCTCTTAGAAAACTCTGCAACAATTTGTGCCATATAAGCAATAAGATAGAAGAAATGAATGTCTGTGCCCCCTTATCTTTGCTCCATTGAGAAAATCTCCCATCAATTCGCCCTATTAAGAGTCAAAGATTAAACATAAAGTTGCTGTTAGTCGTAACTTTCATCTTAACTTCTTGGTCTGAAACTAAAAATCATTCTTAGGTTCGTTTGTAGCTGCCTTGCCCACCAGAAGTTACACACTAATCTTAAAGTAATCAATCATTTTCTCAGGTGATGCAGTCATTAAGTTATAATGTGCACTATCTGGTGAAGCAGTGAGTCTGTGAGCTTGGAGGAGGACTGTAAAAGGATTACAGGCACTGCTCTGTGAAATGACCTAATGTGCAGGTCATAGTTAGTAATGAATAGCAACACATGTACCAAAATATTCTGTGTCAACATTTTATTTCATCCTACGATATGAAGGTTCCAATTTGCGTCTAATTTGAGAGGAAAATGCAACTCAGCCATTTTTCTCCTCCTTCATACCAACTGCAGGAGAAGAAAGTGGGTCCACACTGAAGACATATTTTTGCTGAACATTAACACAACTACAGTATACTCTTTAGAGACCCGAGCAGAAGAAAAATCCTCCAGCTACTGATAAATTTCTGGTTACCTATGCTTGTTAATTTACGACCCTGTTATCATCCTGTCCAGTGAAATTTGTACATTCATAAAGCATGTGATTGAAAAGCAATGCTTCAGATGAAAACAGACTGGTGATCTGTCGGCTGCTGTAATAAAACTTGGGCTTCAGGCTCTGATTTTTATTTTGAAATAATAAGAGTTGCTTCATTCTTTACCAGTGTTACCATGGTAATACTGTCTTGTAGCAATGTTATATTGATTTAGAAAGTGGACAGTAATATTTCTTTTCTGTTATTTGGTTTCTGAGGGTTGATTTCTAATTTCCAGTTGGAGATTACTTTTATATGTTCCTTAAGTCTTTTCACTTTTACAAGGGAATGCAATTTGCTCCCCTGTATTTGCTATTTTCTCAGCTTATTGGTTTGCTCTTACTTCAAAATTAAACTTGACCATTTCAAATATTGAAATTACGTCTGGTTTTTGTGCTCAGGGCCCTGAACAATATTACAAACACATTGCTTCATTTGATATTTCTTAAGTCACTTATCTTTTTTTTTTTTTTTTTTTTTTTTTATAAAGCTTTATTTCAGGCACCTGCCTTGTTTAGTCTGTGGCTTTCCAATTTTGTCTTAAACAATTGTCAGGAGACATTTGTGTGATTTAAGTTATTACATGTACTGTAACCTGCACACAATTAATGCATAAAAAAAGACCCTTCTTCATTTGCATACGCATGACAAAATAGTATCAAAACATGCATTGCAATAGCATTGCAAGAGGCAATATGTGCCTGTTTGATATAGGTGAGAAAATCACATCTATTCAGCGTTGACAGATAATTTTATTTGTATCCTCAGTATTTTGTCCATCCATATTTTACCAAAGCTGATTTTTCATTTTAGCGAAGCTCAGGGAAAGAAATTAACACAAAATCACATTTATGCCGTTTTCAGCTGAGTGTTAAATTCCATCTAATCTCTTCTGATCTTACAAATGCAGAATTCTCATTGGAGACAATTTCGTCTGTCACTACTAAACCTCTAGATCCTTATCAATCCTGATCGTTTCACATCTAGGAGCGCGGAAGATGTGTATCATTTTCCATAATCTAAGCGGAATTCAAAGGGACTGAACTGAGACTTAAGAGACACGTGTTAGTGAGCACACCCACCTGCCTTCGAAGTCAATGGCTGAACTCATCAGTGTGGCGCACAAACTCAATTATGCACTCTTGAGCTGTAAGAGCATCCCTTTTATTATTGCCAGAGGCCACATGCTAGCCACGTTACCATACGTACGTTTTTTCACACCAAGTTCAGCGGCCACACGCATCACAGGGAACGGACCATCCCTGTTTGAACCTGTTGGAAAGCAGGCCTCACTGCCACTCGTCACTGCAAGGCTGACGCTCTAAAGCTACTGTTGAATACACCACATGTTGATGTGGGGGGGAAATTATTCATACATTGATGCTCCTACAAACACACATGCACACTTCCTGCAACATCTCATCGGTTTTCTTCACACAGAGTTATTTATTCACCTGTTTACCTCTTGTGCACTCTCTTCTGACTTGTTTAGCATTCTCATGCACTGTGTAAAGTTAGTTCTTTGCTTTTCTCCTTTACTCTGTCATAGGCTTATCAAAGGAAGACAGGGGAGATGGGGAAAAGGGGATGCAGTGAAGTTCTTGAGAGGAGCAGACGTTAAAACTACAATATCACCAACTATGGTTCTTTAGCAGCTCAGTAAAAGTGCCAAGGTGACCAAATGTCCATTTTACTGAAGAAAAACTTTAATACCACATGTCACCTGTTACACTCTAAGGCAACATAAACGCTTTGTCAAGTTAATTCTGAGTGGACATTAAAACTTAAACACTGCCTGGGCTATTGGGATGCTTAAGATATTAATACAGGATTTTATGCATAAAAATGTGCAGTATGAGAAAATGTTTTCAGAAATTCCTCAACTATACCACACAGAACCTTCATGTGTTTTTGTGGCAGCAGCGGCAGAAATTATATAATTGAAATAGTTGTAGACCCAGAAAAAACATGGATGTTTATATGTTTATTTGATCGGTATAATGTTTTATTTAAGTGAAAACCAAATTCTCTAATAACAAATAGTTTAACAGGTCATGTTTAATCCGTCCAGAAGCAGTTGGTCTTTGTATATTTGTTCAAATGAAATGCTGTATATACATATGTGTATATGTTTGTGTACATTATAGCCAGACATGTACTGGATTTTCAAAGCCACAGGCAATATTGAGATTTTGGGATTTTAAAAAATTATGAATCGACATGTCAGCAGAAAGTCATTTCTTAAGCAGGAGCAGGACATTTTACAGTTGAGAAAATAAAACAGTGAGTTCACACTGGTTGACAAGCTTCTTTAATGGAGATGTTACCCTCAATGACGAAATGGCTTTGGCATGTTTGTGCTTAAATATCTTGTTACTATATACTGTTACTGACATAAACAACAATAACAGCGTATCGGCTATAAACTAATAAGCCAGTTATCAACCTCGCTAAAGGGTGTATGTCTGTGTCTGTGTGTAAAAATATTAATAAAAATATTGGACTGATGCTACTTTTCCAAGTGGTAACACATTTGAGAACAGCAGGTGACAATGTGCACTTGCATCCACGTGCTTGTGTCCATGGTGGTTGGTTTGAGGTAGCACCCGCAGAAATATAAAACTCTAATATAGTTTTTGGAGAAGTCGACTATTTGAACTGGCCTGTTGTATGTTCTCTATAGCGTACACATCACAGCACCAACAAGAATTCTTGTCGATGCCATATTTCCCATCTGCCAAAGCCCTGATCATCCTTAGTGTATTTTAATTCGTTTTTGGCCCTGCCTGTGTGAGTGTGTCGCTCTGAGGATGTCAGTGCTGGTTGTTTAATGAAAGACACTTTGTTCTTGTGGGGGTGTAAGGAGCAGCACAGCCTCTAGGGGCTGCTAGTGGGGCTATTACACTTTCAGTCTTGTTTCACTCAGTGTGTTGTTACTCCCCTTGCTGTGTTCAATTTTCTGCAGGTTGAGTGTAGCTTTGGCCATAAGTGAGAACTTACTGAGTGTTGTTTAATCTCAGGCGAGTACATGTTATGAGTTTGGGACTTCTTATCTGCCTTCACAGTAGGATGAAGATGCTCTTGGTGTTATAACACGTGCACTTTGCAGCATTTAACCCATAAATTCTTTTAATGTTACTGGGCAACCAGTATTTTGTAAGCCTGTAACGTCCAAATTTTCTCTTTTTACACACATTTACATACAGTATGTGTTTCTAGTCCAACTTAAAATGACCTTTACTCTGTGGCAAAAAACAAAATGTCACATTAATTTTTTAAGGTTAAAAACAACAAAATTAAAAGTCTTCTCAGAGCTGCTCTTTAGTACAAGAATCCAAAGAAAAGAAGGATGGAGGCGTCACACTCTCTTAAGATACTATAGCTATCTTGTTGGTAAATAGAAAGGCCTGGGGTGCCTTCTCTTAAATAAGATCCATCTTGCTGAGAACTAATCTCTTATTGGATGACCTTCTCTAAATCAAATCGTAAATAGCTAATTAAAGTCTGTGATTGAAGGGGGTAGTTCTTTGCGTTTTAAAGCCAGTAGATTAGGTTTTGGATATTGAAGTGGTTGATTTAATCAGTTCTTAACTATGATGTTTGCGGCTGCAAATAGCCACACACATTCCCGCTGAATTCAGCATTAACGTAAACTTGTTTCTCAGACCTTAGACCCCCACCTCACCCCCATTCCAATCACATCCCTTTTCATTTCATTTTATTTCATATCATTTGACCGGTCGTCTCTAGTTGAATTGCCATTTCATTTTAGCCAGTATCAAGAATCACTCCTTGAGGAAATAGGGTCAGTCTTTATATTATGAGGTAACATAAAAGTGTTAAAAGGAATTCATTAAAAGGAAACCATCTTTCTAATCAGACATCAGCCAGCATCGTGTCCAGTCTTCCTCTGTTGTACATTTTAGGATAGGCTGTACTACGTGTGGTGGCTTAGTTTACCATCCCACATGACATTACACTGAATCGTCACGAAGACCTCTTCCCTAACTGTGCACCTACCCAACTTCCCTCATTATTTACCCCATCAGGTGTGGGGAGTGGGTGTTTGAATGACATTAGAGGCCTGTGCTGCCAAATAACTGCCCCCTGTTGGGAATTTGCATTATTCAAGATTAAAGAGCCTCACACAGTGCACCGCAGTATGGTGTTCCTTCTTCTCCTCCATTTTTGACACATTGAGGACCCTGAATGGCACACCTGTCTCCTGGCATATCCTTTGAAATAATAAGTGTGCAGTAATTGCTGGGGAGTGGGGAGGATTTTGTACATCACGTCCTGACCTCATGAGTGACACAAACTTTAGAGGGCTACATTTATTCCTCTCTAAATGCATTTTTAATGTGGACTAAAAAGTGTTTGTGCATTATTCTGTTCCGGATGGCGGAAAGTGTGTGCGGCAGGTCTAATGGTTTGATTTTTTTTTTTTTTTTTTTTTTTTCTTGCCAGGAATCCTGGAGTGGCAGATAAGATTGTCTCTTCTTTCAAAGTTTAAAAGAATATTGTTTTAGAATAGACAAATTATACCTTTATTTAATCTCAAATGCAGACTCTCTGATCTCATACCTACTGTACGAGCATTGAAGATGAGCCTGCTCGGTCATCGAGACCTTGCACATCAATGAAAAATGGTAAAACGGCAGGTTTGCTGGAGCTGAAAACCTCAGACCAACAACAGACAAAACCCAACAATAGGTCCGCGTTTGATTTGCTTTTTGCAATACCAAATCGCCTCCTTGCTCTGTCAACACTCTGACAGTCCTCCCTCTTAAAGAGCCCTCTTGGGTTTATCTGGGGTAACCCTGCATGATAAAACCATGAATACGTGCCTTTTCTCCTCCTCCTCATTCACTCAGCCTCATTTTCTTGCACCATCTCTCACTCATTTTCTGCTGTTGACAGTTTACCTAGCAGAGCTCTAATCTCACCCTACTACTGAGCAACCAAGTGTTGGAACAAGTCGCCTTCTGTAATAATTTGGAAACTCTGCCAGTTTCATGTCTTGAAAAAAAGCAGCAATGAATTTAATTAGAAAGCTGTTGCATATCGCTGTGATACATTTCTTTTAATTAACCCCATGTGAATAAATTAAAAATAATAGGGGGCTGAAAAGTGTGGAAAAAACACCCTAATGAAGTTTTCCGTTAATTGGGATGGAGTCTGCAGCCAAACCACAGTGAGTAGTGAGCACCAGGAGTTAACAATGCCTTCTGTAAGCCTCAGAAAAGGGCCCAGGGCCTTCGTGCTGACTTCAAGTGTAAGAAATGCACCTCTGACGTGATGGAAATGACCGTGGGCTTGGAGAAAAGGCAGTCCTGTTCCAGGCTGCTCTGCTGAGACTCCCCATGCCGCGCTTGAAGCTGGGCCAGTGTTATTGCGGCCCTAATGCGGCTGACTCATTTGGAGCGGATCAGGAGTAATTATGGTAGGGAAAGTGGCTGCCGACCGTGGGGGTCAGGACACTTGTAACATGTGAAAAGAGCAATTATTCCAGGAGACAAAACCCTCCCTTATCCCGGGCAGTGCCAGGGTCAATGCAAGGGACGGCTGGGCTCCGTTTCACCGGGGCTTATTAGCCACAGCAAGCTGCAAAGTTTGAGAGAGTGCATCTTGTTAATGAACAGTCCCCTCCTCATCCGTACCAGCCCTGTCTGCTCTCCCTCCCAAATACTGTGGGTGTTAATTATGTCATAATCATAGCATGCATACAGTCCCAGAAATCACCTCACAGACCCCAGCATTCATACACAACCATCTGGAAATGTAGCATGCCATACAGTAACATAGAAGCCTCTTAAAGTGAACTATAAGGAAAAAAAACAGTATGAAACGTAATACTGGCTTGGGCCTTGTAAGAAACTACCTAATTTGAGAGAGAGTGTGTCTCTCTCTATGTGAGTGCATTTGTGTCTTCATGCATATCTTCATTTTCTTCTACTCCTTGCATAGGCTCCCACTAAGGATAGGAACATGAATCAGTCAGTGAATCAGTGGCCTTTATTGTGCTTATCATTCAAAATACACTCATCAGTCTGCTTTCAACTGACATGTGTATTCCAGCTGATATTATTACCAGATGTCTTGTATTTTGTCTTGGCAATAGAGAATCGTGTCTATGGGCTCAATTACAGCAATGACGGAAACTGACTGAAAGGGACTGATTCATGCACACAATGGCAGGACATCTGCATGAGATCCCTATTAACCCTGGTGGCAGACACCTTGGCCCAGGGTCAAATTTTATTTGGGATTGCCATGGCCACAGCATTTACAGTGGTGGCTGAAACATAAAAGAGTGGAGTTTAAATCAGCCTTTGTTGCCGCAAGAGTTTGTATAATTCAGTACCAACACAGTCATTTTTGATTTTGTACCATTTTAGGCTTTTCTCCCTGTATATGTCATAGTTTCCATAGGAGGAATAATATAATATTATAAAATATAACATAACACTGCTCTTTATAGATTCTTTGTAAGCACTAGTGTCTAGCTGTCCTGAGCAGGAGTGCTTTGCATAAACAGATGTTGGTGTGGTGATGATGAGGAAGACAAATGCACTTGCTCCAGTTAAATACAAGCGTTTGGTCGTATCCAATTTCCCTGAAAATCCCAGTCCATGTTTTCACCACGCTGGTGGCTAACTCTCTTATTTGTTGCAGCTGGACATAGGAATTATAGGGGCCCCTGAGAGGAGGCCCACCCAGGGTCAGCTTAAACCTCCTTGAAAGCCCACCTCCCTCCCCATGTGTCCTTCACCTCCCCATCCACTAATAAAGTCTGCATCACACCATGGTGTTAGTGCTTTTAATTGATCAAAAGACAAATCGGTTCGAATCGGATTTAAGTGTCACTACCACCTTTAAGGCTGAGTGTCTGTGAGAGCAACCGTTCCATTAACGCTGTGTGTAGTAGTGTAGTGAAGGATACCAGGAATTTATGAGTTAAAACAATTAGCAATTATTTGGCAAGCATCTCGATAAGTCATTAATCAGTTCAGTCATTGATCAGCTTTTTCTGCTTTTTGTTTAACATCATTGGAAACTGAATGTATTTGGTAGGTTTTTGCTGTTAGTCACACATAAAGCTATCTGAAGACAACACCTCATCTTAGATGTTGTGATAGCTGCAAGGATTAGTGGATTAATACATTTGTTATATGAAATAATAAGCATTGACCACTTTTCAACCAAAAATATAAAACAACAATAAAAATTTGGCAGCAGCCAAAACTATGTAATAGAAGAGAGAGCAAAAATAAGAACAGAAATAGTGTAGAGCGTAGAAAGTGATGCCATAATAATAATAACCATAATATTAATTATGGTTGTTATTATGATTATGATTATTACTATTGATATTATTATTACTATTATTACATTCTTATTATTATTCCCTGGTCTGGTTTTTCACCCACAGCAGTTGATTACACGACATTAACCAATCATCCTTTAGTCATTAAATGACATACCATGGCTGATAAAGGCTTCATAGGAAACCTGTATGCATTACATCACTGAAGCTCATTATCCAAGAACGTGCATCTGTTTTTTGGGTTTTTTTGTTTGTTTGTTTTTCTGCTAATCAAAGCTTTTACTGATGATGAAGGGAAAAGGGGTTTGGTGCAAATCGTCTTTCTTTTCACACTCTCCTGTCTGGGCTGAGAAAATGTAGGTCCATGTGATAATTGTATTTTTCTACTTTCAAGCGTTTCCTTGAGTGCTCCAAACCGCGCATTTTCTTTTAAAACCTTAAATATATCAAAAAGGTTAGCAGACTGATGTGATTTTTTTGATAGCTGTAAAACGGAAGTCTAAATGGGGTAACATAGAAATCGGATGCTATCTCTATAATGGAAAATACATGCTCTGACAGACTGCTTGGGCAGAGAAAAACTAACTGTACATATTCTTGAAAGATACAATCTTAAAGAAAGTAGATGGATGGAAGAAGGGAGAGATGACAGGCCTTTACACACAGTGCTAATGGCAAATTAAATTCCCTCTCAGGAAGGATATTTGGCAGGGCAAGTGCTGTCTCTCCACTTTGAGGGGTAAAATGCATCCCTTGTTGGAGAATGAATTGTGATGTGGAGAGGCATGCTTTTGGTGACATCAAATGACACTGGAAGGTCAGTGGCACTTGTATCTGTTAAATGGATTGGATTAAGTGGAGGCTGCCTCCTAGTCTGCAGCTTCCTTTCATAATGCAGCTTTTCTTTCTGGGAGGTGGCAAGCATGGGAGGTTCTGTTGTACACCACAGTTTCACAGAGCGCCGGGAGTGGTGACAGGTGCAAGAAAATGTCTCATGGCATTATGGGAATTGAAAAGACATTTACTTTACACACTCATTTTTTTTCTGTCACTGCTCTTTGTTTAGTAGTTTTGAGCTAGTGCTTGCTACACTACTATTAAAGCTGTTTTCCAGAGGCTGCTTTGGTAGAAGACACCAAACCCATGTTTGTTCCCTGCAATGGCTTCAAAAAAAAGAAGCATCAGTTGAATGTGAGTACTGGCAGATATCAGATTTTCTTCCAATGAGATATCTCTCTCTTACAGTCAGGCCTGGAGAACCAGGACCCTTGCATGAAGACATGAATGTCAGACCAAGCTGAACGAGGACATTGTCATTTGATGATGCTGAGCAGGGTTTTTAATCTAATAGTGCATCCAATGAGAGCAAGTGAGCAGTATACAGGAAATCAAGAACAGGTTAACTATTGGCCTTCTCAAACGTGATGTAAAACACACACGCGCTATGTTGTATTAGTGTGTGGCGGGTGGTGGTCTCAACCAATTAGGAGTAGTTCTCTGGAGGTGGAGGAACGACCTTTTTGTATAATTAGTTCTCTTATTTAAAGCAAAGATTTTGAGTAGAATAACTAATTAGGTGTCATAAAAGGCAAATTAAAGATTTTTGTGATCCCCAAGGGAATTGCAGCAACTCTTTTCTTTTTCTTTGCACAAGTGCTGGAGCACACACTCACACACATGTATACAGACACACACACAGGCATTTTCTCTCTCCTCATTAAGACTGTTTTTAGTTCTGTAGAAACCTGTCAGGCGAGAACTGTTGGCGTACCTGCAGAGAGCTCCCCTAACAAGCCATGAAATGCAGGTAGAAGAGTCCACCCTTATCCAGTGTGGCTTGAATTTGAAGCTTTTTAGCTTCATTTACAC
The DNA here is from genome assembly GCA_038496675.1 of Rachycentron canadum. NCBI lineage: Eukaryota > Metazoa > Chordata > Actinopteri > Carangiformes > Rachycentridae > Rachycentron > Rachycentron canadum. The sequence goes on from CM076648.1 coordinate 11,816,118, forward strand.
CGAACATTGGTATTTATAGCAGGTTTTGTGATCCTAATGTGCCAGCTTCAAGGGCCTGTTTTGAGGAGGGAGGGAGGGGGAGAGGGGAGGGAGCTGGAGGGCTGGCAGAACACTAATTGATGGCTCCCATCACCAGCACTGGACCAATTAGCCTCTCCTTTCCACTTCTGATAAAGAAATAAGACGGCTCAACACCACCGGAGCACTTACTGACATATAAACCAAAGCCATAAATTTGACTAACAAGCTCTCCTATTTCTTTCACCTCTTTTTTAAAAGGGGAAATGCTAATTATATTACATTCATAGCATTATTGATGTGTGGATGGCCAAAAATTGCAGAGCAAATCTGGATCCAATAAGGTACTGTGTGAGTCCATTTATGTGTGCAGATGTGTGTGTGGGGGGGAGATCATGTGAGAGACAAAAATATGCTTTTCAATTCCAAAGTTGTCCTTTGAAAAGTGGTATAAGGTTTTATTTTTTTTTATATGAAAGAACAAACTTGACAGGCTTAGCCAAGAAAAACAGCGCACAGAGTGAGGCAGTCCCTTGTTACCAGTTGAGGTTGTGTTTATCACTGAGAAAACCACAGACGTTACAGTCAAGGAGCAGATCTGACTAAAGAATGATCCCATTCACACTTGATGTTACACTGTTGCTATTGTGTATACTGTTGAAATGAAAATAAAAACTTTCTTTGGTCTGGACAAAATGTACCTGTGCACATCTTAAAAGTACAACAGTAAAGCAGTGACATTTCATTTATAACTCTGAATACATGTTTAAAATGGGCCTTTAGAGATACCCACACATACAAATGCTGGCCTAACCCCCCATGACGAAGAGTGTCCAGTCTTTTTTTTTTTTTTAAGAGAGAGAGAAATGTGTTTTGAAAGTAGAGTGGCAAGTGGCGTCCACTGTGTGTTCTTTTAGACAGATCAATAGCTCAGTGTGTGAGAGAGTGTCTTAAGAGCTGTTGTCTTGTGCTTTCAGCTGTGGCAGACCTGTTAGTGCTACAGAGGGGAGCTGCGCGCCCCTGCCTCTGTACCAGCAGTGGCCTGAGGGGGGCTTTTAGTCCAAACACAAATGTCAGCCACACATAGACTATTAGTGTTTAGTGCAGTTATTAAATGGACTTTATTTGTCCTTTAGGAGGCTAAAAGGCGCACTTAAAAGGGACCTGCGTGACAGCAGGGCAATTTGCGAGTTTGGTAACTTAGGCTCGCTCGTTGCAGACACATGAGTACAGATAAGTGTAAAAGGAGGAACGGTTGTAATGCTCTGAGTAGGGAACACTGTGTGTGTGTGTGTGTGTGTGTGTGTGTGTGTGTGTGTGTGTGTTTGTGGTTTGCGTGCACATGTTTGTATGTGTGAGCCTATGCCTGTGTGTGTCCCAGTGTGTGTGTGTGTGTGTGTGTGTGTGTGTGTGTGTGTGTGTTTGTGTGTGTATGAAACACAGCGAGTGAGTGTATGCTAAAAGGCACTTAGGCCATAACATATCTCACTGGGGTCTGGTAGCAACGTTTTTGTGGTCAGAGGCTTTTTAAAAGGTTAATGTTAATCTATACCAAACAAAGCCCATGAGGAGCTTTTACAGCTGTGGACAGTTGAGTGAAATGGGCTTTGATGAAATGGTAGGTAACTAACATACGACACAGCTCGCTGTAAATACCACAGAAAGCATTGTCTTTTATCCTCAGAATATACACGACATACCCCCCTCCTCCGAAGCCTGCTGCAAGTGATCATGTAACTTTTGTATTACAACATGTTCTTAGTGGAACAAGTAAGTCAGAGCTTTGTAGTCCAATGTGACCTGTGTGCCTATCTACATGGAAGAATGTTTTCTTTAATGCATATGAAGCAGGTAGGCAGTGTGCTGTGGCCGTGCGCAAGGCCAGGCTTAGACGCCTCGAGAAGCAGCCGGCTTATCAAAAAGAGAACATGAAAAGTCACTCGTGTTCCTGGGCCGTAAATCACGCATGGCTGTTTGTCTCCTTATCACTACAGGTGTGCCGATGCTCTCCGTCCAGCCCAAAGGGAAACAGAAGGGGTGTGCTGGCTGCAATCGCAAGATTAAAGACCGCTACCTGCTCAAGGCCCTGGACAAATACTGGCATGAGGACTGTCTCAAATGTGCCTGCTGTGACTGCCGCCTGGGGGAGGTGGGCTCCACCCTCTATACGAAAGCCAACCTCATCCTCTGTCGCAGGGACTACCTGAGGCAAGAAAGACACACAATCACCTTTCTCCACTCACAGTAAACACAAAAGCCATGTCATTCCAAGAGCTACGACATGAGAGGATCACAAAGGTTTTTGTATCCTCCTAATAGCAGCTGCTTTGGTTTCTCACAGTGTGTTTGCTCTGACTCCAAAGCCCAGACATCAATTAGACTAAATCAATTGAAATTACAAAATTACAAAGACTCACAAGACTCAATGTCACAGCGAAACCTAAAGTGTAGGGGTTTGCTGTCATATTCTTTTATAGCATGCATCCAGCAGAAGGTAATTTTGTTCTACGATACTTGAGCGAAAATGTTTTGCAAAGGCAGAAAGAAGACATTTGGTGCATTTTTGGAGCAACACATCTCCTTGTTTGTAAAAAAGGATAATTATGCTACTATATACTGTATAATCACTCTTTTCTTATCACCACATCCACATTACAAAATGCATTGTCAGACTTTGATCATAAGCGTGTTACATTTGGTTGTCATTTACAACAGAGAAAAAAAAAAAAACAATAGTAGTAACCTGTTTCTAACTGGTGCCTCTGATTGTTTTTACCATTCGTTCATAGAACTATCCATTTTGCAGCGTTAGTGTACACATGCTGTCAAAACGAGGCAATAAATTACCCCTATGAGGTGGATCAATTTTCCTCATCAGCAGCATCTAAAGAGGTAGAAACCCAGTGAATCGGTCTCACTGCTATAACCACCACAATTGACTCGCCTTATCAAAGGTCTTTGTACATTACATGCTCCACTATGTTTTTATGTTTGTCTGCGTTATATTGCTACAGTTTGGATCTTACTTGTTCTCACTTGTTCTCACTTGTTCTTGCTTGTTCGGTAGGTTTGTTGTATTTTATTTATACTGACAAGAAGTTTGTCCATTTAGCTAAGTGAAGTTTGAACCACAACATGTTTGTTTTGGAGTGTTTTTGTTCTGTATTTGACATGACATCCTTTTCTCTGTGTTTACATGAGCACGGGGGACTTCTGTCATGGAGGAGACTGGTTCTCAGTTGTATCAGAGCTGTAGGCTGGGAGAAACCTCCAGGCAGGCTTGTTGCTTCACCAGTGCGCGCCCCCCCCCCCCGCTATTCAGATGCCCTGCCATCTGCTTGTTAAATTAAACATGACCATTTCCTAGGCATTAAGTCACATTCCCAATGAGGTCCTCCCATTTATCTGAAAGGGAATCCCTCTGGGGCTGACTTAGAGATGCCAGCGCCCTAGGTCCCTCCCTCCCTTAACTCCCTATCCTGCTCTGCACTAAACCCCCCATGCCCTCCTTCTCTTTCTCTGTTCTCCTCCTGTCTAGTTGTTCCCTCACTGATACCTCCAGCTTACTGCTACCCACTTTGGTTTGGACCAGTTTATTGAATGAGAGAAGAAATTAAAACTTTCAGATCAGTACAAAAAATCCAAAGGAAATAGACCCTTTATCAACTTTCATCCTACCTCACTCATGGATCTCTATGACATTTTACTTTCATCTCAGCTCTTCCTGTGACCTGGAAGAAGCCCACAGCCCACTTGAGAGGCGCTTAGGGACGTTACGTAGAGATAGGCCATTACCATCCATCAGTTCCCACCCACAGTTAATGCTTTTAAGATGCAGTGAGAGGTCCACTAAGACCTGATGTTGCCCCCAGAAGGGGCAGATGGTGCAGATGAGGTAATAATAAATGGGTAAATGACCAAGAGAAGGCAAAAATGATGAAGCTGAGAGTTTCACTTGCGAAAATACATCTGCTGAAAGGACAGCAACCTCAACCCCAAAGCCATAAGTGTCTAACTGGCAGAGTGAAGGGAGAAGGAAAAGCTTTCTCGCACATTAGACCAGTAAGATGTAGAGGTCAGTGAAGGGATGAAAAAAGGAGAATGGCATATGAAATCAAGAGTTAGGAATATGAAAATAAGAATAAAAAGGAAAGAGGAGGAGAGAGCTTTCTGTGCTCCTCTGTTGCCCTGGATTGCCTAATGAAATCCATCCCACTCGCCTGCTCTTCAGCCTGCGACAAATGCAGAACACTTAATGGCTAGAGATGCTTGAGATGAATTCTATTATGGAACAAATTAAAAACCTTGCCTTGCTTATAGAGAAGAGGCAGTTTGAGAGACCAGAGTATTTGAAAGTAGGTGATGCAGCCTCCATCCGGTGCCAGTTTCCTTTTTATTCCTTCTTTTCTGTGTACTAAGACGGAGGCTCCTCTCACCTGCAGTAATGAAGTTAAATCTGTGCACTGAATTAGCCTCCTGCACTTCATTAAAGACAAGCGGGTGGATCAAACACACTTTAGTTATTTCCCAGGGTTTGGAACCCTGCCATGCTCATATTAATTATTATAGGAGCTCCATCTGTGATTGTCCTTCAGTGGCATTAGCAACTTATTGAATGCACTCACGCTTTCCTGAATCTTACACTTCAACACACACAAATACTAATATGCACACACACCTCAGCCAATGTCCTCTCATGCCCTCCAAAGCATTGCACCAACAAAAAGTCCAGTTTCTAATCTCTCTGATGTTCAGTTCACTGTAGCAAAAGTGTTTTTTTAGTGACTTGGCCACACTCTTTCATTATTAACGAGAATAATAGATTAATTTGGCATTTCCTTTATGTCCAAGGCCCAGGATCATACGACTTCACCAGAGGGTTGACAATCTAGTCATGGTTTGATCATCAGGACTTGAAGCCTGAAATCATTTAATCTTCTATTTCATATATTAGAGAGGACATAATAGTCACCCACTTATCAAAATGGGGTATAATTAACTGTAAGAGGAAAAACGTTTCAAAGATAATGAACATTAGAAGTTATCCACAAACCGGCGAAATAGCAGGAGGAAGATGATAGCTCCATCTGGATGTGACTGTTTTTCAAATCTGTCTTCTCCTTACGACTTTAGTAAGTAAAACAACTGCTCTCCTCCTCTAACAGTTGCTCTCCCTCTCCAGGCAAGATAGATCTGAACAGAAAGGTTTACACTTTCAAAAAGACACAACTGTTCGGGAAGGTCAGAACATGCAATGCATGCATTAACAGCTTTCCCTTTTATGAAATCTGACAAACCCTGAGCAGGAAGGGATGTCTCAAAGAGCTCAGGGAGCAGGTAGAAAAACTTCAAGAGCCACAGCCCAATCTGAGGGAAGCAATACAGAGACACAGATGATGCACTGTAGGAGCTTTAAGGGTTTGAAGTTAGCAAAGCAGAAAGTTGAAAGAACTAAAGAGGGCCCTCTTTTCTCTAAAGACCCAATGTAATAACTCAATAACAGAGGAAGGAGAGCTGAGCTTCTTTTACACTGGTGCCATCCAACTCTGCTCCCAACAACCAGCATCAACACACAGTTAAATTTTTAGCTACTAAATAGGAGCTCTTTTAGGGAGTTCAGAGTGCTGCTCTGAAGTCTGTAGGAAGCAGAGCTTAGGTAAAGATACATGTTGTCATAGATAATATTTCTAGCCTTTAGATAGAGCAACCAAACATTAATCATTTACACTTGTAAAGAACTTGCACTAAAATAAAATTCAACTATTTACAAAACAGCTTGCAAATAATTCAAGTAAATAATAAAAAACATAATTATGGCTTTTGAAACCCTGCATGAATTCATATAAAAATAGTTTGACAGTTTGTCAATTAGTCAATTAAGTGATCAATTGAAAGTTAAGCAACTACTATCATGATAATCATTTAATTTTTCAAGCAAAATATTTTCACATTTTAGAAGAATTTGATGTTTTACTGTCATATATGATAAATAAATTATCCTGATTTGTTGGTTGATAAAACAGGACATTAGGAGTTGTCACCTTGTGCTAATCATAACTGACATTTTTACGGTAGCATTATATTTTCAGCCCCACTAAGTATATACTATAAAAAGGGTCAAATTATATCTGAACACAGATGATGAAACTTAAAGTTCCTGAAAACACATACTCATCCAGCCTACTTTCACTTTGAGCATTATCCCATTCAGTAATCCACGCCAGAATGTCTTACAGGTTGTGGGGAGCAATCCAAATCAGCACTTCTAACCCTCTAATCCATTTAAATGAACCACAGAAGCGTCTCTTCTATAATAAGACTTTTTGTGCTTCAAACCTTACTACGTTGCTGATGATAGATCGACAAAACCTGATGGACTGAAGCTATGAAGAATACTTGCGTATTTTCCAGTAACTCACCATTCACGCTGTTTAAATAGAAATGCTGAAAAAAAAAAAAAAAAAAAAAAAAAAAAGTGTGGAATTTTTTCACTTTCCTTTTGAGAATATTGATTTATTTAATCCAAATGACCAGGGAAATTGAAGTGCATGAGCCACTGCACTCCTACAATACAGGACATGTGTCAGAACAATACATGGGAATTCTGCAGAAAATAGTCTATTGAAACAAAAAAAAAAAAATCTATTGTAACTGAAATGAATGAATGTTTTCAAAGCTAATCCTTTGAAGGCACTGTTTCAGTGCTGTGAAGCATGTCAATTTTAAAGGACAAAAATGACTGCAGCAACAGCGCTAATAACTTTATTGTCTGCACATAAACATTGTGTACGGACCATATTATATATACTGAGTATGTTTTTTGTAGAATCCATGTTTACACTGACATTAGCTCTACTGATGTTCTAATCAGTGTCTATTCATGTCCTGTTGCTGCTTCACTTTCAAAGGCTTAAATGGACATAAATGTCCCAAATCTATTTTCCTTAACGTTGCTTATGTCTTCATTTTTGTGGTAATATGTTGCATCCTCTCAGCTGACATCTAATCCCGTTTAATATATTTCTTGATCATGTTTTGGTGTGAAACATTCATTGCTTACTATACGCGGCGCCCTTCAGCTGTTACTCATGAGACTGCTGCAGTGGTGGTTCAATGCTGGCTGCTTTTAGCTTTGTAGGAGCAGGAAGAGAAGAGTGTAATGTGTTTGAACAGTTCTCTCAGGCTGTAATCTCCTCTTAGCACGAGGAGCTCAATTAAGCCGTATGTTGATGCCACGTTATAACCCAAACACATCAATTGATGGTCGAAGAACTGTGTGAGTGGAACACAGCCATATCCAATGCACTTTCTTACATTTCAACTCCTCATGTTATGGTGAATATAGAACTTTTCTTTTGATGTAGAAGTGGACCCTTTTGTGATTGAAAGACTCTCTGGATGATTTAGAGGGACCAGTGTCACTTAACATACTGTACTTCTTCCTAGAAGTTGTGTATTTGTGCCATTCACAGAATACTTCCATCTCTAGTTTGGGTAGGTAATCAAAAGTACTATCAAGTGCAAAGAGATAAAAAAAAGATTAAAACCCAAGTAAATATAAAGTAACATAAAGCAACAGTTGCAAATATGGTCAGGCATTTTGTATATTTTCACTGCTTTATTTTGTAGTATTTTTACTCTCCCAGCTTTATAAAATAAATATTTTAAGTCAAAATACCATGTACTTAAAATGGCCTGTATTTCCACTGGGCTAGTGATGTTAAATTGCTGGATACCTAGAGTAGCTGGAGCTGCATATGTAAACAGCTCTGCAGAGGTGAGGCTCAAAAAATTGTTTGTGTGTCACAATAAAGCAGAAAAGAGGTTATATGTACACTATCTGGATTTCTACTCTAAAGGTAAAAAAAAAAAGGTAAAAAAAAAAAAAACTGGGCACAGATGTCACACCTCTTTGAATGAAGGTAGAACGTAGTGTCAGTAGCAAGCTGGGCTTCCCCACCAGGCGTTTTCACAACCTGTGTGTATCAAGTGAGCACCATGTCCACAGCCCAGCAGGGTGTAATGGAGATGGGTTAGAATAATCCTACAAGCTGTTATAGGTCTGTGCATGTCAGTCGCTTTAAGTGACCAGGTCTCTGCAGGCTCCTTTAAAGCCTTGTTCCCAGAGGGAGTGAAAAAGACATCACCGTGTGACCCTTTGGTACAGGAGAGCTCAGGTGTGTTGAAACCTGGAGCAGTCTCTGCCACTCGACTGTCATGAGTGAGGTGCCAGGCTGTGGGTTGTGTCCAATAGGGTGGAGAACTTTTGGTGAATAGTAAACAAAATGAAGAGAATTAACTTTCATTTCATATAATAAGTTCAAAGCAAAAAAAAAAAAAAAGAAAAGAAAAAAAAAGAGGGATGCCAGCACTTGTTTCCTGAAAGCCCTGCACTTTGTACACAGAACATGATCTCTTCTAAATGTTGGAATTGTAACAAGGTCAGTTTCTGGAGCATTGATGTTTGGTCCATTTTTGGATCAATACTGAATGTGTGAGAATTGTTTGGATTTTTTTTGGATAAGCAAAAAAAAAAAAAATCCACAAGAAGAAAAAAGAAAAAAAAAACAACCCCTTTGTGTTACAGAGTTCTCTGTGGGTGGCAGATGTCTACTGTATGAGAACATGCAGGGTTTTTTTTATTTTATTTTATTTTATTTTTTTCACTGAAACAGTAACCAGTTGTAACAATGTCTCTGTTTAACACCCCGTGAATCCCTCTCATGGAACATAACAGCCTTTCTCCCTCTGTTTCTGTCTTTCCTGCTCCTCTGGGGCAGTGGCCCCTAATTAGAAGCAGTGCTGCTGGATAGACGTTTTCTTTAACAAGGTGAAAGCAACTGAATGGGACTAGCATAAACGAGGCAGAATATCAACACGGTGATTCCTCTGTCTGAGCCCCACAAGTTTGGGGAAAAGTGTTTAACATACTGTTGGAATGGCAATCCGCTGTTGCTTTATCCTCTCTGGCGAAGCTGTGAAACGGCCCTTTTCCTGCTGCAGAATATATAAATCTATCTGTGCTTCAGAATCTCCAAATTAAACATGGGGGCAGGCGCTTGGAAAATGAAAATGTAAATCTGACTGGGAAAAGCATTTGAGTTTCCTTTGCTTTGAGGAGAGAGGAGATCTACTCCAGTAACTCCTTGCTCTGTTTGTGACCTTTATCATTTGGCTCTTATCTAATAAGCCTAAACAAGCAGCAGCGAGGTTTGAGCAGTGAATATGTTCAGCGTAAAACATTTAGTTAACTCTTCAAGGTTACATCTACCATCATTGTCTCAGGCTGCTCTTTGAATGAAAAAGGAAGCTGGAGAAAGAGAGAGAGGGGATTGAGCCTGAATCTTTGTAACAGAAATCTTTTTGAACTTATGACTACATTATAGAACGTAGCCTCTTGTGTAAAAATCCAGCTGGCTTAGGTTGGAGATACAGTAGACTCATTAAGTATTTTAGTTTTGAAAGAAGAAAACTTTCAACTGCTCAAATGGTTTTCCTCAGGCCTGATTTCATTGTTTTTGCAATGGGCAAGGGAGACATTTTTTGAAGAAGGAGATTAAAACCATGTGATCATTTTAATTAGATCATTAGTCAAGAATTAAGATCTATGTTTGTAACTCGCATTAACAAAAATACCAAGTGGATGCCAAGAAAGATTTGTGCACTGTATTCGACGCATTTCCATTTCGTCCCATTTCTCTTTCCATTGCATTTTTTTTTTATGCTATTGTTCTAGCTGTCAGTATGTTTTTGTTTGCTCTTTTATTACATCAAGGTAAAGGGAAGGAGGGTTAATCTCTGTCTGTGCTCTGTGTCTTTCAGGCTCTTTGGTACAACGGGGAACTGTGCAGCCTGCAGTAAACTGATCCCAGCCTTTGAAATGGTGATGAGAGCCAGAGATAATGTTTACCATTTGGACTGTTTTGCCTGTCAGCTTTGTAACCAGAGGTAAGAATGGGGATCATAACAGCACAACATTTTATATATATATATATATATATATATATATATATATATAAAATGTTGTGCTGTTATGATCCCCATTCTTACCTCTGGTTACAAAGCTGACAGGCAAAACAGTCCAAATGGTAAACATTATCTCTGGCTCTCATCACCATTTCAAAGGCTGGGATCAGTTTACTGCAGGCTGCACAGTTCCCCGTTGTACCAAAGAGCCTGAAAGACACAGAGCACAGACAGAGATTAACCCTCCTTCCCTTTACCTTGATGTAATAAAAGAGCAAACAAAAACATACTGACAGCTAGAACAATAGCATAAAAAAAAAATGCAATGGAAAGAGAAATGGGACGAAATGGAAATGCGTCGAATACAGTGCACAAATCTTTCTTGGCATCCACTTGGTATTTTTGTTAATGCGAGTTACAAACATAGATCTTAATTCTTGACTAATGATCTAATTAAAATGATCACATGGT
>CM076648.1:11841474-11930353 GCA_038496675.1 Rachycentron canadum
ATATATATATATATATATAATTTTGTATTATATATTCAAATTAAACAACAGAGAGGTGGCTTGCTAAAATTTCTGACAACTGACATTTACCCCACAACAATGAAGCAGAAGTAAAACATACAAAGGGAGCGCAGTTGTTCAAATTCAGTACATTATGTCCAGCATAACTTCCAAAGCTACTATACTAGTACTATTCATATTCAGCAATTATTCTGGTGGCACATAGTTACAATGAAATCCAAATGAGATCTCTGTAGCACTGACATACTTTCTGCTAGCAGGTACAGGATGCCTCATATATGATTAATTAATTGCGGCAGCCTGCCATCTGTGTTTTAACTGATTAAATAGCTCACAAAGTGGGATGCACCTTTTGATGTGAGCCTTTGGGGAACCTGCTCTGTCTTTGTATTTCTACCTTGATTAAGCACAATACTCCAGCACTTCCTCCAGCCCTCTATTTCAAAGTCTCTTTAATTTGGGAGGAAAGGACACAAAGGCATTTGGGGTGCTTTAAAATGTTGCCCATTTCCAGTAGTCAAGGGCCTGTCTCTCTCTTTCTCTCTTTTTGTTTTTTTATAAAGTGAATGTTTCACACAGGGCTGGGCCAGTGAGCAAGCATCGAGCTTTCAGATAAAAATTGATTCCAGTAAATTCTCACCTGAGATCCATCACGGTGAAAGGCTTTAAAAGGTCACACATGTAATAAGTTCCTATGGTCTCAGTCCCTTCAATAATAGGCCTTTAGTCTGCCATGGAAGGCTGGTATATAGAAATAATTGAGTAATCTGTGGACCATTCAATTCAATTGTGGGACTCAGTGACAGTGCAAGGCCTGCTGGGCTGCGAAGAGGTTGTCCTGGAGAGTCTTTCTGCTGGCAGGGAAATGGTTTGTCCCCTAAAGCTATGCACCTCCATATTTGCAACGGCACAGTGGATCCCTGACATTTTAGAGGCTCTTCCAGGCCTAACTTGTATAGGTTCCTGTCAGCATTTCAACCCAGAAAGAGGAAAGAATGTGACACGACAGAAATGTATGCCTAAGAGCATGAATTCAATTAAAAGCTCTCTTAGTATCCTAAATTAGCATGTATCCCCTGCATAGATTAAAGTGCATGTCATGGAAAGAGCAGCATCACTAAATTATTTTGTGTCTGAAAACATTTGAAGTAACTAAGTAAAAACTATTTCAACCAGGGCTCTGTAGGTTTTTTTCATCTTTCATGTCCACTGAAAATACACAGATTTTGGCAGGTGAACTGACCAATAGATTCTATTAGCTGTACCTATCTAATTAAGCTTGGTACCTTACCCAAAATTAGCTTAAAGATGGTTGAAAACTCCTTTAAAATGTTGCAAGCTGACCATTAAACTAAAGATGTAGACTTGATGACTACACACATGATATACTACTAAAAGACTGAGAGCAAAGCTGCATGTCCAAAGTAGAAAGTCAACATCATTACCAGGAGAGAGAAATAAAGTATTAACATCACAAACAAGACAGGGAAAAGTCAAAAATAATGCTCACATTGCATTCAAACATAACAAAGACATGGGTTAGATTAATGCTTTGTTGTTTGGATTTTCTAAACCGCATGTTCCACCATTAGCTTACAAGGAACTCGTATTTGGTTTTAGGAGGGCTAACGTCAAACACCACGTCATATTCCAAACCTTTAACATACACAATATCGACTTTAGATTCACCTCAACATGTTGAGAATTGCAAAACTTGACCAGGGTGCTCTGACTCATTGGACCTGCTAAACCATATTTAGACAATCATTGGGAGGGGTTTAGTGAATAGTCAGTTGTGTGCTAGGATGCTGACAGTTGTGCAGTGGAAACAATTAAATGAATAGTTAAACATAAAAAGCAATGAATAGAGAAAATAAGTCATTGACTATTATACAGATCTCTCAGCTCATTCTGACACCGCCCGGTCTTGGAATAATCTTTGCATATTGCAATTCAATATGACACCTCTTACACTATGGCCTTTGAGTGAACCACATCAGTCAGTACGCCATCTCTGTCAGACTGCAGCCTCTTTCTTTTTCTTTCTTTCTTCAGAATCTGGAAGAAAAAGGCAACAAACCATCTTGTGAAGTTCATTTAATGTGATGGGTATCCTGTAATTAACTTACTTCAGAGGGATGATTTGTTGACAACACGTAGTTGTCAATACAGCTATATTACAATGCAGCTGATGGCAGGCACTGTAAGATGATCTTCTGTCTTGTAAAGTCTGAAAACTGCCACAGCATTTCCATGCAAGTCACAGATGTCACAATAGTCTTTACACATAATTTTATTTTCAGCAAAAAACTGTTCCCACCCATCAAAGAAGCGTTCTGCACACATACACACACATGCGCACAGACAACATGACAGATTTAGAAATATGACTTAAACCAGAACAGATGGCCCTTAAAAGTAAAACACAGTAATTCAATCTGGCTAATGGGAGGAAAGCCACAAACGGCTCCATTCTCATTTCTTTGACTGAGAAACTCAGCTGAATCGCTTCTCCGGCTTTGATGCTCAACCCCTCTATCATAGTGTGTTTCTGTGTTCCCCATGCATATTATAAGACATTTAAAAGGAAAACAGTGTATATTTACTAGACATGCTTCACCATGTGCACAGACAGGAGCTATTAGTGCCTAGACAGAGGGGGAAATGTATTGTAATTGATTGTTACAAAAGATTACCCTCTCAAGAAGCATTGAGCTATTTCAGAACTGCATTTGATGCCTTAAAGCGGTGTGCAAAGAAGGCTCTTTCAGCACCGAACATCCAGGCTGACATGCAGTTTGCAAAACAATTACTATGCACTGTTGTTTGATCTTTGTCCCCACTTTGGTTCTTTCTAAGTGTGAGTACAACTCAGTTGCCAGCCACACAAGGAATCATGGCTTCTATCAAGGGATGTCAGTTGTAGGCAAACACAACGCATATTCCTTACACATGTCAAAAAAAGCGTGGCAAAGAGTTGCTTTCACCTCCAAAATAATGTTGTTAAAATGGTGATGAATTGCTGTTGGAAAGTTGTTTGCAAGATACAAAGCCATTTTCATGGAGACTGTGAGGCTGGGTGAACCATAGTCTTAACCTTATGATGCCAAAACATTGCTGTGTCTTGAACTGATTTAATTTAACTCACTGTCACTCACTCTGTATGTTTATGAAAAAATCTCCAGTTTCAGAGGGTTATATTCCCTCATGAGGTTTACCAAATTGCCCAGTGAATCTGTATGTAGATATCAACTTTACAAATAGATCAACTCCACATTCTGTACAGAAATTATGACGGACTAAAATAGCCGATTTGATGGGAAACAAATCTGTGTCGATTAGGGATAAGTAATGTGTGTGAAGGGGGGATGGGTATTGAATCTAGAATTCCCAACTAGCAGAAAATTGGTTTCTGTATAGCAGCAATATAGCCTGGACACTTCTAGTCAGTGTTTGGAGGAAATATATTAACCTGCTGGGCCATGTGCACAAACTTTCCAACCTTATTGTTGACAGGTTTTATGAGCCTAATGCACTTTGTGATGTATAGCATAATAACCCAGTCTATGTCTGTAGGGCCTTACTCTTAATATTGGCTGCCGAGTGGATCAGGCAAAATTATTGTAATGAGACAAAATTTCCATACAACAGCAAAATGAGTTCATTACTCTAAGTTATATCGGTGAAGTAACCAAAAGAAATTGATGGTTTTATTAAGCTGGAATTGAATTTCAGTCATAAACAGAATTAGGCAAACATGCAGACAGTAAAATGTAATAATAATTACATTAGTGTTATCTAAAAGGTTATCAGAGTGGCCCCTGCTGCTTCTTATTCGTCGTTTTCAAGCAGAGGTACTGTTTTCAGCCCTAGGATAGCTCTGATTTCCTGGCTGCACCGAGCTGATGGCCTGAACACAGCTGTTAAAATGCAGGTGGAAACCTAACACTTGCAGCTTGTTAATTTTCTTTCTCCTGTTTTAAGCTGAACAAGAGAAGCATGACCACACAGTATGTGGATCAGGTTAGCAGGAACAAGAGCACCTCACCTCATGTCTCTTTCCCACACAACTGTCTCTTGCTCCACCTGAAGGATTCTCATCTATTTCAGGGATAGCTGAGAGACATGGTGCTTTCAGGACATCCTGGATCAGTACTGGGATCTCTCCTAACTCAATCATTTCCTGTATACATCTACAGGGAGGAGCTTAGATGCATGCACTTGTTTCAAAATTTTGGATTGTTACATATTCAAAGCATGTGAGAAAACTTTGTATGAAAATGGTGGGCTTGGTAAAATAAACTAAACCTGACCTTCTATAAAATGAATATAGCGTTTTTCATCATGGTTATACGATTAGGAGAACACATCTACTTTAAGTGGATCCTGAAGCTGCTGAAGTCCATATCTAATGAATCCATTAAACAAAGTATAGGTACCCATTCCTCCCAAGGTTACTATCCCTCTCAGTAGCTGCCTGTACTCTCCAGCTGTCCACTGAGGACCGCTTCAGTGCATCCTCTACATCAGCTGATTATGCTATCTATCAAGCTCAGCTGTCACTGCCCATTTAAACCTTTGTCAAGTCCTCCAAGCAATGCACCCTGCAGTAAACCACGTAATTGCACTTTTGTAATCCAACACCTGAACATCACTTGCCTAGTATATTTCTAAAACAGATAAGCAAGATAGTGTGTTTAAAGAGTAATATTTTGGGGTTGCGTTGATGGAGGTACGAGGAATAGTCCTGATGACAAATATACTGGGATCGAAAAGAACATTGTTTTGTTTTTTGTTGTAGTTACAGCAAGCTGAAAGAAGGAAAAACAGATGCCAGACGTTTTTTTCTTGTTGCCAAGGCACAAACAGGATGCTGGCAGCTACAAAGATTCAATTATAAAAAGTACAGAAAATAATTAGAAAAAATAATAGCACTTGAAAAAAATTGCCCCTCCAGAAATTGCGCATAACAATAAATCCGTTAATTAGCTCATTAATATTCAATTGGGGTCAGTGGACTTAATGGAACCTTTTTCATGGGCCAAGGAAATGTTTAACACTCAGTTTTTCCTCTGCCTGTTCTCATTATCAACTATGCACAGGCAGGCCTTATCAGTCCTCCAGATGGTGAGGAACAATGCAGCACCATTATCGTCTTACAGCAGCATGTGTGCCTTGTAACCGGTGTGTGCCTGGGACAGTGAAGTATAGATACTGAGGCATTTAGTGTAATTGATATGTGGTATATATCGTATTGTTTAGGCCTGTTTGTTTGCTCTGCTGGTATTCAAGGCGAGAGGAGAGGCGAAGATTGATTTTCACTGCAGCCATTCCCGCTCTCACCACAGGTCACAGATAACTTGTCAACGCAGGTTTTTGGGCCGGTGTAAAATGCATCAAGGCTAAACTCTCTCGGGCATAGTGGAGGATAGAGAGTTTCATCTCTGCAAACACAAGCCCTCTCATTGCCGTTACCTTGTGCATGAGACAGATGTTTTATTCAACAAGTACATGGGATGGAGAGATGTCCGAGCAAAGCATTTTTGCATCTCTGCTCTGTTAGGTTCACATTGTAGCCCACGTTTTTTTTCTGCTTTTTGTTACAATTTTCAATACATGGAACACATTTAAGGGATCCGTCAGAAATGTTTATGAAGTTGGAAGAAATATCATCCAATATATTGTTATTAGATTTTTAAACAGTTGTCAGTAATTTTTTAAATTGGCAAAAAATAATTCTGGTATCAACCTTAAAAATCCAGACTACAGTAAAGACCTCTCTTTAAAGTTCATGTTCTATATGACAGCAAGTATATGCAAATCCTAATATAATGTCTTTATGATTGCTCTGTCGTTTCATTTGATGAATACATAAAAACACTCCCTCCTTTAAAGATATCGCCATCATTCTTCTTATCAGTGCATCTTGTAGCCAGTCAATCTGATGGTCCTTACTTCATTATCACACCATGTCTGGTGGCATAGAGGATCCGTAAACTTGCTAGGTCCCTGCCTCTCCACTCTCCCTTTATAAGCATCTCAAAGATTCAGATTACTTCAAGCTCTTTTCACCAACATTCAGCATCACCCTATCATCAGAAAGCAGACCAGGACAAAACCACTCATGCATACACAATTGGCCTGGAAATGACTGTGTCAAAGTCTATATGGTAAAGGCAAGTTTAATTAATGTAGGTATGATGAAAGCCAAATTGTCACTATGGGGCATTTCAAGCCTATGACATTTACATTGCTTTGTTGAGATCTCTCCAAGAAATCAAGAACACCAAGAAATATGCTCGCAAGGATTTTACAGTTCTGTGATTTTCTAAGCAGAGTAAATAATGCAATCTGCAAAGAAATCTTCATTCGCTGACAGTCAAAGGGGAAATTGATGCCACTTGTTACAAATATTCAGTGCATTTATTTTTTATCAGCATTTTCCATAACACTGTGGATTAATGTGCCTCAATTCGGAAGATGAACCGTGACATCGCCATTTTCCATTAACGTGCTCCATCTCTTGTATCCATCATTATATCTACAATAGTTAAATGTCAACCTTTTGAAAGCCAGCGTTTTCACTCTCATCTAGGGTTATCCCCCTTTAAAAATAAGACAAAACATGAAAGCACAGTTTGTTTTTGTCTCTGTCTGAGGCAAAGGCTGTGGATTTTTGCAGAGATAAAGGTTGTTCCATTTGTTCTTAACATGTCAGTTTATTGACACCATTCTCAAAGCAAAGGGAGATTATTAGAAATGATATATTATCGCTTGAAAAAAGAACATTTTTGTATCAATTCAGTGGTGCAGAAAAATACAGGGATGGACTGAATGACTTAGGAGATTTTCCCATAACTTCTTGACAAATAAGTGAAACTAAAAAAGGCACACGATAAAATTGAATTCACCTGGCTGAAACAATGTAGGCAGAAGGACTTAACAATGTAAGTATTTCTAAACAAACAACTGACAATGACTTTCAGCTGTGAGATCTAACAGAGCACAATGGCTGTGACTGAATGTGCTGAATGTGCTATGGCTATCCCACAAATAGAGGTGATCCTAAATCATGTGCTTAAAGGTTGCAGCTTGAGAGCCCAGGTGTCATGGATAATTCCTACTCAGATATCTATAGCCCTCACTATCTCACCCCATTCTCTCTCTCCTAGCTTAACTTCACCTCTGTCAAACAGGCAAGCAGCCATCCTATTGATCCCCCACAACCTCCTAACGCCCACCCTCCTCCCCAGGCCCAGGAGTTAAGGGCAGTCACTAAACCTGTGGGCAAAGGAAAAGAGGACACTCCCCACTGAGTGCAATTGGGATTTGAGAAAGTTAAACACTTCTCAAGCACAAAATTCCAGCCTGGGCAGCAGAGAGGGGATTCAGTCCTCAGGCCTCCTCACACTCCCCTGATCGGAAGGTCAGTCCCATCATCAACGTCCTTCTTGCCCATCTTGCACTCTCACCGCCTTTGAGAAGATGTGGAAGAGCTGAGCTCTCTCATTTACTTCAAACACTGCTGTCAACAGTTTTTGTTGCTGTCCTTGACTCTAAAATGATAGAGGCTTCATATTTGAGACTGACACACTGCAGGGGTGAAGGGCAAACCACAAATGGCAAAACAAAGTCCAAAACTGGTCAGTAAACCAACCCACCTATGGCCAATTTGTTTTAAGAAATGGTAGCAGGTATACCATCTGAACACTACAAATATAAACAGCACTCGACAGAATTACTGAATGCAGATTGTAAACATGGACATTTATTCTGAATTTGTCATTACTCAGGTAAATATTGGTTAAGACAAAACGGGAACCTGCAGGGCTGAAAAATTAAGCCAGTACTAAAGTGCCAAAAACAGCAGCTCATCAAATGGCCACTTGAAGCTGGCTCCAGATGTGAGTCAATCCCTATAGACTCCCATATTAAAATGTCCATCTCCAATAGCAATAATAATAATTGTTAATTTTGTACAGACAAAAAAAAAAAAGTCAGTTCTCATCTTGTGACAAATTTCCTGCTTTATGACAACTGTATGGGGGTTGAATTTTTTGTATTACTCCACCATTTACATTTGATTAAGGCTTAAAATCATGTATAATTGAGGGCGTATTCACTTTGCGGAACAGGTTGGTGCCATCATAGTCAGCTAGCTGTCTCAGCTTATCCGAGTCACTGAACATAACCTCAAGGCCATGTTTCTGGTGTTGGTGCCATTTCAAGGATTCAAGGATTCCTCAGGCCTTTTCAAGGATTTTTCATGTAAATATCGGGCTAATTATATGGCTTGCTGTGCAGTTAATTGACAAAACCTGGGGAGGTCTGTGCTCTGGTATTTTGAGGTAAATTAAACTCTAGTATTATTTTTTTGAATGTAAGCACTAAGTAGGACGTATCCATGTCACCATACTTGTTAGCTTAGCCCGTTAAGTAGCTAATTAGCCAACAAATAATTAAGCCTAGGGTTATCCATTGCAAAAGATGCCCAGTTGTGCTAACATTGCTAACAGGAGAATATGCTTGCCACAGTTATTAAACCAGCATGCACCAAAATCACCAAAATGCTCCACACACACTCACTTGTTTGCTCATTTTTACCTAGGACTTTGAGTCAGGCATTACTAGGATGGCAACGGCAAACTTTAAAAGTGCGAAATCTGTGGGCAACATCACGGAGGCGTCATCTTTATATAAACTCTATGGTTAAAACCCATGTTTTTCATTACAAATATGAGATTGTTGCACCAGAAATTTGTAGGTTGAAAGTTGAAGGGGTACCATGCACACATGGCCCACAGCTGTGCATACAATTATATGAAATAATGACAAATTTAAATTTACTCAATAACAAATTAAGATTAAATTAACATTAAACACAAAACTATCTTTAGATACTTTTGTTTACACCCTTAAATGATTGTTACATATGTGAGTTAGATTTTTTTTTTGTGCTCGCAGTTTTCTAAATGTGTCGATAAGATGATCAAAGTGAAATACCTTTAATAGATAATCATGTAGTGCAAATTCTAAAAAATAATTATTAATAGATGATGCAGCTAAAGATACAGAGAATTAAGCAGGATAAGACACAAAGACCAGAGGACAGGAGAGGACACAGTAGCCATTCAATACTATAAAGCCTCCATGATACAGAATAAGACCCAAAAAATACCCAGGACAGAGTACAAGACAGGGCACAAATTGGTCTAACCATCTACTGACCAAGCTTGGATAAGAGTCGACCCAACTGTACTTTCTTAATGTTCTTGGACTCAATGATTGTTTGTAACAAAACTGGTAAACACATGAGACTTGAAAAGTCAACAACAGGCTCCATGTATACTCTAATTGAATACAAGTGATTTATTGGTCCTCACAAATACACCTGAACCTACAGATGAAAGATTCCTGTTAGTGTTTCTCTTTTTTCTTTCTTTTGTGGACACCCATGTTACCCCAGTGCTCTTTATCTATTCAGACCTGTGGGTCTCCTATAACACAACCTGCAAGAGTGAAGGAGGGGTATTTAAGGCCGTATCACCACTACAAAAAGAGCTGCATGTTTACAAGAACAAGACAAGCACATTACGTTCAAACAATGCAGCACTGCCTCCAATCCTGTGCTCTCTTTCACTCACTACATCCCACCCCCTCGGGGTTAGCAGACCTTCCTTCATGTTCAAAGATTATCTGTTAATCCAAAATGTGCAGGAGCATGAGACGACAGGAAAGGGACCAATACTCTGGGGGGAGCGAGGGATGCATGGCTTTATTTGTTTGTTGGCTTTCATATTAATCCATTGGAACACAGTGCCTTTCCCCCTCTTTTCTGGGCATGTGTAAATGTTTTAGAGCCATTAAATGGAAGATGAAATTTTCAATGGATAGCATGTAAAAGTATTAATTGTAAAGACCATTATTTGGTGTCCATGAGGCTGAATCAGCTTAGCCACTCCATTCCCACATTTGCATACAAAATGCTTTATTTTGGCAATCAATGAAAGTGCTCCACTGTATGTGTGGCTTATCACATGCTTGCAGGAAATGGATTCCTTAGCCATCTCGTTAAATTCTGTTGATGCAGAACAATTTGAAACATGGCACAGGCAGCAATGACATTTAAAGATGCCTTGGCTTAATTATATTTTGCAAACATTTGGGCTGTTTGTCCTCAGGGATAAAGTGCCTCCACTACAAAGTTAACTTGTTAATAATTCAAAATGAATCTCTCTTTTTGTTGAGCACCAATCATTATCTCCTATTAGTGCTGGTTAAGGGCATTCAAGGTGCCTCCAACACACAGGGGAGAAATGCTGCAATTTAATACTTAAAAAATTTAGCACACACGCAGCACAATGAACTTTGTAAATTTCAGCAGAACCTCTAACCACTAAAGTTTCTGGAAATGTTAAGATGGTGATCTGCACATCAAATAACAAATACATACATACACACACACATACACACACAAAAATACAATTATGAAAAAGGAAAAGGAGATGCAATGAACTAGCTTCTACAATGTGTCATGAAAATGACCATATTCGTGGGTGAAGCCTTCTTCAAGAGGGGTAAGATGTGATGAATCGTTCAAACAGGGATAAACAACTGTTCAAATTAGTTAGTTGCAGGTAAATTAACCATTATTGTCAAATATTTTGAAAACCAAGTATTCATTGACATCACAATTTTTCTAGCAAAAATGAATTAACTTGTGAGAATTTGCTGCTTTTCTTTGTCTTATGATAACTGAATAGACTGACAGACAAAACGTTTAAAGATGGTACCTTGGGCTTTACAATATTTCGATTGTACACCATGTCTGCAATATTCAAGAAGATTATCGGCAGATGAATCAGTAATATAAATAAACAATATAGCTATGGGTCATTTTTTTTTCTCAGGGTTGATCCGAATATCAGTGTTTCTCTATTAATTTGTCCACCCTAAATGAAACAATTTTAAGAAAAACTGAACATTATAACCCTAATGATGGAGGATTTACCTGTTATATTAGACAGCGTTTTAGTGAAGGGTATCTGTAATCAGTTGTGTGCACAGGCTGCAAAGTACCTGATTGGTATTTGCTGGTTGTTTTCAGTGCAGTTCTCACCTGGGAACAGTGAGAACACTTAAATATGTGCCTGGTAGCCTACAGATGCTATTTTATTTAATATATTTATCATATATCACTGTTTTCATCAAGTAACATGTTTTTTCCGCTTTTAAAAATGTAACTCAGTTTAATTTACTGAGTAGCTGTTAACATGCATCAAATTTGGTTTGCCTTTATGGACTATATTATGGACAAAACATGCACACATCTGCACAGACAGAGCTAAGGCATTCATTTTCAAGAGTACATTATAGCTGAACAGGTGTATTATCATAAAGTTCTGTTATCTGTCTTAGTAGGAAGGAAAGAGCAATGAGTGACTACTAAAGTAATCACTCATAGTTCCTTCCTTCCTTCAGGGACTGAAGGGAATGCCACACAAGCTGTGTTATGTTATTCAGATCTACTAGTTCTTTTAGCTTAGCAGTTAGTTAGCTTCTCACTCTCTATCTCATTCTCCTGCTCTACTTTGCCAAGTGTGTTGGATCAACAAATAAACTTGATCATAAGATTGGAAGGTTTATTGCAATTTCTGCAATGTCCTTACCTTCTACACACAGCTCTTCTCGCTCATCAGAGCCACGTCTGTGTACATAGTAGCCCTCAGTGTTAGTAGGCTAGTAGGCTACCACACAGACTGAAAAGCTGCTGCATCAGAGCCAAGTCACGCATTTTGAATTAATGTAAATATCAGCAATCAATAAAAAAATTGATACCAATAATATCAATAATCATAAAAATGTTAAATATATCTGATAATGGGCTGAGCCCTACATCATCACTATGAATGCTTCAACATAGACGACTAAAAAAGATAAGAGAACTTTATGATAATACACCTGTGCAACTGCAATGTACTCTTGAAAATGAATGTCTTAGCTCTGTCTGTACACATACAAAATACCATTTGCATGTACAATACACGTTGGATATGTGCATTCATGAGGAAGAGTTCACATTCAAGCTCTCTACAGCAAGATGTGCGCATGTTTTGTACATGATAGTCCATAAAGGCAACACAAATTTAAATTGCATCCCTTGGTGATAGTGTCTGTCCTTCTGATACTTATTAAAGTGTGCAGACCAACAACCATACAACGCCTTCATTGTAAAGGCCGTTTCAACTCCATTAATTCACCTCAATCACTTTTCACAACTGTCTTTCTTCTATGAATATACAGGATTCCAATTTGTGACAGTATGTCCTTCATGACACTCAAAGCCAGGTGCATCCCCATCAATATCAGCAAAAAGAGGAAAAAAATTAAACCTTCTCAAAATATATACTGTAGGAGTGCATTGATTTAATATACTGCCATAAGCCCTTGCTCCTACACTCGACATGCAATTTGGAAATAAATTGACTGATTTAGATAGAGGCACAGGGAGGAGTGGAAAAAAAAAAACCTGGCGTAAACCTGGCCCGCTACTACTGAGTAAGGTGACACTGCGCAACAAATCACTTGCATGAATAGAGAAAGAAAACGATTTCTATTTCTAAAAAGTAATTTTGTTTGGGGAAGGTGCGTTGATTGCCATGTATGTGAATCTATTCCTCACTCGACTCAAGGAGCACGAACATTTTATAAAAGTCAATGTTATATTTTGCTGTTAGCATAATAATCAGAAAGGCCAGACTTTCATCCAAAGAAAAACAGAATCTCATTTATTGCAAGTACATAATAGAGGGCCAACTGCAACAGCCTATCTCTCCCGTGCTTTGTGTACTGCTGTGCAGGAGCAGAAACAGTTGACTTTTGCAGCAGCAGAGTCCATTGTGTTTTAATTGAGCCCAATGAAGAATAATTAAGTAATTAAAGGCTTGATAAGAGAGAGGCACAGTAAACAGATAAAAGACAAGTGCTGGTATTAACAATATGGTATACTGCAGAGTAAATTGGACATACTACCAGTATGGCATCACTAAAAGAAGACAAACCTTCAAAAGCACCACCCAAAACGGGCCTTCAGTCTGAATGTCATTTCTTTAAAGAGCTTGTGGCTGTGAATATGCACGTGGTCAGATTTAAAATTTAATACTTCCCAGCTGGATTTTGGGAATGGGAGTGCACTGTGATATTTTCACCACTCTGACATTAGCGGGTTTTATTTTTTGAGTAATTGCACAGCTTGATGTGTACTCAGGGGTTTCCATGAGAACGATGAAAGTCTTATTTCAACAATGCTGCAATTACGGGGAAATATGGAAATACATTTTGAGCCAGTTCACAGTTGAGTTGACTGGAATAATAGGAATAGAAAACAGAAACAGGAAGCAAGGGTGAAAATGGCAATTCGAAACTCAACTGTCTTTAAAATACCAGCCTATTATGAAAAAGAATCCTTATAACTAAAATCTCTAATACCCTCTATGTGTCAAATACTGCAGCACATCCTTATTACTTTAAAGTAGTTCATGGTGCCAAAATTTTCCAAATAGTGGTATCAGCTTTATTCAACATACAGCAGTCATAATCTGTGTTGGCATCATATGCTGGTTGGCAGTGATAATCTATAATCCATTCATCCAAAGAGGGTACACAAATGCATATTTGTTTCCTAGGATTAAAAGCTTATAGAGGGAGTATGGCATGGCCAATAATGTTCATCCATGCCAGCTATGACAGAATTTTCAGCTGTATTGTGGATATGGGTTTGTTTTTTTGTTTTTTTTAAGTAAAAAGGCAGTATCCCAAGTACTTGAAGAGAATAAAGTACAGACTTTATTGTTCCGATACTCACCACGACAATATGTCTTTTAATAACAATTTTACTATTCAGCAGATTTGCAGAAGTGATAAGAATTTTGAAAAAAGTCACTTGATAACCCTGCCTGCCACCCTGCCTTGTGCTCGGCAAACAAAGCTGTCACACGAAGGTCACCAGTTCATAGTCCAAGACTGAAGGTCTACAACAATTGTTTGACTGAAATGAAACCTCCAATTCCGCACAAATAGGATGCCAGTCAGTACACTGAAGAAAATCCTTTGTTTACCAAAACACCAAATGTCATTGTACTAAGTCCTCTCATTGGTTGAATAACTCAATAGCATGTATTGTGATTGTCATACACCATTTACTACTTTTTATTTTAGTTTACTGTCAAAAAGGGGAACACACATGGTTTCTAATTCAGAATTATTAGAAAGAGCCTTGCCAAATTGACTGGTAGACAACTGCAACTTTACTTCA
This sequence comes from Rachycentron canadum, assembly GCA_038496675.1. NCBI lineage: Eukaryota > Metazoa > Chordata > Actinopteri > Carangiformes > Rachycentridae > Rachycentron > Rachycentron canadum. The sequence continues at coordinate 11,855,810 of CM076648.1, forward strand.
TATAAAAAGTGTTTCATTTATAATATACACCCAGGAACAATGAGTTGCTGTGCCTTGACATTTTTCACTTAGCTTAAATCTCCTTGGTGTCTGTCTATAAGCACTACTTAGACTAAGATTTTCAATGCACTTGAGAGGGATAAAATAGGACTTTGTCCCTGTGATGCCCTGCAGGTTACTACTGAGAAGGCCTTGATGGTCTAACTTTATCTACCTGATAATTTTTTGCACTTCTTTCAGTTGAGTCGTTCTCATAGACTGTAAAGAATCATATCCCTCTGTAATACATTTTGGCCTCTTTAAGTAACCCTGCATTCAAGGAACCCCAAAGTTCATAGTAATGCTGAAGTAATCAACTAAGAATCCCAGCATATAACGTTAAAAAAAAAAGTTTTACTGTCAACAATATTTAATCAGACTCAAGTCAAATGCAGCATCAACAGTGTTATAGTTATCCTTTACGAGAAAAAAAACTTTATAGATTTTAGACCATGCTTGTTTGTTGTATGGTCAATCACAGTAAGTGCATGTGCATGCAAGTGTTCACTCAAGTGTCTCAATGTCTTTTGAGCTGCTCCATGAGCAAAAGTAGCAGATTAGACCAACAACAAACACACCTGTGGTTTAATTTGAGTTCTGTTTCACTATTAGTTCAACAAAGGCTCAGTTTCAGGATAACGAAGTAACTTGTCCGCCACCCAGTCAGATGGTGGTATGTCCTACATAGGAGCTCTACTTGACATGTTGAATATGAAGAGAAAGAGACTAGTTGAGTATGCTGTTTAGAGGGCTACGTCTGTGCTCAGAGTTGGAGTTACATAGAGGAAACTATTTTATATGGGTGCAGACCAAAGGCTTTCAGGAAAGAAGTATAAAACAGCCACAAGATGCAACCACAAATTCCAGTGAAAATTATGTTTTGGTCATAGACGACTAACTAACAGGGACTCAAAACCCACAACATCTGAAAATAAAAATCGACACAGGTGCCCTAGGAACCCTTCCTCTGACCTTGCTGCACATGCCAATTACAGGCCAGTCAAGGATCCTCTCTCTACAGCTTCTACTACTGGAAAAACAAAAGCTCTGCAGGTCATAAGCTCTTGAAAGGACAGCACAAATGTCGTATTCAGACAGGTTATGCAGGACAGTCTGCTCTAAAGATTCAGAGGTGCAGATTCCACTGGAGTACCAAGCAACAGAAAGCAGATTTCAGCCTCCATATAAGCTCCTTAATAACCATTTCATTAGCACATGGCTCCTCACTGTGAAGCATTCATAGCCTTTGTGGCCAGCTGCAATTTCTACCACAAAATGTAACACGGGCCATGAAACCTTAAAATCAGCTCCTTAAGATGTAAATGATTAATTCGCAAATATGTTCTGTTTGCATCTAACCACAGAAAATTTTGAACCATCCACTTCTAAATGCCTCAGAGATGGTTATAATGACAGTAAAATCCCTGTGGGTTTTGAGAATTGCATAATAGGTGAAGCTGCATATCATCTGCATAATAGAGAACACTGATGGTATGCCTATGTAATGGAGTAAAGACAACATAAACACAACTGGACGTAGCGATGACTCCTGGAAAACTCTACAGAGCATCCTAGAGGTCCTTTAGAGGACCTCAACAACATTGAAGTGCTATTCTCAACCCTTTTCAAAGAGGGTTACATGTACACTCAGTGCTTAAGAGGGATTGCATGCATTAACAAAACCTAATACAACACTAAAGTCAATAAATCTGATTAAACACTGCCTCATAACCTGTAAGTAATGATTAAAGCCTGGCAGAACTTCATAAAATGATCATTTTCATTTATAGAAGCCATCTGCAATAAATATTCTCTAGAAATGTGACAAGAAAGAAGAGCTTGGTCCATGATTGTTAAAAACATGCCTACTTCTCATAGATAGTTCAAGCCTTGTTTGCATTTTATTCATCACTCCACAAGTAAAATAGTAGCACTGGCACAAGCTAGTTTAAATTTGCTCATTGCAATTAATCAGTCATTCATAAATCCCAAAGGATAAGACCGATAAAATAGACAAAATGAATACATGTTTTTTAATTTTGCAGCATCTAAGGCAATAACCATGTTGGACGAAAGACAAACACTACAGCTACTATTAATGGGAAAAAACACAATACTATAAATCCAAATAAACAAACAGTAAACATAAAAAAAAGGCAATCTATACAATTGGCAGTGATATGTAGCAAGTGAAAGTCAGTGATCAGTGGATGTTAAAATTGAGATAAAGCATTGTGTATCTGGGTCAACCCTAATGAGTAATCAACAAAGCTAGAAACATTTAGACATATCGCTGAATTTTAAAGCATGATTTATCAATCTAATCTAATGAGAAGGATTTCAAACGGACTTTCTGACAGGTTTGTAAAAAAAATTCTGACATGTCTCATTCAGAAAACTTTTGGTGAGTTTCCCTTCATGTTGCTCCACTTCTCTCAGCCTTCAGCGGTCTCTAGAAACATGTTTGCATTCTTTCTGAATCTGTTTGTACAGTTAAGTTTTGAACTGCTCTTTATCACTTTAGCTGCAGTTTCAATGTTTTTTTATTTCTTTGTGAATGCACAAGATACCAGTTGTTGCCTGCTTGCCACTCACAGGGAGCGACTATGCTAACATCTATGTGTGCAGATATACAGACAGATATGCAAGTTGAATTATATTCTAAAGGTAAAGGCAAAAACCATGACACCTAAATGACCTTTGATTGCATGTATGCCGTCAATTATTTATCTGATCCCTGCAGGGTTAACACATTGATCACAGCTTCAAAAAACCTTTGGTCTCTTGACAGGTATTCTGTGAAAGATGTATGTGGGAGTTCTCATCCCTGCCATGGTCTTTGCTAATAAGTCCCCTATGTCCCACTTACATGACCTTTGTGCCTGTTGGTTTTAGCAAATGTGCTAAACTGGAGTGTTGCACTTGTTACCTTGAAAAGTAATGTGACAAATGGTTGGGGAAAAATACCTACCATCTAAGACTTATTATAGCTAAACAAGGCAGTTTTACTTTTGTTTCCTTACTTAAGTAAAATGCTGATGGCAGCTGGAGAATCCAACACAACTATCACAGGAAAAATATAAGACAATTATGCCATAACCTGTAATTAGAATACTGACTGTATTGCCTCCTCATGCATCTTTCACAATCAAAATATAAACAAAATTTGCCCTTTCAATATTTTTTTTTAAATATTTTCTGATAACTGCATCTGCAGTGTTTTGATTTAAATTTAGACAGGCTTTCACATCCCATGTTCCAGTGTGGACAATAAAATTCAAAACTAACTTACAAACTAGACAGCTCATATTATTATAATGTTCCTAATATTGAGACCCACACAGGCACCTCAATGGTGGTAACAAATAGGTGTAATACATGCAACAGCACATTTGAGCTATTCTCTATTGAGTTGGGGGGAAAAGAACAAACAAAAGGCACTGCATTCTAAAATTATGAGACAAATCTATTTAACAAAATAAAGTACACTGTAAGTTACTTGACTGTTTGGGCTGAGAAGATAATTTACTGTCGTCCAAGTACAAGGCTTCTGTACCTGAGCCTGCAATGCCATCTGCTGGTGTTTAGTATGAAACACACACCAGTGAACCAACAGAGTGGGTGGGTTGAGAGGTTGTGTGCTGCATTCAAGTGCCCACTGTAAATACCAAACCTCTAAATGGAAGATGAGTATTCAAAGTCTTTGCTTGAATATAATTAATGGATCCTGGCTTCTGTCTGCTTCAGAAAACAAACATTACAAAGCCAATTTTTTTTTTTTTTCAAACTAGGGGTGCAGTGTCTCTTTCTATTTATATACCACAACATGACAATTCGGAAGAGAAACGCCAGCTACTAACAATAACAACAAAACCCAGACAATTTAACAGATCCCATGAGCAGGCACACTTCTAAAAACATATCCAGCCTTTACATCTGACTTTGTTTTGGTTTTTTTTTTCCCTTTTGTTGTAATGAAGTGATGCACTTTTCATGCAAAGCCAACAGTTTGCCACTTCTATCAAAACTATAACTACTAGATGGATGTGAGCTGTCGTGAAGTCACACACTGGATCTTCACAGGTTAATCAGCAAAGCAATGACTAAGCCTGACAAACATTTCTTTCAGACATAACACACAGTATCACTGCAAGCTGCATTACCTTAAAGTGGTGTCTGGGCAATTTGTGTCTCTGACTCATCTTCCACCTTCAGCTTGTTGTGCCATTGACCTGAAACACCAAAAAAAGTCAGTCAATTTTGAGAGGCAAAGATTTTGATTTTGTGGCACCTCCTGAGGGTAAAACCACACTGATTTTGTCTATGTATGTGGACATATGCATGGAATTTGCGTACAATAACACAAAGCCAAACAACTTGGTCATTGATGTCATTAACAAATTTTGGGAAGATAGAATCCAAACCAAAGACTCTTGTTTTCATTTATTTTTGGGGCAAAATAAATAATGATGAATAAACGTCTCTGAAATGGAGTTGGCAGTTGCAGAAAGATGTGTCTTCATCCAATGAATCCAAGGAAAAAGGAATTTTGTTTGGCTCCCTTGTGCATGACCACTAAAGGTCACCACTAAAGGTGCATCACCACTAAAGGTGGTGAGTTGATGCTGATTGAAGGTCAAACCCATATATGTGCTACATTTGGTTGTTGTAGGTGTTGTGGATTTTAAAACCACACACTTTTGGGGAATACTGAGAATAACTATGGCCGCTGATCACATCTTTAGGGATTTGTGGTTAATATTTCAAATAGCACTTGAATGCATCTGTTCTAATCTGGTCTAATCTGGGTTTGAACGTCACCAGATGAGAGTTGACATCTGTGGACACTATCTTTACTATTCAAGTGAAATAAATGCATGGCTGTTATTTTCTGAGACAAAATGTCTATAACAACTTGCCAGAAGGTTACTCTTATATCATGCTCTGTTCTCTGTGTTTCTCTTTTCCTGCCCAGAATGCTTCTACCCAGAGGAAAAAAGGAGATGGAGCAGCCTGAGGGTAAGGCGGCTTATCAGATCATCATCCATCCATCTCCATCCTGCTCCATCACCATGTCTTTTTTTTCTTCCTGATGTTGTTGTTTCCAGCTGTTCCTCTAACTATACAGAGTGCACAAGGCCTAGGGCCTCATCGTAATGCACACATGTCCATCATGTTACACAATTTATATGGCTGCGTTTACATGTGTGGCTCCATTTATTTATGTTTTTAATAAGTGTCCACAAAGATATTTAGGCATTTTAGATAAACATGCTTAACACTGTAAAGGTGAAGTTATTGCAGGGTTGTGTTATTATTCTTATTTGATACTTTTACATCCCATGTCCACAATGGAAGTAATGACATTGACCGACACTGACTGAACTGCTGTGTTTAGTGATAATTCTCTAAGTAAATTCACAGGACTATTCTAATCACAGCTCTACCATTAGACTGTACAATCATATATCAGTCAACATCATAAAGTCGTAAATAGATGCTTTGCTTATTGATGTTTCTCTATTCCCTAGAAGAGGGTTTATTTCTTCCTTGGGGTTTAACCTATTAACATTTTCACGTGATTATTTTTCATCACTGTTTTGGAACACCGCTTGTCACATATAAAGGCAAAAAAAAACAAAAAAAGAAAGAAAGAAAGTGCTTTCACAAAGGGCAGTCTCTTAAAATGCATCTGTACTTTGTTGTTATTGTTACATTAAAATGTGACATGAATAATGCTCATTTCTATATTATTGTGATAAAAAAAGGTACTTTTTAAATAACACAACTGTAGTCCAATGTAAAACAAATAAAAACAACAATACTGCAGTCAAAAGAAATCTTTGAAATTTATTTCTGTGACCACACAATATCCTTTAAGATATGGTCCAGAAGTGTGCAGTGGTTGTGTTAATTCAGAAATTATGATTGAGTTTAGACATATTTTAGCAATAATGTGCTTCATGTTCACTGTGTAGACTGATTCAGTCAAAAGGAACAAGATGGCTGCCACGCAAATCATGCACTGCATTTCTAAATAGAACAAAAAAAAAAAGTGATTATCAATTATCAAAAATGCTCAAAAAACTATTTAATAATCCATTATCAGCTGCCAACAAGACAAAGTAACTCCAGTCAGCCATCAATAATATTATCAATGTCAACAAAAACTGCTAATGCTAATCACTAAACCAAGTCTAATATGCTAATCATCAAACAAACTAATCTCAGATGTTACAAACGCAGCTGCAAAGTTATGTCTCTGAAGTGTCTCACAGATGATGTCACTGTGGGCTTTGTTTCTTACCTTGTGACCCCAGCTCTGGTTTGTTATGTCCAGCTGGTCTAAAGCAAAGGAGATGGTGACTTTCAGTGTTTTGGTTTGCTCCTCAACATTTGTCAGTCTTGGTAAATTAGCATGCTAACATCCTCCCAATGCGTTCAGCGACTAACAAATGCCGTGTTTTGATACATTTCGAGTTATTATTTTAAGTGTGTCTGCTCCTAGTATTTATTGATAATGATGGCTGTGCTTAGATAATCCCCATTTCAAATTTAATACGACCACACTGGACAGTTTTGGCAGCTGAACTCCTTGTTTATCGCCACTCGGCCTGTTAGCTTCCACCTGACCGCGGCGGCCTCCCGCTACCTGCTGTACAGCAACGTCTGCGTGTTCAGGCGGGTTCGATTGTGATTGGAGAAACAGATTGTAGATCATAAAGATCTGCTTCTGATTGGTCCACAGAGATGCTGAGGGCGGTGACAAGGATTTTCCAGGAAATAATGGAAGTATAATCTTGTATCCAGTATCCATTAGTATTACTTCTCCATTAGAACTGATCCAAATAGTTCTCGAAATCTAGGATTACAAGTAATAATCAATTTATAGTTAAAGGCTTGCATCAAAAACAAAATTGTGTATTAGGGCAAAATGCAACCTAAAATAAAAGTAAAACTACTTGTTTAACAGTACATTCACCCTCATATTATTCTAATAGGTATAAAAAACATTTTACTGTTGTAGCTGCTTGAGGTGCAGCGACTTTTAAACATGCTAAATACAGTTAGTTTAATCCAGAGGCTCAGCCAATTTTAGTGCGAAAAGTATTGAGTTAGCCTATCCTGTTCTTAAATTAGGCAAGATTTATCTCTGAAATGTGGTGTTGTGAAACTGTATCAGAAAATGCAAATAGCTTGACTATTTACATTTTCCAATTATTATTTTTAAAGTTTTTATTCTTGAAAGTGCAGGTGCCATAAATTGTACCTATGTGCAGTACTTGATCATTTCCACCGTTGCCTGGCGTGTTATGACACATATAATGCAGAAAAATAATGTAGCCTATATATAGACTTTGTATAAAAATTTGGAAATTAGCCAGCTCAGTTTGATTTTCATCTCTTCCAGTTGGACCCGGCTTCTACCCTCCTGTGATGCATCAGCTGTCAGTGCCAGAGGACACAGATCGGTGGGGTGTGGACCCTTCGTACTCCATGACACACAGTGCAGAGGCCATGGCCAAAGTAAAAGGCATCGGACGGGCCAAAAAATATAACCTGATGGCTCAAGTGATCCCAATATATGGCTTTGGGATCCTTCTTTACATCCTCTATATCATATACAAGGTGATTACAATGATGGAGCAGTATGGTAGGCAGGTTGTATGATGATATAATACTATACTTTATGTATATACTATATACAAATATAAAAGGTTTGCCCTATACTAATGCTGTGTCTACCATATACTACACCATATAATGTCATGGAAATGCAGCAAAATAAGAAAATACCTCTTATGATGATATCTGTGAATTGTAGAGATTAGATTTTTTTTTTTTTTTTTTAATTATGAATGACTAATAATAATTATTTTCATGTTCATAGCTGACATGTAAGGGGAAGACAACTAAATCAGGAAACTATCCTGCAGTAACCATGGCTAACGTGGAGAATAAGATTAGTAAGTACCTTGAGCAATTTAATACAAAATACAAAGTATTTGTAACATAATTCCTAAAAATATTCATATCAGTTCATACATTTCAACAGCTAAAGGGTCCAACCAAAATAAATTGATCTGTTCATGGACAATATGTTAATGTTTGACTTTACCTTAACTAATAGTTCTTCCATGAAGTAATATTTATTGTTAAAGTATGTGGTGATACAAAGCAACCACAAACCACAGCTAACACACATTAACACATTATATTTTGACATTAAAGAATTATTTCTCTTGTAAATCTCATAGCAACAGATTATGAGCTTGCCAGGCTTCAGGAGAGACTACTTCAAACAGAAACGATGATGGAGAGGATTGTCTCAGCAAAAGGCCGTGGATCTGGGAGGTAGGTGATTTATTTTTTCTCTTAACACACTACTTTTTGTGGCCATAGGACAGGAGAACCAGAGAGATTGCTTCATACTGGTGTAAATCAGGGTAGAGCTGGCATGGACTTTAAAGCTCAAAATTAAAGGGAAAATTATTCAAAGGCACATTTTACTTAACACCTACTGCTTCTGCTTTATCTAAAAAGGCCCTGGGTCATATAAGAGCATAAGTTGTTGTTGAAGTGAATTAATATATTAGAGGAAATGGAAACAGGCTTTTGTCAAGCAAATAAAACTGATCCTCACAGACTCAATAATGTAGTCTAAGTGATATTTATTAGTCACAATTCATTGATATAGAAAACAGCTAATCTGGGCCTTGGCCCACTCAATGAGGACAAAAGAATCAGGAAACCAAGACCAAAGACTAAGTGTGCACTTTACTTATCTGGTAAAGAGTAATGCACCATTGCACTGTCGGCTAGTCTTACTTCCATATCTGTGCTGCTCTCTAGTGGTAGAAGGAGGAAGAGTAAAGTATCAACATCAAAGAAGGAAGAGAAATTACTCAGGCAACTTCGACAGATCACACAGCTGATGCAAGAGGGTCGGCTGGAGGGAGCCTCCCCAGAGATGGAGGCTGAGGAGGTCCCCTATGGTGCGGACTGGGAAGGTATATGTCTAAACCTGAATCCCCCTGCTCCTAATTAAATTTATGTGAAATTCTCTGAAATAACTGTACGGCAGCAGATTTTGGCCTCAAAGCAATCATACACATTTTTAATTAACAGAAGCTGCTTCATGCAAATAAACTGCCATACTGTATTTAAAATGATGTCTGTCTTCATACACCAATGCAGGCTACCCAGAGGAGACCTACCCAGAATATGATGATCCCTATGACGGACATAAATTTGACAAAATTGTACTAAAGGAACCCTGCAGCCAACCCACTGCCGAGGCCCTGGCAGAGAGGATGGAGCAAGAGGAGGAAGAGGTCATGGCAAGAAAGCTATCCGTAGTGCAAGAGGAGGATGAGGATGAAGAGGAGGAAGAGGGCGACGTGGAAGAAGAAGAGGATGAGGATGAAGAGGAAGAAGTGGAGGATGCAGATGAAGAAATAGAGGATGAGGAGGACGAAGAGGAGGAGGAGGAAGAAGAGGCTGAGAAAAGGCAGTTGCTCAGTCCTTGTTCATCACAGCCTGCTGCAGAAAGAGAGCAGGAGAGAGTTGGTTTGGAGGTGAGCAAAGAGTTACAGTATCAGAATGGAGGAAAGAAACAAATAAGCTTCAGTGACCACAAAGATGTGTTCCACTACCCTAAAGAGGATACTTATGAGGGGGAGGAGGAAGAGGAGAAGGAAGACGAGGTAGAGGAGGAGGAAGATGAGGGGACAGAGGTAGAGGAGGAAGAGGAAGCTGATGAAGATGATCCGGTGATGGAGGCAGAGAGCCTGCAGTTCACCTGTGAAGGTGGTTCAAACCCTGAGGAAGAAGCAGAGGAGGCTAAAGAAGAGTATTTGTTAATGTCAGCACCTTCAGAGGGTGATGGTCATATAAATGCAGACATGCCTAAAGAAGTCGGGGTGAGTGGGCTGAGGATGCGGAACAGGAGGGAAACATGAAGAACTCCCCCTGTACCTAAAATGAGTTTGTAAACATACAGTGAACTCAATGTCCCTCACATTGTACAGTGTTTATTACTTATCCCTGTGTGTGTAGGATACTGAACACAAGCTAAATAGAGACACACCATAGTAAGGACTTCTTCCAGGATGGTTTGGATCCAGTACCTTTAAACAAACACAGTGGGGAAAAAAACAAGGCTTAGGCTCAAGCAGCATTTTATCAGTTCAAATTGTACTTTTCCTTCAGAGGGTTTCTCATATGTTTTTTTTCAGGCAACTCTTGTTTTACTTCACAGTCAATGACACAGGCTGTTATAATTTTAAAGGCCCTGTTCTTCAATGACAACTCATTTCAAGGAACATTGCATTGCCTTTTAAATTTTTATATATACATGTATAGCCTATTGCAAGTAGTCTAAGATAGCAATTGTGCGTGTTAGTGTTAAATACAATAACATTTCTGAGACCTTTTCTGGTTGAGACTCACAAAGTGAAAAAAGATGATCAAGAAAAGGATAGGCATAAAGAGAGTGATATCTATACAAATGAAGAGACTGAGGCTGAATCTCCGAGGAATAGAGATATTGATGGGTGGATACAATGGTGAGATCAAGCTGCAGCAATCCCTGTAGTCCAGAGTTCTCTCTCTGAGCTACAAACCAGAAAACAGGATCATCAAAGAAATAAAGACAGCCAACTCATCGTGTGAAATACAGTCAACAGGATCTGTCTGGGTCCAAAGCTTAATTGTCTCAAATATCCAACCACTGCTAAACAATTAGCTTGTGTACAAAGTTGTAGGCAAGTGAGCCACTCTAAAGTATTACCATTATAGCTGTTCAGGCTTTTTTTGTTGAGACTTTTATAAACCATACCGTTGCTTCTCAATTTCCAATAAAGCATTACTGTGTCTACCTTATGCGCTTCCACTTTTTCATGCATCATTTAGGCATTTGACACTCCCCTGTATAGACAAGCCAAAGCATCTGACAAAACGGATATATCTTGCAAATAAATTGCTGTAGCTAAATATTAACTGTTAACTGGCTGTAATAGGAAGAACAAGTACAGTTTGGCTCAGGTAACTGATTCTGGGACTGGAAGGGATTGTGGAAAGGGGACTGCATCAAATTCATAAACATGTCATTCAATTACACGTTTTGACGTACTGAAGTTTTATTGTTTTTTCCATGATCAAAAGACTGTGTCTATACCACCACGGTAAATTGTACACCATTTATTGTACATTACAACGAGAGCACTGAAAACAGAAAGTGAAAGAACATTGGTTCCAGGACACATGTATGAAAAGCAAACTTTACAGCAAGAGTATCAACAATTTAAGAATAGAAATTTAAAGTAGTTAGAACACAATTGAGTACAAGAATAGCACATTTGAAGATTTCCTCATAATCCACAGTAACAACAGCGGTATCAGAGATTGTTCTTTGCCTTCATTTAGCATTTTTAATGGTCATAAAATACAAAATACTATCATATATTTGAGAAAGGATACTGCCCCATAAAGAGCAAGAGGAATAATATTTTGAGTAAAAATGTGAACAGCAATTAACCGGGTTATATAGAAACTTACTGCCAGTCAGATGAGGAATGTACCAAACTCCACATCAGTGGGGCATAAAATTAATCAAAGGTGTCAAGAGCAAGAGATGGAATATGTGTTAGCTGTGGCAGATTCACACATTCACTGTGTGTGTGTTGGCAGTAAGTCAATCTGTATTGAGTGCGTTTCTTCTCGTAAGAGACATCAGAAGATATCAACATAACCTTAAGCCTGAGTGCCTTGTAAATGATATCTGCTGTCTGATCTACAGTACAATGTAAATAATTATTTTTAGTGTAATGTGTTGAGGACCCTAAACATTATCTAAATATTCATGGACAATCACTAAAATATTGTCCAGTGATGTGCACTTTGGATTATCTCCTGGATATTTTGCAACCCCAGTTGTCTGATTGATCTAAATTAACTTTGCAATATTCAACTTAATTCAAAGAAGCTACAGAGAAATATTTCCAGTGCATGTGAGGACAGCAAGAATAGCAAAGACCAGTTCAAGCTCAGCTCATTTGACAGCCAAAGCGTAACACTGGAATTAGTCTTCAAAGGCACAATAAAGTATGTACAGCTATATCCCATCCACTACAAACTTCAAAGTAAAGTGCACCATCGTCCCATACATTCACATACATGACACTGTGACGCAATTTTGTATATGGTACACAGCACAGTGTAACATGTCTTTGTCCTGTTCATGTCCATGCCATTAATTGTTTTGTGTGGATACAAGAGATATTCCTTCTTGTGATGCTAATTTATGTGCTTGCAGCTCCATGAAGCAAGTACTGCTGAAATTGATGCAAATGATAACAGAAAACAAAATGAATATGTAATAAATACATAAATAACAAAATAAATATATCGTGACGTGCATGTTGTTTTAATTGAGTTATTATATAAGCAGTGCTCATGCTTGAGGAAGTGTGGGGCATTGTGTTTTTTATGACTACATAAAATCCAGTCAACTTTTAAAACTTACAGATGTGTAACTGTTAGTTATAATTTACAGATAAAGAAATGTTAAATTTCTCTAACTACTACACAAAGGAACAGTGTTTGTTTTTATAATGTCATTACAGTACAAAATTAATATAGTTATCAAAACAAATGAATTTGATTCGAAAGTGGATCACGCTTTGTGCTTGTTTTCTTCTACTGACCAAGACCATCCTGAGGCCCCACCCCCCCCAACACACACATACATACACACACAAAACTTGAGGCCCATAAAGCATTTTGGGAAATGCAGGACTTCCAAGGTACTGGGGTAGTTTGAAGATCTCAAACCAGCCACAGGGATACATCAACAGCCCTTGTTTAGAGGACAGATGGATCAGTTCTCCACTGAACTTCAGGCTGGGTTCTATTCACAGGCTAACTTGCTGTCAAAGCTGGAGAGGGCAATGGCAAAGGCTTGCAGGGCACACATTGGGTAGTTATAGTCCATGGTGAAGACATCTTCTGCCACACGGCCAAACTGCATCACAATATAGTCGGCTACAGGGGAGAAGAATCAGGACGCAAATTACACGTGTTTCTTTAAAGTAATATATCATCCCTTTATGATAATAACTGTTATTAATTATGGAGGATTTTTGGACATGCCATTTTTCGCTTGAGCTTATAATATGCTTAATTCACCTTCAGTGTTTTCAGGTAATTTTGTCTTAATATTTAATGACTATGGTATATTTACTCACTCAGAACACCCTGTTGCGTATTAGCACTTGCGTTATTTATTTTTCTATTACTTTAATTTTTTCTTTATTGTCTATACTTTTTATTTACTACCCCATCCTCTGATATAAAATGGGAGGGAATATATATTTCACAGGAGGGTGCTATACTAAAATCTACCATTCAGTGGGTCAATAAGACTATACCATGGCAGGTGTACAAACCACAGATCTGTTAACTGTCTTTAACATCAAACTCTTTAATGGTTTATAGATATGGGACTCACGGTCATTGTCGTGAATTATTTGGAAATTCTTGACAGATGCCTGAGTGACTCTGCCATGGAAGTTGAGCACATAGGATTGTGTGTCATCGTTCCACACAGGTGTCTTGTTGTGGAGTTCAATCACGCTCTCTGTGTTTTTGTTTTGCCACCTGGCCAGTAGTGACTCATGGTCCTGTAATGAAGACAAAAAGAACAGGTCTTGACATGGAAATCAGATATCAGCTCAATTGAGAAAGTATTACAAAAGATTGAATTGGTCAGCACAGATGTGGATAGAAATTAGGTAACATACATTTCGTGGGCGAATAGAGACTCTCTCATGGTCCATGTTCATTCCAGGAATGATGACACTCATTTTGCGAGGTCCTTTGAATCCTAAAACATTGGTTTCCTAATTTGAAGAGATGATAAATTGTACTGATAGCATGCTCACCCAACTTGAGTGAACTGTGAAAGTTAATGTCATCCTTCTTAATTCATTGGATTTATACTTGCACAGAGGATAACTTGATTTCAACCTGATAATGCCAGTGCCCTGACTCCTGAGTTTGTCGCATCAATGCCTTTATCTGATAATCTCAGAGTCAGAATCTCTAAATTGTGCATTTCAAAAGGTCACCAGACACATTAACCTGGATGTTGCATTTTCAAAGCAAATTCAATGACATGATATATAGCAGTTTTTTGTTGGTTCAGACTGATATCTTTAATAAGAATTAATATTACTTCAGAGCAAGTAAACAATTAAAATATTAATGTAAACAATACATACATGTACCTCTGTATATGTGACAACTCTGAATGATAATGACTGTTGTGCCATCCTATACCTCAACAATATGAAAATCAGCAAAGCTTTAGGATAAGAAGCACTTTGACCAACTCACATAGCAAATTGCTGCTAGTTCTTGACGCAGATTGCTCGCTTCGAGGCTGGTGGTGCTCTTCATCGGGTTCAGACCACTGTCATATACCGTGAACTTAGTTCCCATGAGGTTAGACCTGCATAGAAGTGTAACACACGAGACATCTGATTGTTTGTCTATGCATGTCTGTGTGCAGTCGAAATATGAACTTCTGTTATAACTAGAAACCAAACTTGTGAAATGCCTGTTGACTGATTTCTCTGATGAGAAACAATGATTCAAGAGAAGTAGATGTAGTGTGGAATTTGCAACTAAATATCCCTATTTTACCTTTAGACTGATGAAAGCCTGTACAGCATGTTGCATCTTCTTTTCTTCTCCTTCTGTCATTTGTAAAAATACTTCATGTCACTCCTGAACAGTAATGCAGTGGTTGTGCTTTGATGGAGTTTGTTCTTGTTGGATTGTGGCTCAGTAGGGACTGATGGCCTAGCTTCCCAGAAAAATTATCGTCAGATCCAGATCCTGACCACAGAGGGAGTCAAGTGACCAGTGGCTAGTGCTTTGCCTTTGAATGACCTCTTACTGTAGACAGACATCGAAACAGCTTCTTTATGAGAGTTCAGTATGTAAACGTGATTATGTTAAGATACAATGCGAGACAATAAATTAAAAAAATATATTACTCTGATCCTGACTAAAGATTTCTAATACTGTCTCTAATGGGGGAAAAACTGTACTGTAGTTCTATGTTTTTCTATAGAGTTTTCTAAGAGATCACAGATCAGACATTAATATTATTATTAATACAGTCACTGAACAATGGGCATTCCTAATTTTACTAATTATGGCAGTATCCATTTACTTAATGCACAAACACTATAAATAATGTTTTGTACAGGTGTAAATAATTTTGGAATATGCGTTGTTTTATTAGATGAAGAGACTTCCCCATGCAATGCACAGATGTTTTGTACCACTGTAACAATATTATAATACTGATCTCTCTGATTCTTTGCACAAAAAGTCTGAAGTGTATTTAATACCAGGCTATTAGCAAGTCACATATGGGAGTTCATAATCTTTTGATCCAATCACTTCTAAAATGTTAATATAGGAGATATTATTAGTGATAAATCTAATCTAGTGATAAATCTATCTGATCTAAATATCAACACAAACAACTCAAATTTCAACACAACTAAAATGAATTACTAAAATGAAATAAATCATATTTTGCTCAGTTTGTGTAGCTCAGTTATATTTTTTCTTCTTCTTAAGGCAGTGCCAATGCTAATTCCACCACAGTAGCATCATTCATTCAACAACATCCAAACACTGGGTCATAAAAGCATACAACAGTACAACCAGTAACCCACAGGTTGATTTCAGTCATTTACATGTATGTGTGCATAGGTAGCTAATATGGTCTCCAAATGTTTTTTCCAAAGGTGCAGCTTTAAGTAGCTAACTCAATATATCTAATTCACCAAACCTATTTTAAGCCAGCCCCCTCAAGAACTCAAGAAGCACTTGATAAAAGGTCACTGTTGATTTAAATTTAGATCGCCATCACTCAAGTGGGCTTGTGATTGCAAAGGTTTGAGCAGTGCATCAACCGATGGTCAGGCCAGCCCTGGAGATTAAAGGCTGCATGAAGCCATATTTGATTAAACTCCTGAGGAGTTTCCATTGAGCCACTAATGCAGCCTTTAGGCTGTCTCTAAGGATTATGTCACTACTCACTTCCTATGAGTCTTACCGTGGCCTTCAACAATAAATTATATAGCTAATGTATATTTATGAGGAAAGTAGGAAAATAAAGGTTCATACAATAATGTTATAATATGTCTTTGTTTTAAATTATACATTTTCATTCCTGAAGCTTAAAGAGTACATATATCAATATCAATATAAAGGTGCTGCTTAAGCACTTGTTAACTTTTTCCAGTAGCTACCATACACACACTGTTTTGTGAAACTTACTGTAAAGTCTTAATCATACATTTTTTATCACAGGGTTTATGTAGCAAAGCCACTGAAGACTTACCTCAGTTTACCGATGAAGCTCTCTCCACCTCTGGACAGATCAGTGGGATCAATGGAGATGAGGTAATTAGATGTCTTACTCTTTTTCCTCTTCCTGCCAGCCAACAGAAACACCTTTGACAAGCCAAACCAGAAACCAAATTAGAAAAACATAAGCTTCACCACTATGCTTCAAGACTTGTTCGGATGCACATAACTAGTAGACAATCTCTTTTTAATAACATGGTGGTCAGCAGATGGAAAACAGACTTGTTTTAATAAAACACTTTGCACGGTTTGCAAATATATTGGATATATATTCATAGATTGTAGAAACTATCCTGCTTGTTGTGAGAAAATACTTGAAAGCTCAGATTTCACCATGTTTGTGCAGCTATTTAGATCAATTCTGTTGTTTACAGAAACAATGATTACGCTCCATGGACCTTTCTCACCTTCTTCCCATCCTCTCTCTCCAGATGAAGGTAATAGGTGGGATACATGCCCCTGTCCATGCCCTTCTTGTCCCTGGTGATTCTGCACTTCACTCTGACTCCCTGGGGTGCAGGTCGCAGAGAAAACTCTTCAAGGTCATCTACATCGATGGCAGGTTCACTGACTGGTGGAGTGGGTGCTGAGGCCACTTCCTGTAGAAGAGAACAGCCGGGACCCCTGGTGAGATGGTGGACTGGTGAGTGATGCATTAGAGTTGACTTTCATTAGAACAGAGTAATGAGTCTGAAGATCAAGTTGTCCACTGGGACTAAGAATTAGCACACGGTGTCTAAAATAAGGACCTTCCTCAAGAAGGAAGATGGAGTTGATTGGAGCAAACAAGGAGCAAAGAGAAATTATGGTTTTAGTCCAATTCCAGATGGTGTTTCATTCTGAACTAAACTGTAGGGACTGTGTTTTCTAATTATCACAATGAAATATATAAAAACCTATAGTACGTGTACTCAACACAAAGATACAAAACATGCTGACCTCAGCAAAATCATGGTGGTAATAACACCTGAAAACAACATGTACATTTTCAAAATACTAATTTGATTATATAAATTGCACATTCATGGTTCACCTGAGCCTTTATATGAATGCCATTTCTTGAGGTGTGTACCTTTCAACCAAACAACCTTTTTTCTTCCTTTCAAACACTTAGAGGTAAATACAGTGTCTGTATGAGATTAAACAGAATCATCTGCATTCTACCATGCCCAGCAAAATTATTATGAGACATCTGTGAGGCAGAGAAACAAATGGCAGGCCTGGAATAATTCTAGTATTATTTGTAGAAGAAAGAGAAAAGCCAAAGGGCAAATGCTCTTTGTTTGTATCAGATTAAGGCGTAATGGTCTATTACTATAATTTTAGCCATGCAACAGTTTTAAATACAAGCCAGATGAGATGAAAACTCAACCTAACCCTGAACCTTTTTTCTGCTTGTTATTTAGAGGTAAATGGCATCACTTGTTGGACCTAACAAAGACACATCACGCAGAGTATAAATGTGTGCTGTGAACTTCATTTGACCTTGCATGACTTTTTGCTAGTGGCAGAGCCTGGTCTCGTGTTGCTGTTGAGCTGTGAGGAGCTGGAGCTAATTTCATCATCATCATCCTCCTCTTCATCAAAATTCATACTGCTGGATATACCTTCACAGACAAGAGCAGAACATATAAAAAGACAGAAATTTTTTTTATTTTTTTTACCCCCTGTTGTTAACTAGTGACATGAAATGTTGCACATTCTTCTACTATTACATCTCATTGCTCTTACAAGTTGATTTAAATCTTGGCAATAATAAAAATCTTCACTGTCTGAGGCATAGATAAAATAACGTGCACCATGTTTGCTTTGGAACTGGGTCACATGTTTCCATTAAATGATAAGTGAAACCAGGTGGCTGAACCCAGAGGAGACCCACTGGAGTTCAGCAAATTCTAGCTTAGTGGTCACTGTTATCTCTGGTATTACAGACAGATGGTCTGTTATTTCTTGTTTGTGTTATTTTACTTCATGGAGAATACAACCAATACTTGGCAGCATTTCACTGCATGAAATTTACTGCCACTCAGTAACTGACTAGCCATGCATGCTGATATCCAGGTGAACGGAGGTGATAAAATATAGAATATACGTGTTGGCAGTTTTAGTAAATTAGTAAAAGCAACTGTTTCCCAGAAGTAAGTGAGCACAGGCATCCATACTAAGCAAATGTGGAGAGAAACAAACTTAGCTTACTTGGTGTAAAATTGCAAATTACAGTTGTACATAAATAAGATTCATTGTAGGAAAGTATTTACATTTCAGCAAATAAACAACCAGAAAATAAATCTTAGCTATACAATGTAATGACTTTACTGAAAGGAAAAAATAATGTGTATACTAGTAATCAGTAAGTGGAGTGTCTTAACTATATTATTCAGACATTGAGGGTTAAAGTGGCGTTTCTATTTGCAGTTCTATCATTTGTCAGTGTGCCTTACCATCCTGTCCAACACACCACAGGAGTGGAGCAGAATGCTGTTTGCAGATGTAGTGACACTGACAGTACCTTTCTTGAGCATGGTGACGCGCAGATCCTGTTTACTCTGTGACTGTGTGCAACTCATGACAGGCTCGCCATCGCCCTCCTCTGTGGTGGGGTGACCCACAGTCAGGATCTGGATCTGACCATCATCCTGCTGGGAAGTCAGGCCATCGATTGCTGCTGAGCCACAATACCACAAGACTCCATCAGAACACAGCTGCACTAAACAGAAGCAGTTGTTGCTGTCGAAACAGAACAACAGATCAGAGCATTTTCCTGTATGCATGTGGTAACACTGCCACTGAGCTAAATGTGTGGCTGTTCTGTGCTCTCTTCTCATCTTTAAAGTCATTTTTTTGTTCACTCTTTCCTTTTCAATTAGTTTCTAATGTATAAGAAGAAGAGAACATTATGTCCATGCTGCTACAGACCTTTTCTTCCCCCCCTCACACAGTAAAAGTGCAAAAACAAAATAAAGACGATGAGAGAGGGTGAAATACTGCAAATGGACTGTTTTAAATGTTTCCTTTTCTCTTTTTATGTATTGCCTTCCATGCTGAAATTAGCTGGAAGTCTTTCCAAGAGGAGGTGTGCATGTAGGAGACTGGTCTGCATTTATTTTTTGTTTTACTGAGATTTGGACTTTGTTTTTGATCACAGTTACTCATATTTAAGCAGCCCTGTGTTAGAAATTTAATTTCTGATGGTGCAGCTTGAATTAATCCTTTTGAGTAAATTCCCTGCTCATCTATTTTGTTGCTTTGATGTAGCTGTTTTAGTCATAGTACAGTAGCTTAGTAAAACCACTCTCCTGATACTGTGTGCTCGTGCTTTAGTGAGTCAGAGAGTGAGACAGACAGATGGGGAGACAGGACCATCAGTGGTGAGTTCGGCACTACTGGCCTAATTAATCTTTTACCCCAGTGGAATCCCATAACATTTTTTCAATTTTTCTGGGACAAAGTCATTCCAAAGAAGAGCATTCAGTCTATTGAGAGATCAGATGACAAATATGTCTAATGTCAAAAAAAGTCAGAGAAATTAGTTAAGTATGCTGTCGTAAACCTTTGGTTGTTAAACTATGACTGGGATCTTATCCATTCCTAATTGGTCTGTAATTTTGTGCTTAAATTAAATGAAATATTTTGACTGTTGCAGAGCACAGTGTCCAGTCTGTAATAACATGATAAATGTTGAAAAGCATAGACGCAAAGGGTCAACAATAAAGAATTGTAGACTTAAGATGAACTCGTGTGTCCACTCATGGTGTATCAGCAGGCTCACAGCATTCATTACAGACAGTTGAGCTCTGGCAAGTATAACACCACAGTGGCGGCTAAGAGAGCAGTGGCTGTATTTGGTTCCAGATGTGGTTTGAAAAATCAGCAGGCCAGCCATTATCTGAGGATAGACAGCTGCAGCTGCTGGATTATGAATGCTGTCTCCTCTCATTTATACTGTGGACAGCCTCTAATGACTTAAATCTGCTTATTTGCTGTTTAAACTTGTAGCAAAACCTACAAAAATGTGTTTAGTGTGTTAATGTAACATTTTTAACAAGTAACTTAATGGCTCAAATACCCTCTTTTATTTGTGCCTTTTTTGTTGTGTTTTCTGACCTCTTCCTCCCTAATTCACTCTGTCAGTCTGTCTTGCAGCGCGCCTGTCCATTCATCTCAGCTCTGTCTATTCTTCACTCTGACTACACGCTTGTCTTAATACTGGCAGGCTGACCTTTGTGCTTCCCCTTCCTTTCCCTCTTGTCGCTGCCTGTCTGTGGAGTGGAGCTGGCTGATGCCTTGCCCTTTTTGGCTGAGCGAGGCGGCTGTGTGTCCGCGATCACCTTCACCTCCTCCTGTTCAGCTTCTTGCACTAAACACAGGGATGGAGGTGACCAACATAACATGCAGGATTATCCAGGAGGATGACAGAAAAGGTAGGTGGGGGGTGTAAAGGAGGGTGGAGATCAATTGAGTTCACACTGACAAAAAAAAAAAAAAAAAAAAAAAAAAAATTGTTCTGAGAGGACAAATAATTCATAATGCTTTTATCACGTTTCTGGCATGAAATAATATTATAATATAAA
This sequence comes from Rachycentron canadum, assembly GCA_038496675.1. Classification (NCBI taxonomy): domain Eukaryota; kingdom Metazoa; phylum Chordata; class Actinopteri; order Carangiformes; family Rachycentridae; genus Rachycentron; species Rachycentron canadum. The sequence continues at coordinate 11,876,872 of CM076648.1, forward strand.
TTCATAAATATTTTGAGAAAGATTTAGTTAGGAAAGAATTTAATAAAATTTGTAATTTGAGCAAAACCTTTCTCTGTAAGAATCAATCAAATCTTTCTTTTCTCAATCTTTTTCAAAACCATCATAAAAACCAGTGTGTTTTCTAGATGGTTTCGAAAATGTAATAATTTACAGTAAAGTAAAACAAATACATTTTTACTTAAGTATATAGTTCACATAAGTAATATTTGGCTGATATTCAGCGCCATGTCAACATTTGTGCTGGTTCAGATTCCCAAAAAATATAGAGTTACAAAATTCCTGCTTGTGAATCGCCTCTTTTGCTTCACTAGCCTAGTGAGCAACACTGTGTCAGTATATTTTCTTTTCCCTGTAATGTGACAGAGGGCCTTGAGCCAAGAAGTGGCCCTTTAGAAACAGTTATCAAACACTGCAGTCTTTGATCAACATGTAACACTGAGCACTGCATTAGAACAGTTTCATAATTCTTTTTTTATTAACAAACTTGTAGTTTTTATATTTATTTGTTTGGCAATTGTGCTATGTGTAGCATACAAAAACTGCATAAAGAGTAAAGAGAAAGTAAAGAGAAAAGAAACTACATAAAGAGTAACAGCTCTTTGGGCCCAAGAACAAATACTTCAGCTAAATGTGACAGACTGCTCAAACAAGCAGGCTGAAATCTTTATTTGTTCAATCCATACTGTTTCATAAATCCTCTGTTTGAGCCTCCTGAATCAACGGAGCAGTGTCAGTCGTTCATACCATGGTAGATGGTGCTGCTGTTGCTGCTGAGGTAGGATTCCACCAGCGGAGCCTGTTCCTCGCTCTGCTTGGTTCGGCGAGTGCGAGATCTCCCTTCCACGTTAGACTGGACCATCAGGGGCTCCTGCCTTTTCTTCTTCTGCTTCTGTTCGAGGAGCACTCGCTAATGTGGAGGTTTTGTGTGTGTGTGTGTGTGTGTGTGTGTGTGTGTACACAAACATGCCCAGAAATACAATAAGAACACAGTTTCAGCAAATGAAATAGGTTTCATCCTCTTTTCATACATTATTATAAGGAATGAATGAAGTTCAATCATGATGTGATTGCCTCACTGAGTGATCATGTCATAATTCAGCTTCTCATTGTTAAAGATCACCTCAATAATGTTGAATAAACCATTTAACAGCTTCAAGGGGCAAAGCTTGATTCTCCGTTTCTTGTGAAGATGAAAAAGAGAAAACTTATACAAAGATAATGCATGATCCAAAACACTTTCTAAAATAAGGTTGTCTCTGATAATCTCTACAGTGGCTGTCTTGTAAGACATCTTAAAACTGTAGGTTTGGTTTAAAATCAAGTGGCAATAGCGCAGTCACAGATAACTCTGTTAAGCCAGGAGAACAATTGAAAGATGTTTAAGGATGTGCTGTCCAAACCACTTTGACCTGAGGCTAGATATAGCTATTCATTTGGACTAACTGTCAGCTATATGCAAGTCTTCAAACCAGAGCTCATCAAATATTGAAGGTTTCTATTAGTGGAGAATTCAGGCTGCAGAGCTCTACAGCCTCACAGCAATGCCTATAACAGCAGGTTCACTTATACAGTGCATGAATTTGAAGATTGGGGTGTCGACCTGGGGGTAAGGCACTTTATGTAAACTTTGGTATAAAAGATTTGAGATGGATAGTTACAACCATGTGCCTCTCCCTTGATCTGACCGATTGCTTACACTGTACTTTAAACCCTGCGTGAATCTCCAAGTCTTCTAAAGCCAGTTTAGGTGAGTAACTAGGTTATGTATGGTATTCTTGATCCATTCAAACATGGAGGACAAGCAGTGTAACCATACGTGAGACAGACATCTTGGAAAGGCTTAGTAAGTAAGTGAGTAATAGAAAAAAGGCTGAATGAATCGTTTGATGTAGTGTGTTTTTGAGCATGATACCACATTCACGTTACTCAGGTTAAAAAAAATAGCTATACAGAAGAAGCAGCAGTTTTTACTATGCAAAGAAAAAACCTGCAGCTTGGGCCTGTTTGTTTTGTCTGTTGCTTACAACAAACAATGGCAACAGACAGTTTTTATAAATTTATATAGCACAAAAATGTATTGTGGAGCATTATATACATCCTCTCACCACAACGCTACACAGAGAGATGGCTAGTCCTACCTGTCCATTTGTGGACCCACAATGACGCAATGAAGTTCATGTCATGATAAAACTGCCCTGCTATAACTGATTTAGCTGCTCAGTTACCCTGCAGGAACAACAGCAAAGACCCACCTGTCTGTCCAATTTCTGTTGTCGGAGGTTGGTCCCCTCGTCATCTAAAGTGCTGCAAAGAAAAGAGCAAAGATAGGGTGAGAAAATAATGTTGTTAAAGATGTTTAATAACATTTTCCAAACTGCTTTCATTAATTCAGGGGCTACTCTGAAACCGCAGGAGCAGGTTAAACACTGTATTTCAACTTCATTGCTATAATATATATGATAATGAAGCTTGTGGACTTCAGGAAATTGCAGAGCATTTGTTTCTGCTGCAAGACATTTTGTTTTGACATAAAGACCTAACTACTCCACACAAAAAAAAATGCATGGGGGTCATTACTCCCTTGAAAACAAAAACTAAATCTGATGATACAGTGAAAACAACTGGCAACAAGGCATTACAAGCTAAGAGTGACGGGAGGTGGAATTACAGAGCTCCTCCAATGTTTTAACAGAGATAAAGTTATAAAGCAGAAAACAACAGTGTCACAGTTTGTAAATCTGTGGCTCACACTTAAGAACTCATAAGTAACTGTATGAGTGAACACATATGGACAGCACCATCTGTCACAAGAAATGTAGAGATAAAAGGATAATGGATGTCATACGCTCCACAGACTGTAAAGTCCTATGAGGTACATTTATGATTTTGGGCTATATAAATAAAATTCACGATTTGACTTGACCTGGCCTGACATTCCTTCTCACAGAGGATTGAATGTTCACCCAGTTTTGCCAGAGAGGTAAAGTTTCTCCTCCCTTGTTCGCTAAGAACAGAACCTGCTGTCAGATTCACAATAGCCTCTGTTTTTACAGTGGAAAAAATATCAAAACATCTACAGCTGTTCTTCACCTACACACTTCACCCTTTAGAGAGAGAGAGGAGTAGTGGATGAAAGATTTGTGGTGGATCACTACAAAGTAGATTAAGCAACTTGACTGTATTTACCCTGTGAGTCCTGCATTCCAGGTTATCCTGTTAGTGGTGACCATACACTGTATGTAAAATTGGACATACACTCCAGGGCTGTAAAGTGAAGCCAATGCTGAAGAACCTACAACCTGCATTCTATCTAATGGCCACCAGGGAGCATCTCCACTGGTTGAAAAATGAAGTCTATGGGAAAATGAGCCAATTTCTCATTTGCTTTATTACCACACTAAATGTTTTTCTAATGCGTTTATGGTCTCAATCTGTAGTTTTAAGTATCATTCCATATAACATGATGTTCATTTTCTAACTGATGGCCTTATTTAGTGGAAAATAGACCATAATGCAGGGTAGGCAATAGGGCGTGGCTGATGCATGATTGATAGACTACACCACACAGGGCGACCTGTCTGAAGATCAGGATAGAGCACAGAGCAGATCAGAGCCACCCCTCACTCCTCCTCAGCTCCACCTTCTTCTCCAAATATGGTTTCTACTGGTTTTAAAAAAAAAAAAAAAAAATCAAGATGGTAACAGCCAAATTACAAACTCAAGGCTTCAACAAAGCCGTTCACAAACCAATGGCTGACGTCACAGTGGGTTGCTACTTGGTGTTGACGGATGCTGCTACCCATATGTAAGTTGACTTTTTTTTTTTACATCTCCCAAAATCATTCTTGTGTCTTATACAGCAAATTTAACAACTGTTAAAAGACAATACAAGAACAAAAGGGAATTGTGGAGGATTCATTGTAAGAATACCATTGTGTCCCAGCAGCACAGTAGACAACAGACTGCACAATATCAAGCACACATCTGCTCTCAGCCTGTAAAAGGATTGGCTGAGCAAACTGTTCAAATGCAACTGGGTTATATCTTTCTCAACAAGAACACCAGTATTGACTTGAATATCATTTGATTTGGTGGTGCCCTGCACGCAGACATACTGTCACTGGTCTAAGTAAATGCCTAATGGTCATTGTAGCACAAGTAATGTTAGAATGAACTAATAATTTCAGCTAGTTCTCCACTCTCTCCACCACAAAATACTGCTTGTTAAAAGTATAAATACAGACAAAAAAAATTAACTTTTTCCAGTTCAGCCTTCTTAATATGATCATTTATAAACAAACAAGCACACAAAGAAACACACATAAATGTTTGTCACAAACTGTATAGGGTTAGAATCAAAGTAAGCTACTGTATAATAACCACTTAAAGAACATGTAGTAACATCACATTGTTTACAGTGTAAATAACATTAAGCACATGTTGTGTATGAGCAGGGCTGCCGCTATTTTAGTTCAACTAAAGTAACACTTTACTTTGTCTGACCGACAATCATAACATCTAAGATATTATTGAGATGAGGGGTAAATCTCACATTTCAGTGGCAAGTATTTGACATTTTAAAATGATGAATAAATGATGATAAATATAAACAACAATTATTAATATTCTTTTTAATTGAGCCATTAAAATTATTTCACAGGTAAATGAGATTTCTGCACACAGGTTGTGTGATGGACAATGTAAGCATTTTTACACAAGAAAAACATTATTTCCCACTTCCTAATCTTTAATGCAGCTATTTTTTTTTGAGCACTTGAAATGACACCGATTTGAGTTAAATTTTAAAAAATTGCATTAAGTTGGCTGTTGAATGTGCCTGTCCTCTTTCTGTTTCATCTAATTGAACAGCTTTTAATTTGCAGTGATGCTTAATATACCTGTGGTGTGTTGATGTGGGAGTTTGTTCATCTGTCTGGTTCTTTAGTTGTGCATGGAGGAATAAGCAAAGCTCATCTAGTGTAAATAACTATAGATCAGGCATTGCAAAATGACAACAAATCAAAGTAGGGATGTATTTGTGACAACCTGTTTTCCACAAAGTTATAATTTGATAGATGCCGGTCTCTCAAGGTAACACAGTTAAATGTCATCTCCATGCCTACAATAGCACTTAGATGGTAGAACAAAACTAAGTTTTTGAATCCTGAGCTTTTGACACTGCACAAATTTCATATACTGTAAGCATTGGGCACTGGTGAACCTGCTGCTGTGGACAATGAAACCCAACCAGAATTCTGCCTGTGCTGCCTTTTGCTCTTCTCTGCAACAAGGTGCACTTACTAAAGGTGAGCAGATTAATCACTCATTTACAACAGAACACAGTATTTATCCAACACTTGTTGCTGTTTGCATCAAGTTCTCCTTTTTCACCGGCACAGCTTTTAATCACTGGCGACAGACTCACTGATTGTTCCTTCAGCTCATGAGGCCGAGCATCTCAGAGACCTCTGAGCAACCTCAATGGTTCCTAATTAGAGGCCAATGAGAGGTTTCCTCCAGAAGAGTTGCAGAGAATGAGCTGCAGCAGAGGAGAGAAAAGGAGGAAAGATGGATGGAGAGGGAGGTGGTGTCTGCTGATGTATGAGGAATCCAGCAATCATAACTATGAATGAAACTGTGAATATGAAATTTAGTTAAATAAGCGTTCAGTTGTTTTTTGGTTTTTTTTTTACATGTAAATGAGGTTTTCCCTTTATACTGCTTATTCTAATGTATTCTCTATTATTTTACTATGTGCAGTTTAGCACAAAAACATCAAATTAATTTCTTTTTTTATTTACTGCTACCTTCCGACTAGTATGTATGTTTAAATCCATTTTGCGCTGAACAATCAGTCTTTTAAGCATAAAGATATAAAATTAATCTACAAATGATAAAAAAGATACAAATGATAAGAGCCTGACAACTTGGTTGATTGTACAGTGCTTTGCTTTCTAATAATTGTAAGACAGAGTTACAATCTAATTAATTGCAGAATGCATTTCCAACATTATATTGAGTTATAATATTACATTTTTTTGCTTGTTAGTTTGTTATCTGTCAGCTTTTCATTTCATTTTTAATTTAGTTATTTCTCCCTGGTGCATGATAAATAAAGCATGTGGCTTGTCAACATGGTTGATGACCATTTTTATTCTCTTCTGTCAAAAGCTGGAACGTAACAGTGACAGTCAGTCCTGCAGCTACAGCCTGCAAGATAAGTTCATGAATATTCAGTCTACCTGCATCTCTGCACTACTGACTCTGGTTTGATGACAAGGGCCCACACAGATGTAATAAAAAAGTATTTACCTCCCACTCTCTGTCAGACATACAGACAAACAAAGCACTCCATGCCTGCAATCAGAGTAATCAAGTGTGTGAATAGGCATCAGACAGGAAGATAATGACACAAACAGAGCTGTTCCAGTGGAGGTCAAACAGCTCATTATAGTGGAGAGTCTCAGGTCAGTCTTTTCCTGCAACACACAGATGGTGATGTTTACAGGAAGCTTAATTTTCTGTTAGGGGAACATAGGTATTTACTGTAAAGGAGTGATGCTGAAACTTACAGTAGAAATGCTCTTAGCAATGACCAAGTATAACACTAACTAACTGAATTTCACCAAGCATGACAAAATGCAAAACTTCCCAATTGAAGTCCTTTTGAGGACATTTTTGAAACTCAGCTTACTCTTTTGAGGAGCTCACAACACTGCAAGATAACCAGAAAATCAAATATGAAGAAGGAGGTATCTGCACACTGAGCTCAAATGCACATATTTACTGTTGAAGGTTCTCGTCACTAGAGCTTCATCATCAGCTCGAGTGAACAAGACTTTTAACATGAACAAGCCTCCGTCCCTATCCACAGATACGACCTGTAGGTGTGTGCCAGAGGCAGGTGCACCAGATTTGTTGTCACGGTAACAATAATAAAACACGCATTTGAGGTTGTGGATAGGTCAGGGTTTGGTTAGCTTTAGGGACAAAAACAATTTGGATAGGTTTGGGAAAAGATTGTGGGTATAAGCAATTTGGTTTTAAGAAAAACGCTGCTGATTCACACAGGAAATGAACAGCCGCCTGTCACCCATCCACTCACTCCAGCCTCTTAATATGAACTTTGTTGTGCTTTATACTCTGTCACCTGACTTCGTCCTTTGTTTGAACTCCAAAATGCTACAGCCACTAGAGGTTGCCTAAACTGTAACTGTGGATAATAATGAGCACTTATTTACGGGACAGCCCCTAGTTTATTTATTAAATTAGACCTACATTTCATTTTGATCCTGTTGAATTTGTTTGCTAATTGATTGGATTAATCTTCATGTCCATATTTATTCCAAAATGTATTTTAAGTACTATTTCTAAAATTCTGAAAACATGAAATAAACAAACTGCTGTCACACAGGCACTATATTTTCAATAAAATGTATTTTGGTGAATTCAGTTTTAAAAGAGCACCTCTAAAAATGATGGTGTTACATTTTCCATTTGTTGTTCAAATCTTGTTCATAATAAAACTATAACAAAACTGAAACAGTTCTGACTGTTGAATCTAAATTTTGATTTGCCGCACAGAAATAGTGGATCTTTCATTAACTCAGCGAGCCACAAGTGAATTTGACACAGCTGGGTGGAGGACAGGATTTGACTATTATCACTTTCTGAAACTATTCTTCACACCTTTAAAATCAAATTTATATGCATCACCAGGTTCTATATGTGTGACTGTCATTGGCTGATGATTTTGCTGCAGCACCTGGCAACACTGTTGGACAATTCAATACACACAGATATGTTCAATTTTCACTTGCATGGTCAATTTGCTTACCATAGAAGAAAAAAAAACACTATAACTACATCTGCTGTTTCTTTGTGGATTTGGTGAGACATGTTGCCTTCATTTTGGTCATTTCTGTGAATGCATGCACTGTATATCTCCAATGAGATGAGAGAGCTACACAGTGCAGCTGTCTCCCCCAACTCTGCACAGAGGTCCATGCATTTTTCATGGCAGCTTCACAGGATGAGAATAGCTGCTCATTGAGAAACCACCAATCTCTCTGCCCCCACCCTCTCATTGGAGCTCAAATGGGATACTTCAAGGCATAATTTCTCAGTGTTTTCCAAAAGTTTAAAATAAAATCTGCACAGATCACTTACTGCTGTCGTTCTGATGCAGTCTCATTCTGAAATTCACTGCCACTGTAACTTATAGCAACCACGAGCCAATGGCATCAAAGTAGGCAGGGAAACCATGGCAATAGGGGTGTTCAATCAGAGGAAAGAGCCAGCAACATTAGCACCACACTTGGTATACAAAGAGACTAAAAGCTCATTAATGCACAAGTTAAGTTTTTTTCACAAAAATATGTCAGTTGCCACAGATGGCAGGAGTACATTCTCATCATGAAAGCAATAAAGACCATTTTGCAACACATGTATGAAGACATGCACATAAAATACACAGTCGCCCACAAATGCAGCAACTTCAGTGACTTTCAAGAGAAACAAATGCAAATAGGTGCCAAATGAATGTTATCCAACAGTCTCCATTCATACAGACATCCCAGTGAAACTATTTTGAATCCAATAAACCAGCGCTGAAGTAAAAATTAAATTATAGACAGTTTTACACACGAACAGTTTGATGATCAGAAAAGACGAGATTAGGTGTGAAACAAATTGAGATGCTCAGTAGTTTATGCAGCCTAAATTCTGAGATTCACTCTTTCACATCATTTTTTTTTCATGATATTCCTTAAAAATGTATGAGCTAATTTTTTCCATATTCATACTAACAAAACACCAAATGGCCAAATTTCATGATTACACATGGTTTGCTTTCATTGTGCCAATTCCATGTTACTATTATCAGTCAGATCCTTGTAAGACACTCATACAACTGAACACTCACTCAAATATACACACACATGCACACACTGCTTCAAAAGATGAACACTGTGCCCTTTCCTGTGTTCTCAGGAATGTGGTACAGTACCTGTAGGGAATCCAGTCGGAGGAGTGCTTGGAGCTCATTCTGTATCAATCACTCTGACTGCTGCTGCCTTACTGCGAGGCTAATGGCCTGCAACAGCACCAGTGCAAGTGGCTACGGGGTCTGAGGACAGCGATCACAGCCAGAGAGCCCACATCGCCTGTTCATCCTCTGCACACAGCCCTTATATCCTCAGCCTTGCCTGTGTTTCTTCGTATATATGTCCTCTAGCTGTGGAGCAGCAGATGACTAACAATCCAGACAGACAGCCACACTCCTCAGTCATGCACACTGAGCACATGAAATAGCTGTTTTCTTCTCTTCCATGTGTATGCTTCCAGTCAATGCCTCTCCTCTTCTCTTCTCCCCATCTACCGTCTCTGCTCCTGCTCTCCGCTGGCTCTGTAGGCTCTATCTAAATCTCCCTCCGTTTCTTGCCCTTTAAATCCCCCCTCCCTTCCTTCTTCTCTGTCCAAATCTCGCTCTCTACCTCTTAGCCTAATCTATCTCTCATTATCTCTCGTGCAGCATCACCTACAGCAGCAGTGAGTGCAAATCCTTAAAAAAAAAAAAAAAAGGAAACGGGTTATACAGAGTCCCTGTTTTCTTGCCTCTTTCATATTATACATGCTATTTCTGTTCAGTACCACCCCCCATTCTCTGCTGCAACCGTACATACATGTTCTCTCTTTCTCAAGCTTTTTTTTTTTTTGACACATTTTGCTTCCCTTTTGCACGCTGTCTCGGCTGCATGAGGCATGCAAATCAGGGGCTCAGATGTGTTTTCTCGACCATAATTTATTTATTCTCTCGAAGTGAGAGGCATTAGCATATGACTGTGCAGAGTAGTGTTAACAGCCTTTAATTCAACACTCTCTACAGCCAGACAAAGGCACCCTGTGATAGTGCCACAGCTCTGAACCTCTCTCACACACATCTGCTTCCGCCTTCCGTCTGACGCCCCTCACTGTTACCACACAAACACACATCACTCACTGTGTTCCTGGGGTAATTCAAGGAGTCCATTTTCAGACAAACCAAGCGGCTTCCTTGTAAAACTGCTGAGCTTACAAGCAACTTGCTTTACATCGAACTCTATCGAAACGCTAATAACTAAAGCTGTGAGCCTGTGATCCATGCATGCAGTGATTTTAGGAAAGTGAAATCATCTGAAACAATTCTGAAAATCATTTTGGGGAAAAAAAAAAAAAAACATCTATTACTTTGGGGTACAGATGAAAGCATCTTGCGATCTGCTACCTCCCTGCAAAAGCCTCAGGCACAATCTTGCATTTTCTGTATTTCATCATCCATATGTGTTGCACCATTTCCTGAATTACAGTCACATGGATTTAGGATATTTAATGCACCAAACCACTCTGAAATACATAAATGCAACCAAGTACGCATACACACACAAACGCACATTTAGGATTGCTAAAGCATTTGTATTGTGCTACATTTTACAGTGTCAAGTTCATCTTCTCAAGGTCAGAATATAATGTTCTTATCAGATCAGACTCACTGTGTTACCTGGTGAAGCTGTAATCTAGCATTCAGCATTGTGCAAAAAGTGTGCTATTAAGGGCATTCAAGCATCGCCCATCAATTATTTATTGAAAGCCTAAAAACAAGCATCTCTGATAGAGTTTAGTAGTCAACTGCCAAAGTAAACTGGGAAGAAAAGCCAACAGGCAAATAAAGACATTTCCGTTTCAGGTATATGAAGTGTGTGAGAAATTTCTGTTCATGCTAGTTTTTAGAGATTTGCATGTTCAAAAAAGCAAACCAAAACCAACTGAATGCGCCTATTTTTGCTTTTTTATTTATTTATACATTTAATATCAACTTAATAAAATTAATCCACTAGAAAATATAAATGTAAATTACACTCACATTTTAGAGATTTTTCTCACCTGCAATATTAATGTTTCTAAGATCATATTATAATACTCTGTATTTTACACAAGGTAAAAAGGTGATAATAAATATTTTCCTCAGCTAAACTAGTTAATATACAGTCCACTCAAAAGTATGCATACATAATATAGCCAGAAGTTGATTTTACATTCTTGCAGAAATCAGAGCATCAGCGCTTTAATGAAAACATAATGAAACATTGATTGTATTCTCTAATGGTATTATGGCCTTTCAAAAATGTCAGGGCACAAAGGTGCTTTGTTTTCACTCAAATAGAAAGAAAGTATTGACTGAACGAACACAGTTAAATAAATTGGCTTTCATACAATACCAAACAGATCGATCCCTCATACAGTGCTTCCCCCACAGTGTCACAGATCACCAGTGATGTTTCAATAAACTGAAGAACTGCCGGTTGAGCTCATCACTTTTTTTAAAGAAGGTTTAGAATATAATGGACAGTTATTTTCCATACTGGAAACTTCTATTAAGGGATTTGTTATTCTGCTCTGTAGAAGAAAGTGTTAGTTCCAACCGTATTAAACTACTGAGAAGCATGTTGACAACAGTTTGTATTTTACTGAAGTGGGCAGTAAAGGCAGATGAACCTCCTACACAGCTCTACTGCTGTTTCCTCTGCAAAGTGCAGAACTGTAATTCATCCACCAGACAAGAAAAATCCTGGTCTTCCCCCATCAAAATCATGAGGACTAAAAGAGAGATCATAAGCCAGGAGATGGTTCTTTTCAGGATTCGAAATTTATCCCATAACCCAACCATCATTGTGATGAGGAACAAAAGCAATTTCCTGAAGACAAACAAACAGCATCATTAAACCTCCTTGCTGCAATTTGGGAAGTAAGATGACACACTAATACAGGAGACATCTTGTCGAACTAAAGCCCCAATGTCAACAAGCATTAACTCTGCCTATGCCCTCGAGCAAGGCACTGATTCCCTATCCTCTCTGACTGCCATATGAAAACGCAAAAGAGAACATAATTCTAGGTGGCGACTTGTCAAGTATGATTATTGGAAACGGAAGACACTGAGCATTGTGTTATAATGATATATGTAGATGATTGTCAATACATGCAAATGTCCAATCACTCTGCGGTTAATAATTTGTGTCTTTCACATCAGCTGCTGTGATGAAAGTGGAGGTAAATGGAACAAGCCAGTCCACAAAAGAAGAGGTGTAAGCACAGCACCCTGCTTAATATTTCATTCTGATGGGAGGACTTTGAAGTTTGTCTTTGGATATGAGGGAGTTAGAAGTGAGGCAGGGAGGCTTCACATAATTTCATTAAGACAAAAGTGTATTGTCCCTCGTACTAGACTTAACAAACAGAGTGTTGTCCATCTCCTTTTCCCTCCGGCTTTACAGCCATTACAACATTAAACAGCAAATGATAAGATCTTCTTGACAAATTCAATTTTTTCAGTCCAGAATTTGTGCAGTTTTCCCAGAGGCATTTTATTGTTGGTAACAGGAGGCCAGCAGTATCAGTAATTATAATAATGGTTCTGGCACAGAAGGCACACACTGATGTGAAAATGGATCTCTGGCTTGTGTCTGCTTGTCTTAGTCAGACTGACTGAAACACAGCTGCAGAGCACAAGGCCGTAATAAGCCTGATCAGTCACGCAGGACATGTGTCAATTGATGAGTGACATTTAACTCTGTATGAGTCTGTTTGTTTAATACTTATTTTTATCATTTTCTCTTTAATCACAAAAAAAAAAAAAAAAAAAAAAAAAAAAAAAAAAATCAACCAAAGTGCAGGTTGTTACACAGTGTTTCACAAGCCTCACCTCAGAAGAAGTACTGCCTAAGCAGCTCTACTCATCTTGTGCAATTCAAAATTCACAAATCTATCCCTAAGAATTTGCCACACAAGAGCTGACAAGGTGGTGAATATCAGTGTTGAAGTTAGTCCAATGCAGTTACCACCTAATCACCAAAAGTTGACTAATGCAAAGTGATCATGTTACAATACCCAACTTTATGAGCTTGAACAGTGCACCAAAAACAACCACAGTGAGTCTGTGAATGAAGTTGTGACAGATACACCAGTTGAATCCTCCAGATTCAGACAAGAGAAAGCTTCATTTTTCTGCCACAATTGGAGAAGACTTATGTAGTATTCAGCCCTGATGGAGACAAGGAGACTTCAAAGGAGACAATTAGGACACAACTAAGGATGGAGTCACTGACTTGATCCACATTAGGTCACTACACACGGGAGCTACACTTCAGAGAAACTGGAGAAGAGCCAAGGGATCCTGTCAGCAATAAGTTGGTGTAAACTGGATGGATGATGTTTAATAATGCTGACCTGTTTAATTTTGCAAACACCAAATAGATGAGTATGGGAGGAATAAATGGTTGATAACTGATATCAGATGGTGCAACTTCTAGTGCGCAAGTGCAACTTGACACTGGAAGCATATTAATAGGTTTGGAAGCTCAGATCTTTGTAACTATGCAGAGCTGTAGTTAGTTAAAAGACTGTCTTTTGCAAGTGCAGTGAGAGTAATTGGCAACTTCAACATTAACAGTTGAATGCATAACCAACATAGCGAAAAGGACTACACAAATGGAAACTCTTGAGAATACTGAACAAAAAATTCAATAAATAACAAAAAAATGCATTTGAAAAGGCAAATCAAGCCTTTGTTTCTTCTTATCAGACAGGAAAGTGCGAGAAACACAAATTAAACAGTAGACGGGAGCCGCAAAAGCTGTCAAGCCTTTTCGAAACTGTGATTACATCCCATATTCAAACTGCTTCTGACAGTCTACTTGAGAAATCTCACACATAATCAGATAACATTTGGTTGTTCAATTCATACGGGATTACCAGGCTTGGACACTGCCTAATTATTTTACAATGAAACCACATTGAATTGAGCTTTTCACACATGTGAACAACTCAAAGAAAATCCCGCTTTCGACCATAATCAGTCTGCTGACGTCTTCAGCGAATCCGTCTGACATTCACATACACTTCAGTGGGTGATTTCACCATTTAACCTTGAAAACATCTTCATACAGATAATCAAAGAAATGTATTTGAGAGCAATGGTAGCTGGTGGAAACCAAAAAGCCAGTCTTTGAAGGGTGCTGTGAAGGTTTTTGTTTAAACAGTGGCATCTTTATTTTAAGGGGAGTTGTAAATCTTAGAGGGAGAGGGAGAAACAGAGAGACTATGTGTGTTTGTGAGTGTGAGTGAAAAGTAAATCTCACAGCTTCAGAGGCAGAGTGAGAGACTGTGTGTGAGCTTATGCATGAAAAGAATGAAAAGTGAATGAGCACATTGGCTTTTGTCCAGTATTGGTTGAATCTAATGTGTGCTTTCTATTGATTCTCCTTAATGTGGGCAACACGATCTTTGCTGGGGGCGACAAATTGTGGCAAATTTAAATTTATTATTCAGGTTCATGAGCCACTTCTTTTGCAACAGCATCACGTAAAGCTATTTAAAACCACATACACCTGAGACTGTTTATGTTCTGCTCCTGTCCTCAAGTATATAGCATGAAACTCTGCTAAAGAATCAGCAGGTGGGTGAGTGACACGCACACAAATACACATAACACAGTCCTTGTATCAACATAAATCCCTGCATCACATCTCTCTGAGCCCAACAGAGGGCATGCATAAAACATGATTTGGATTAGAAAATGTCACATTGGATGAAACTGTGTCCCAGGGTCCCAGTGAAGCAACTGGATGGACTGCTTCAATACACCAAAGTTCCTTTGTATCCTTCTTTCCATTGCACATGTTAACTGTGTGTGTATATGTACAGTATGATACTGCCGTCTGTAAACACAACATGATTGTCCGAAAAGCTTTGCATATTCAGCATATATTTCTGTATGTGTTGCCAGCAGTCTTTTATTTGAATCATATACAGCAACATATGTCATTCAGAATTAATATATCTTCTCTTAAACTGCCTCAAAGATAACGTCATTGTTTGATGAGGCTGAGGGACTGCATATTGTGTCTGTTAAATAAACACAAACAAAACTACAATATATAAATCAAAAGCAGCATGAAATAAAGAGCATTCATAAATCCAAAAATGCCAAAAACTGCACAAACCTGCACTGCACTGACCCGAAGCTCACTCACACTACTGGATGCACATTTAATAAGCATTTGCAAATTATGACATAAACAGAGGCAGCTGCAACAACACCCTGAGATCTGAATCAAACCTTCAGTGTGACAACCCTTCAGCTTTGCTAAATTGGTCTTTATGACAGGGTTTCCTTTTGGAAAACACTTGTAGCTAAGGGCAACAGACAAAGATGCACAGCATAGTACAATAAGAGGCATAAAACCAAATATGGACCGATGAGTCATCTAACATATTCTCCCCCTGAATTTACAGATGTGTTTAGATTCAACAGCCTTAAACACCTGTTAAAATTGTAGTGTTTGATTTGAAATGTGTTTGATTTTTTCGGTAGCAGAGTAAATCTTTGCAATCATCCAATATATATCCTTTCAATCATTATTTGGAGTGCATACTATGTCAGATATTAATATCTACATTATTTATCAAAGGGTTTGAGCTTTTCCTTAAACTGCAACACTGGCAGCTCACAACAGGCAAGACTTCAGTTCAACAGTTTGATATTTTCACACATTTAATGTGCATCATTTTATAAGTTTATGGGCTTTCAAGATCTTTTGTATTTACACATAATGTAGACATACAGTATATACATATACTTATAATATATTACAAAACTACTGCCACAGTCCTTTCTTACACTATGAATTTCCCTAACATGGTGTGGGCATTAACAGACCATAAAGTAAAGCATCAAAAGCATAATTTGTCCATTAGAGGTTAATGACCTGTTTTGGTTCGAACAGGCCACAAGAACTACATCCCACACAAATTGACGCACACACATACCTCACACCCTGCTGACAAGAAGACAGGAGAGAGGCAGAGATGTTAAATAAGAGTGTCGTCTTGTCAGATGCTGTACGGCGTGTGAGCCCTGTAGCTATCTTTAGAGGATTATGTGCAAGTGACTCACTGTTTCTAAGCTGTGTCTGCTTGTACTTATCTTATTTTTGTTTTATCTTTAACTCTCAAATTAGTTTTTGCTGTGCCACACACTCACAGCCATCATCTCTAGTTTGGAAACCGCCCAGTAATTACATACTGTGAATCACGAGCAAATTATAGAAGAGAAAAGCAGGAAATAGTGAGGCATAGGACACTGAAAATCAAACAAAAATGGACTGTAGCCTTAAATGACACTGTTTTTCTTTCCTCTTCTGGGACTCCTTCTTCCCTCACAGCACATCAGCAGTCAGGTCGGTTTGTTCACTATTTAGTCATACTCAAGTGAGAAACCTCTCTATGAAAAATGAAGCTGACCATGACGTGCTGCCTCTTGGATAATTTCATGGCTGAGGGAGCAGTGCTAATGAACGTTTTTAATTCTATGGACATAAGCAGAGCGGTGGAGGGAGCGTTGCGGTGTGAATGTGTGAAGCCCTCACAGCCTAACTCAGCATCTTTGCGAAGAGGCAGCGGCTGATGTCTTTCTGTGTATGTCACGCTGCCTCCTCTGACACACGTGTCTCTGCTGGTTCGCTCCCGTCACCATGGCAACAGTGGAAACTAATTATCATTTAAAAGCTCGCTGGTACCGTACTTAACCGTAATGTCTGCCTCGAGAAAGGATACTCATGCACTAACCCACGTGGACGACCGCCCTCAACAACAAGCTGTGATGTAGCTGTGATAAATGAATATCTGGCAGTGCCTGCTGTGTATCGTAATATCACTGTGTTGCTGCAGTAAGTAACCATGTTGATATTTCGTGACCAACAGGGGGACTCATTGAACAAAGACAGAATTGTGTAGTGATGGCTCATGGACACGTGGAGGTGCTGACAAGCTTTGCATTTCCAGTCTCGGATTTTCTGTGACGGAGTGTATGTGGTTCACAGTCGCAGCAAATACACATGAACAACAAGAGCCGACAGCAGCCAACTTTCACTATACATGGATTATTGTCATGTTAGTGTTGTAGACTGAGCATTTTTAACTAATCATTTACTCACATTTATGTGCTGAACCAGTGAAAACAGAAAAGACAAGACAATAAAAGTGCCGTACCTTTCTGTGGGAAGTCATCCTAACAGACTTTCTACCATCATGTTTTGTTATATTTATTGGCTCCTCTCTCTTTACAGTTTCAGCATAAACATCTAAAATACTTGCAGCTAACACTGACATCATTGTCATAAACTGAATATCAGGAAACAGAGTATTTCTCAGGTGCACTGTGATGGTTTCCAGTTTCAACTGTGAGAAATTAATCAAATGTTTAATTAAAAACGTTTTGAGTTGAAAAAAAAACCCTGGCTCTGCACATCACATGTTTAAATGTGTTTGTCCTTGCTATTAGTTAAGACACTTTTTTTATTTCTAAGGTTATTTTACTTTTAAAGACAAGGATGGAAGAAACAAAAGGGGGCAGGGTGCACACTGTAATTTTGTCTCCTAAGAAAGAGAGGCAATATTATCAGTCTTCAGAAAGCCTTGACAGCCAAACAATTCAAGACATCCTGATAAAACATAATAAACACAACAGGGGTGATGGGTGCATACTTACAAATATATTATTTATGATGGTGGACCAGAGCAAAGATACATGGCTGGATGCCAAACAATTTGTCACAATGTCCCAATAGCTGCTCAGCATCTGTTAAAGTATTTAAGAAGCCCAGCTGCTTTCATGTTTAACAGATCGAGGTAATCCTCCATTAATCACACAGCAATATGGTTTATGCTCCCACCAGTTCAAAAGTATTATGACTGAGAGGCAGCCCGCTGTGAATAAATCAAATCTTTTGCTAAATCGGGGTTATTGAGGGTTACTGAAAATGACAAATTATAAATTATGGATCAAGGTACAAAATTACACACACACACACACACACACACACACACACACACACACACACACACACACACACACACACACACACACACACACACACTTCAAAAACTTAATGCTATCTGTCAATTTTACGCCATGATGTTTCACCATAGCAACCAGCTCCAGAGGCATATCCCACACACATCCACCAGAGAGCCATGGAGGAGAGGATGGTGATGGGTAAAAGAATACCTTAACACTGTTCACATATTAGGAGTCCATTAAAATATAAAACATATAAAAGATTCATAGAAAAGGTAAAATCCACAATAAAAAAGTTTAAAGACATTTACATCCCACTATGAACTAATGTTCACATATTATTTGAGTATTATTAATATTTTAAGACTAGTATCCAAATCTCCTCTGGGCCCTACAGATTTTACCTGACAAACTGAGGCTGCATACTTGCTCATAATGTAAAGATATGTCATTTATAAAGCATAGTTTTGTGGAATACTAAATCATGGTAATGAGTAACTGGTAAAGCAAACTGAAAGAGTTTTTATTCTCTAACCCTGTGCAGTGAGTGAAGCAACTTCCTGAGTAATCAAGGACAACTTTGAATTAAGGCAAGAATGAACAGTTTATGAGCGAGTGAGATGAGAAAATCAAGACCATGTAGAATAAATGGTGAAAAACCTGAAAACAACTCCTCATGTAAATGCGACATACTGCTGTCTGTTCATGTATGCTCCTGGCCAAATATGTATGTATATAGGTGCATGCATGCATGCATTTATGTATATATGTATCAGAAATCAAAATTACATTTTTACATCCAATATCATTGCAGAAAATCTAATTTGTGGTACACATAGTTTGACAATAAATTATGCCAATGGAGCAACACACAGAAAAATTTACTTGCCCCATACCCCATTTATTTGCCCCCATGACTGACACATCAAATTTCTAACATTTGATTCAGTCTGGCCAGTTTAGTTCAGCTTGGTAAATGTGGGGAAAAGGCAAAGGACTGTCATTTACTCAGGGTACTACTCAGTAAGAGGTACCATTCTGCAATATTTGCAGTACCTGTACTTTTTCTTTTTTTTGTAAGTAGCCATCTACACAAGCCAGGGGCACAGCTGGGTTGTCATGCTGCTCCAGACTCCTGCTCCACGGGCACACCTGCTGCTAAAAGGGTAATTTGACACAAATCCACTTTGATGTCAAGGAGAACCAACAACCTCTTCTGTTTTAATAACAGCTACGGCATCAAAGTGAGGAGGCTACAAACACCGTCATGCCACTCATACAGTGATTATGATTTATGAACTGAGGCGATGCTATTCCTTTGATGAAACGGCCTTTACAAGTCTAAAATAGAGGGCTTGCTTTGGTTAGAAATGCCAAAGAGATCACCTTTAGTGATGGCATTTGTTGATAAGAACAATACCACTGACTTCAGCCAGTGCAGATTTGAAAAATAAATAAATAATCCTAATAACTTTAATCATTATATACACTCATCCTGCCTGGAATTTAACATGTATAATGATTTTCACAGTGGACTTCTTTCTTACTGAAAAAAAAAAAAAATCAGAATTTAGGAAGCACCAGTCAAGCATACACACAAAGTCTGTGGATCTTAGTCAGTTTAACACCAAATTAATTAATTTAGGGCCCTTGATGCTATTGCAACTCTAAAAGGTTGAAAAGGTCTCTGTTAAACATAAAACACCATGGAAATGTCACTACAGCAACAGTAACAAATCAAAAGAGATTGCAAGAAGGCTGAGCACAAAGAAAAACTAAGCTCCAAATTGACTTTCATTTTTAAAAGATAGACTCTGTAGACAATCTCATTAATGGGAATATTAACAACACTCATGCTTTATTTCCCACTGTGGATAGATTAACAAGTCCCCCAACAGTTACCTCAAGAGTTTATATCAGGTAAAAGTGCAGTGATTTTCCTTTTTTTTTTCCCATCAGAAAATTGAAAACATTAGAGTAATCATTAGCTCCACCCAATAAAAAAAACACATTCAAATACTCACAAAAAAAAAAAAAAATGCAGTCTATGACTGAACTCACTGTGATTGTTGGTAAAATGAAATGCATCTGAGGCATCTACTTGCTAACCTTGATCTTCTACCCACAGTTTTTTCTAAAGGCATTTTTAGCTGTTTATAATCTGAATTTTTGCAGATTGTAAAATGGCTCCCTTCTTTCATGCATTTTTCCAGGAGCTGGTCAGTATGTGGTGCCTAGAGTTAAATCTGAACAGGGTGAAATGTCTTTCAGCCACTGTGCTGTTCACGACTGGAACCAGCTGCCAATGGATATCATTCAACCAATTAAACTTGCCTTGCCTAATAATCATTACAGAATCCTTTTGAGTCACATAAGTATGAGATTATTGTGAGTAGACATTTCTGTTTACATTTAATCTTAAAATTCAAGGCTGTCAACAAGCCGAAAACCAATGCAATGTGAGAGTGAGAATAAGGCACTATTATTATTTTACATTAGACATCACTGAGAAATTCATGAAATCTTGGAAAACTGTCCCACACAAACACCTCCATGTCTTTCAGCAGCATCTTCAGCCCACTCTCACACTTCACAGATCATCTTTTCAAACACTTCAGAGCAAAGAAAATTTTCAAGTGTTGGTGGAGGACATCTAAGAGGTGCTGTTATGGTCTGTGTAGCTGACTGTCCTTTGTCATCTGTATCTAGAATGTATGTATAAACCAAGCACAGATTTGGGAAGGGTTATGCCTAATGTCAATTGCTGCTTAGGGGCCAGTAATGATGTTCAAAAACATTTCTGAACCAGGAAACATCTGACAATTGGTTTTTGCATTAACTCATGCAATATCCTAATGGATGACACACAGAGAGGTAAACATCACATAATGTTTCACATACAGTGGGTCTTTCACACGTTCCCTGAATTCCCAAGCAAGCAAAAGCAAGAGGCATAGCAGCATAGACAAGAGCCCGAAAGCTTTGTTTGCTATCCTCCTTTTTTCTGTCTGTGGTTACTACAGAAACAGGTGGACAGTGACTAAGCTACGAACTGCATAATAACGACAGTGCAGCAGAGGGCTCGTCGAGCTGGAGAATCAGGAGGTCTGATGAATAAGACATGACAGGCTACATCACCAGAAAAAAAACTGAGACAGGAAACTGCATTTTTCATCCAGTTAAACAGTTTGTAAAAGTAACATTTTCCAAGAACATTTCACAACAACAATGCAATAGTATACTGATGCCATAAAGATGTTATAGGTGAAGATAAGATACGTGAAGAGAAATACTCAGTCAGAGTAGATAAATTGTCACTCCCTGGAAAACACCATGCTCTCCTGCACTGTGCATTAGTAGTCATGGAGAACTGTTTCAAGCCTCTGTTCATAATGCTGAGCACAAGCACAGCTCTAAAATAAAGTGATAAAAGACTTGCAGAAAAAATACTGGAGAAATCTAAAATTCAAATATCTGCTGTGTTCTCTTTACAGTCAACTCTAAGACAGTGTTACTACTAAATTACACTGCATCAGTTGGTAAAACACATGTTAAACGGAATATCTCCCAAAGGTGGCTATGTTTCTTGTTTCACTGATCTGTCAGTCTGTCTGTCTAATGCCTTGGTTCAGAGCAAAACAACTCTACAAACTCAGATGAGACTGTCATGACAACTGTGTTCTTTCTCTCTCTACTCTCTGCCTCTGACCAAATCTTTATTTTTTTGAGGAGTGAAATTTGGAAGAAGAAAAAACATTCTTGGATGGACACAGATGAATCAATCTGAAAGCTTTTTATTGGTTGTCTACAATTTCTATGTGGCAAAGATGATTCTTTTCTGACTCATTTGTAAAACCGCCCACAACAGCCCCAAAGACACAATAGATTCCCACTTCATGTGCTTACAGCACTTAGTGTAAAACTTGGTATGAATCTGACATCCACAGGAGGAGGGTCTCCCAGGACACCAGACTGGGTTCCATATTTAAATAAAATTATTTATCATGTTGCAAATACTGCAAATAAATCACACCCTACTCTCAAGCAGGCTTCATCTTCGTACACACAGAGACACACTGTTAGTACTGACTGTCAACAACTCCTGCTGTGACCAGTTACCGCCTGCATCACAAGCTGAACAGACATGAGCACCTCAGATAAACCTACAGTATCTGCCCTGATCTGAAACTCATGTGTTAGTTATTCAGAAAAAATATGCTAAGAAAGCACCTCACAGTCATAATAATAAAATGAAATGTTTTGCAGTGTACATTATTGTCAGGCGAAAGTCTCATCAGGAGGCTGCACAGATTTAAAAAGAGGACAAATGAAATTCAAGCACAATAATACAGGCTTGTCAATATGGCCACTGAGCAAACACTGCAAAGCCTCCCAATAAAAAACAGACACCGACCACATCCACACAATGAGCGAAGTGCATCCTCACTGACTTGTCAGGTCTTTTTGGTGAAGATCTCTAAAGACACAAAAACAAAACAACAGTGGGGAAAAGGTTTCGTGTCATTGTTGTGTTCTTAAGGTTTGCAAAAACAAAATTATGCATCACAGCCAACATCTGGTCAGGAGCGGGACAGTCAGCAAAATGAAGAATAGGGACATGTTAATAACGCCTGTCTCTCTTAACTTCACCTCTACAGTGTCCTGAACAGTGACTTATGTCACTGCTTGACAAAGCTCTGACTTTCTATTCTCTTCTATTGTAAAACAGAAATCCAGTGTTTTCAGAATCATCCAGGCAAAAAGGCGAGTGAGTGTGTATGGAAGGCCGAAAGACACAGATACTCTGACAAAAGATGTCCTGTCCCCCTACCTTTATGTAGATAAAATAGGCCACTCTGTGTCTGCTCTCAGTGGTCAGACAAAGCCTTTGCCAAACTGGTATCAACACCACCCTTGAGCATTTGTGCGACACACTATGCCATGAGCTCTAATATGTTAGCAAGCTCAGTTGGGAAATTAAAGTTCTGCACATTCATTGCAAAGTTTTAGCCATTACCAAGCAAAGCCTTTGATTAGACAGGAATGAAATGAAAACAAGACTCAGTCATAATGGAGTTTGATTTCATTTCACTCCACATGTAATGTCAATTAAATCGAGTAAAAATGTTTTAATTAATGAATGGTTTGTTAATTATCACTTTTTATAGTTCCCACAGTTTTTGCTTTCAGCAGATGAAAGGTCTCTGTTGAACACATCATCAGGTCCCATAATGAAGAATGAGAAATTATGGAGATAAGTCACTGCTTCCTCCATTTCCGTACCCATTTTTCTAGTGCCTTGTGCACATGAAGTTAAATCATGTACATAAGGAAATTCAAACTAACCTTTGTCTTTGATAATAAAAAACATGGGCATGCTGTACTGAGCTCTGCAGACTCTGAATTGTATCTTGTCAGCCCACCTTGCCCCTCCATCTCTAGGATACAGTGTTTACTGAGTGGGTGCCAGGACACAGTGTGATTGTATATACTGTAGCTCCAAGTACAAACAGGCTACACCATGAATTACAGTGCCTAAACACACTATTTTAATATGACCATACTCAAAACTATGACAATAAGCCAATTCACGTTACATTATTACCTGCAAATTATATAGTAACAAAAGAAAATATTTTTACCACTTCATAAGGAAGAATTTTTTTTAGCATTGTAGGACTTGAGTAATCAGTAAAAAAAAAAAAAAAAAAAAAAGACTCATCAGAAGTTTTTCTAATGTAAAACAACATTCTGCACCCTGATTTGAATCTAATTTAAATTGTATATATCCATCATCAAAGTCTGGTGTGAACCTTACTTCTGCATAGATTTCTTGATGACCTACAGTTTTAAAGTTTCTTAACTGGCAACTACCAGCTGAAATATCAATAATCTCTTATCACTGAGCAGCTGGCAGACGTAATCAGCTGTTAATGTTAATTCCACGAGTTTGCCAAACTACTAAATAAAACTTGGCGAACAGACTTGCTCCTCTAGGCAGTGCCTACAACATTATGCTGAGTTAACACGCAGCCCCTGCTGTCTCATCTGCTGCGTGACCCCTCAAATGGGATGACTATAGCTAGACATGGTCGAAATCTATTTTAACCTTTAGCTAGGGGACTTTTTTCCATTAAAAAACAAAAAAAACAAAACATTATTCTCAAAGAAAGAATAGAGACATATTGCATTATCAAGTAAAGTCTAATGCTGTTATGGAGCTGTTGACTTATGAATTATTTATTAGTTCTGACTGAGCAGCTGTTTGCACTGGCAGAGTATGAACCTGTAACATTAATGTCAACAGGATGATTCAGTTTTTTTTATTTATTTTTTTTGTTCTTTAGTGTTAAGAATAATTATGGCTAAGTACACCGCTAATGAAGGCTAGTGTCTCAGTTTTAAAGCCCTGCAGTCCCATGCATGTGTTCTCACTGGCTAATGAGACCTCTGCTCAGGTTGAGGTTGGACAGATGCAAACTTAATGAACAAATAAATAAGATTAAAGTGCGACCTCTCCTCTTCTGTGCTTAATAAGTGCTACAAAATTACCAGAGGGTGCCAGAGATGTCAATCAAGCACAGTCACACACTCACATGGTCCTCACCAACTAAATATAGAGCACCTGTGTAGGTTCAGCATTGTTACGTGACAACAGGCTTTAATGGGGCTAATAGCTGTCATGGATACTGCTTAGAGGAAAATAAACATGCAGACCCCAACTCAGCAAGGCCCCAATGCTAGTGCATGCAGAAGATGTGTCATTTTTTCATTTTCATCCCCGCCCCTGCTCTTTGACAACAACAGGCATATGAAGCTCTCTCTTTGACGTTCCAATATATTACAAATTGGCTGACAAACAGTAGACACGAGAGAAAAACAACACCTAGCAACATTAGTCACAGGTGGCCTTTAGGGTAACCGAATTTCCAGCCTGATTGAAAATAAGGGTCACATTAATACCACAGTGTGGATTGGTTCAACTAATTTTGAGTAGTGAGTCCTTCTAAATAGCGAGCTCTAACCTTGTAGCCTCAGTTTGACTGGAAGAAGATTTCCATTAGCAGGGAAGCTGCTTATATGCAGACTGAAAACAATTTGCTCACTTGTGTGTGGGGAAAGAACTACTGATAAGTGAAGCCATAAAACTAAAGCTGATGTTTTTCTGAAGGATAAAATGTGATATTGCTGTGAAAGAAAATAATACCCCTGCACAGGCCCTGGCACCTCTCACAGTTTATAACTGGTTGCACACAGCAAACATTACTTCATGGCACTGTGAGAAATCTTAGAAGGCGAAGAGGCCGCTGGCTCAGGCAGCTGTCTCTCGGGATGTCCAAGCACAGATTCAGAATACCAATCAAACTGTCTGAGCCAACATATACAGTGTTGTCAGGGTTAAACCTGCTCTACTGTTATTCTGGTGATCAGGGACACAGCTTGAGTATCTCCAACCTGATGTTATTCTGAATTGTTGGGCTGTTTATGACTGAAGAAGAATTGGTTAGCTAATAAAGAGCTGTAACAACTGTTTGATTTGATGTGTGTTAACTAGAAATTACTCATGGATATATATCTATTTGTGCTGTTAGTCATTGTGAGTATTGTATTTTTGTATAGGCTATTCATACATACATACATACATTATGCTTCCTCCGTGTTAGAGCCATTATCACTTTCACTAGTCATGACCATTCAATTCTGACTCATTTGCACTTATGTCTTATTTTATGTTGATGACATCGCACACACACACACACACACACACACACACACACACACACACACACACAAAAATGTAATCATTAATGAAATAGAAATATATCATAAACAACATCCTGGTAAATAGTCATCTGCCTGCTCAAAAATTTTAATTCCCCCCAAGAATGTGTTGTCAAAAACCTGGCTATTGTGAAGCAGACGGCCAGCATGACTCTACAGTGCCATATACTCTTTGTTCACTCTTTACAAACCTGCTTAACTTTGTACCAAAAGGCCAGGTCTTGATCACAGCCCCCCTACTCAGACACAGCCTGTCAACTTACTGCCTGATGACTGACTGAAGCTCTTTGGCTTTCATACACACATATTTTCATCACTGTGCTATTGATTACTAGGCTATACAGGAAATGACCATCACCACTTTGTCAGTATATAAAACTTTAAATATAAAATGTCAGCTTATCAATAGATAGATCGATCTGTTGAGTATTATGACAGTGTACTAAAATACTATATAGTAGCCTCAGTAGACCACAGTGAGTAACGTAAACACTGCGTTATTATGGGAATGTTTTGGTCATGGCGAGCTGTACAGGACAAATAGTCCATGGACATAGACAGAGTGAAGCTAACGTGTATCTGCCCACAGACACTGGACGATGTCTCGGCTACTTAACACACTCACATCGCACCTTTTATTTCCAAATCCGTTGCACCTGTCAACTAATGGCGCAGGAGGAGGAGGAGGAGGAGGAGGAGGTTCCCACCAAGCTGTGGCCTCAACCTTTAGCCTTGGCGTTTAATACATGCACCTGTCGTCGTGAAGGCAAAGCTTACCTGTCATAACTCCATCTACTGTAAGACATGCTCCTGTTGCTGCTCACTCCCTCCATGTCTCCCGCGGGTCTGGGTTGGACCGGACCGGATGGCAAGACGACGGAACAGAAAGAACACAAAGAAAGAAAACAGAAAAAAAAAAGGAAAAAAAAGAAAAGAAAAAAAGAGAGAGTAAACGCGGCTCTCTCCGTCCTCTGCTCACTAATGGAAACGCCAGCTGGAGGAGTCGCCGTTAAATGAATGAGCAGGGAGGCTGTGCGGAGCCAGACGCTCTCCTATAGGCTGTTTACCGCTGAGCGCGGGAGCGCGAGCTGTCGGGATGTCACGGTGCGCGCGCTCACATGTGCCTCATTCACGCGGACCCGCGCCGTTGATTAATTTTACAGACCGAGTCCATCCAGGTTGTGTCCCGTTTGTCGATAGGCTCCGGTCTAATTAAACAGGGGGAATGAATGGATGAAAGTGTGATTTGTTTGTTTTGATTATTGGCATCTCATGACTGCTTCATGGCCAGCAGCAAACACTGACCCTTCTCAATCATTTACTGATCAATGCAACAAGGCAGATACCAGCTGTGCTACTGCCCACTATACAATTCTCATCTTTTCATTTATTTCTTTTTATTTTATTTCTTTCTTTTTTTTTTTTGAAAGGCTGAATGGACATATCCACTCCCCAGGGGCTAACTTGCCACGGACGACATTTAATTAAATGATTTGCTGAATATATTATTAAAGAATAGAAGAGTCTGAGCATAAATTATTCAACATTAACGCAAGATCCCTATGTCACAAAATACACAAACATAGCATACTTATTATAAAATAATTATAGAATGTTACAGATCTCATTGATTGAAATGCTGATATTGTTGAGTGAAATAGATGTGTTTATACCCATAAAAGCAAAATCACTAGCACAGGAGTCTGTTACCCAGGCAGCTAGATCAATCTTTAAATGTTTAATCTTACATTTTACATACATAATTTTCCTTCTGCGCATATGGAATTTCTTGTAGGATGCTGTGTAACATTAGGACATAGATTAAGGTGACCAGACATCTGAGATGAAAACCGGGGACATTTCCAGTGTTCAGTATAGGCCAAATCCAAAGGACAGGTGTATGCATTGAAATGTTAGGACAATAGTGATTCACAGGAAATACGTGGACAGAGAACAGGGGAACGACAGGCTGCCAGTAGTCTGACCAGGCGGGAGTGAGCCAGTGACTCCTGTTCAGAGAATCTGCACCCACACAGTCCGTGCCCTAAGCACTTGACTATCGAGTTTCCAGGCTATTAACCATTTTTATACTTTGACATTATCTTGGTAACTGTTATAGTTCATTATAGTTCACACACAGAAACATCTATAATTCAAATCATCTGTAATCTATTATTCAAACATGTTCCATATTGAACTGATCCAAGATGTGCTTTGCTATGTCCTGTATTTTTGATTATGTAAGGGAGATAAATATTACACATTAGACTATTAAAGCAGGGCAATTTGTATGAGATAGCAGGAAACCCTGCTGTTCTCCCATTGATTGTCACAATATTTTCCACTAGCCAGAGAATGAGCTGCTCATTGTGGTCTGGACTTACAAATGTATCTCAGCCAGTTATTTTGTTTGTTTGTTCGTTTGTTTTTGTTTTTTTGCTATTTTTCTTTTCACGAAGCTTAAACAGATGGAGAAAAAATACAACGAACAGGTCTGAGCCACTTAAAACCAATTGGTCACTGGCGACCAGTTTAACGCTGTGCAGAGTCAAGTAGCATCATGTAATAAGATATAAATGTTTGTAAATGTTGATATGAAATATTACTTCACATTTTTAGTTCAGACAGACTTTCCACAATACAATTGTTCACTTCATTTTACAAAAACCAGAGGAACAACAGAATAATTGATTCAGATTTGTCTGCATCATAAACCAGCAAGATGGCCACACAGAGTGACTCCAACTTTGAAGGCATCCTGAAGTCGACTCTCTGTTTCCATTATTTATATTCCTTTAGTCCTTTAAGTGTCAAAATCACTTTTTTCATTTTGGTATTCCAGGTTGTGAATATTTTCATCTGAAGTCCATTGCAGACAGTCTCCACTTCTTGAAAACAAGTTTAGGTTTTGGGTGTGTTTGTTTACTGCTCCTGACCGAAGAATGAATGAACCTAGAGACGGTGAAAAAAAGAAGGATCTGATCTAAATCTATTTTGATAAACCAAGGATGTTTTAAACACAATGATTGACATTTGCCTGCCTGCTGTGAAGTCTGTCTCTCTGGTCTGTTTTCCTAAAGTTCATCAGGGTAAATCAGGGACATTTTTGGGGACAGCCCCACAAAAAACCAGGCCACTAAAAATTGGGACTATCCCCAGAAAAAAGGGGGTGTCTGGTAAATCTAAAATACATTTTTCCAACCATGTATTTTGTGGTTGAATATGTATTGAAAGGTAATGGCTGAATGTCCAAAGATGCAACAGCACATGGTCTTTTATGTAAAACACTTTTTAAACACAAAATCAGTGACAAAGGTTGCAAAGCTCTGTAGAGGTAATGGACTGTTCTGTCTGTCTAGACTGTAAATATTGTAAGGGATAACTGTGCCATAGTGATGATGTCCTTTGTGATGTGTTTATGCAACCCTGGAGTGAGTTTTAGACATTAATAATTATTATTAATGAAATGAATAAACTGTAATAAATGATAAATTAGTCAGGATTTACTATTAATGATAGTTTGATGAGGATGAAAATGTTGTGAATCCTATGCTACAGACTTCCACAACTATGGGAAATTTCAAACTGACATGTTAGACAGTGCTCTTCATCAACACACATGAGAAAGTATGATTCCTTGGGTTTATTGTTTCTCAACACACCTTCAGGAAAGCAAGTGTGCCAATGCATGCAAAGATTTTATTCTAGGCCAGCCGCAGGAGAATTGAGCTGAACTTGAGAATTACTATGAGTATTTGTTTTTTGTCTTTATAAGTATTCAAAGCATTGAGCTATTAGTGCTTACATTGAGATGATGTAATGCAAGGTATACATGATACAAACAGATATTTAATTGTCAAAATCTCAATCAAAATCTCAACTTACTCTTAATCAACAATCAGTATCTGTCAGTAATGTCCAGACTGCAAATATAGCTTTGTACATTTTGCTCTCAAAGGCTCAAATGTAGAATGAGAAAAGACAGTATGCAGGAAGTTTGAGAATCTGGATCAGTGTGTGAGTTTACACACATATAGCAGAGGAAAATGTGTTATTACATTGCTTCTAAAAAGGTATTTTTCTCAAGGCGCCCCAGTGGCTCACTGGTAGAGTGCATACCATAAAGCCACCCGGGCTCAAATCTAACCCATGGCCCCTTGCTGTACGTCGTTCCCTCTCTCTCCCTGACTTTCTTGTCTCTCTGTCACAGTGGTTACTTGAATAAAGGCAAAAAAAATGCCAAAAAAAAGATATATTTCTTCTATTCAGTGGGTCTATGATGTGGCAGCAACATTCAACAACTGGACTAAAGCCTCTTGGGAATTCAATAAACGTAGAAAAGAAACTGAACACAGAGACACAGTTTATGTTGAACTTAAACCAGTGTGCATTAGTGTATATCTGAACAAACCAGCAGGACAAAAACCTCAAAATCCAATTTTGCAGTTGTTTTCAAAGATACGAGTGGTCATATTGATGTTATACCAGTTGGCATCACACTTTAAATTATGATGGGATAGTGCATTGATTTCTTGAATCCTGTCCATCAAAGGTTGCCTGCAGCAGTAAGCACTGACAGGACTCAGTACAAAAGATTCAGGTCTGTGCAGCTTTTTTTAATCTAAAAGAAAGATTCTCTACCCCATCTGGCTCAATGACAGATTTTATTTTAGCACCAAAAGCTAGACACAGGGCAAAAGACACTGATAAGGAAGAAAAAAACAGTATGATTTGGAAGTACACTAGGATTTGCAATGAGATGGGAAGTGGGTATTTCAAATCTCAGTAATTATAATTGATTTGTGTGGTTTAAAGCTCCTTTCTGAAGACCAGAATCATTTCTCAAACTGTCTCCTACCTGACCTGGCATTTCACTCTGAGCTGGTGCTGAACACCCCAATATAAATATTTATACTCCTTTACGAAGCCATGATAAGAAAAAAACATTCTTGGTCACATCTGGGTAAAATATCCAATTGTGTAAGTTTGGGCCAACAGTCATCTTCAGTTTAAAATAAGAGAATTAAATATTCCTCTTTACATATATACACAGCTGTGCTGTGAACATGTATTCACTTATAAACATATAAAAATACTTGTCAACTAGTTTGATAAGAAAATAACGTATAAAAGTAGAGTAGAAACATTTAATCAAGTCCATTACTTCCATCATCTGATTTTCTTGTTGTTTATATTACAAGATGATGATATGAAAAACAAACTGCAGTACTTCATTTGTATGCCTGAACAGAAGTACATTAGTGGAAATTAAAGGCAGAACAGTATTTTGTCTGTGGCGATGATAGCTCCACAGGTGGAAGGTCCGGTGAGTTCAAGTCCCGTTGGAGACGGGTTGTTTTTTTTTTTGTTTTTTTTTACAATGTGCATCTCAGTACTTCCACTTGTCCTGGTTTTCCAACTGGCAGACCATTGGGGGAAAAAGTTGTATAACAGAATAATTGAAGGACACAAAATGAATACATTGCCACTGTGTTACTGGAATGATATAACAGTAATGTGATCTATATTGTGTGTATACAAATGTTGGACAGAAATGATGCATTATATTGGAATGATCTGAACTAAATTGAGCTCTGAAATCTTGATTTGCAACAAATGGATTTGTTAACATCACTTGTCAGAAGTTGAATATTGAGCAAACAGCGTTCAATGTTTTCAAAGTGTTAGTTTTCAAAGCTACACAATGTACTATCATTAAATTTGTCACTACTGCTTTTTAGAAATCTGAAACAATGTTTGATGTCCAATTTTGACAGAACCACCACCTTCCAGCAAAACATTTAGTTCAATTTGCTACTTACGGTACACTGAGGAGATGGCACAGAATAAAAACCCTTCAATCTATAAGACTCAAAGAAATCAGATACAGTAGATACTCCATATTTGGCAATTGAGATGCAAGCTGAAACCACAGACAAAGAAAATAATCCACTGCAGATTGCTAGAAAGTTCTATCATTGTAGCTTTAAGGGCCGTCTAGGTTTCATATTTATATACATACTTATATATTCACTTTCATATATGTAAAACCAAACTCAACCTCACACACTGTACTGTGGTGATTTAATAGGTCATTAGAAATACACTTTTAAAATCACAACAAATGTCACTTATGTACAGTAGCAGATTAACACATGGGAGTAAGGATGGATATGGCACAACCTACACAAAGCTTCATAAGATAATTTCTCTGCTCTGATCAGACACTGGAAACTAAAGAAAGTCATTAACATTCTGGATATATAATTTTCATTCAATCTCGGTTGCAAGTACAAATGTCACTACAAGGCAAGAGAAGTCCTTCAGAGTACAAAACATTAATTTGTCAGGCTGATCTAGAAGGCAATGTTTAGTGTTGGGACTCTCTCATGTGAATTAGATTACGGCTGAAGGTAGAGTGGTGTTAAAATTTGGCATTGTCAGTTGTCCATAGTGATGTCCTGGGAACAGCAGTTCCTGGTCAGAGTATCTCAGAAAAGGCTGTCTGAAGTCATGCACGTGGAGAAGGCAGCGGTCAGTCATCCACTTTGGATGTGATGTCAGGCAGAGTGGGTGGGGTAGTAGAGAGTAGCTGCATGAGTTACAGTGATAAGGCCGACTCAGACGATCACACAATGGCAGCCGCTCTTGTCTTTCTCTTTCCTTGTTGGCTCTGGCGACGGTGGACATTCCTGTTCTTGGAATTTTCTGGGAGTTGGGGAAGAGCAAAACCGTCAGGACACACTGGATTTCACTCTTATTATCACTCTTCTTTTTTTTCACACCAGATAGAAAATAGAAAACAAACAATTTTCTTCATTGATATCACATCACACGATCAGAATTTAGAAATATGTGAATCAAAATGCATTGTTAGTTGTTGGGTTGTTGCCAAGTGACCCATATCTAAATCTGATAAAACCACATACACAGTCGTGATCAAGCAGA
The DNA here is from genome assembly GCA_038496675.1 of Rachycentron canadum. Taxonomy (NCBI): domain Eukaryota; kingdom Metazoa; phylum Chordata; class Actinopteri; order Carangiformes; family Rachycentridae; genus Rachycentron; species Rachycentron canadum. Next base: position 11,909,516 of record CM076648.1, read on the forward strand.
GGAGATAAATAGTTTATACCTAAACATCTAATAATTTATGTATGATCTTTACTTTATGTAGACATGATTTTTTAAAATTATTTTTGGATTTTGCATTTCATGCTTTTCTTGGCAAGCTGACAGGAGAGAGATGAAAGCAAAAGAAAAGGAAGAAATGGGAAATGATACGCAACAACAGCGCATAAGTTAAAAGTGAAGCAGCAGCTTTGCGCTTCATGATTGATGACCTTGGCTGAGGGTTTATGCAAGTCGCTACCAGGGCACAAAGAGTCATGAATATTTAATGTTACAACAGTGTGTGTGTAACATGTACAAATGTTTCACTGTATTCTGTATTTGTCATACTTATCCATGTTTAGATTTTTGGCCAGTGATAGTGCCACATAAGGACAATATGTATATGGTGCCTTTGTGAACCACTCACCTGATTACTCTAACCAGCTCGTGGAAAGCTTGATCTACGTTCATGCGGATTTTGGCTGAAGCCTCCATATATGTGACCTTGAGTTGTCTGGCCAGCTGCTGTCCCTCTTCCTGGGTTACCTGAGGAGAAAGGAAGAAGAGAAAAATGACGGGCTGAAACCTGAATGTCAGCTGAGGTCTAGCATGTAAGAACTTTTCCCACAATCCCTCAAAACAAACCATGTGTTTATGAAACACTGGTATCATGTTCTGACAAGCAGAGATGAAGCAGTTACGAGAAGTTTGCAAGATAGACCACACTCTTTGCACACATACTCACTTTTAATGTAATACTTGCATACAAACAGTGGCTGAACTGCATCCAGACTACGATGTTACAGCGTGAGTACTCCCTTCACCAGCTGAGTGTACATGAGTTAAGTCCTTTCATTAAAGCTTTTAAATTTGAGTGAGCACAGATAATGCACTTTGATCATTGATACTGTATTCCAGTTATCATGAATTTACGACCCTTTTGCTGTACCCAGTCTGCTCTCTTTCAGTTATGATCAGTCCTTGATAGTCGACTTTGCTGTTAATGTGTTAACATAACATTTGATCCCTGCAGCAGCAAAGTTGAATAAATCAAAGATAAACAAATTATTTGTGCAGATAGATACTGCAGCGGAACTCAGCAGCAGAGCTACATACCATTAGTGTGTAACACACATGTTCAGACTTTCACATCAAAGTGAAAGTGACCCTTAATAGCACTGAAAGCAGAACTTTCTAACTTAACTCCTTTTCTCAGCTATAAATTATATTCACACAACATTAAAAATCTACATTCGTGTCCAAATTCTGCCACACTGCTACTTTTCTCCTTGTACTTTTTGTCCAGTTGTTCAAAAAGTGTCCTCCAACCAGAGCTTTCACAATGTCATGAGCCATTTTTCTTTTAACCCTAGGGTGCACCTTCCTATAATAACAAAGTGCACTGTGGGTCAGTATTGTTCATCAACACCAAAAGTTTTTGTACAGATGTAACATTTTCAATTGCATTTTATTGAGTAACTTCTCAAGTGTAAACTTACTACACACTTAAATTAGGACGTAGAATACATGTGGGACACAGCTGAGGTCTGTCTGCACCCTCTTTGACACAGCTGTGCATATAATCTGGGACTGATGCAAACACAAAAGGGAATCAGCTCCAAAGACTAGGCTATATAGGGTAGCAAGGCATAGCAAAGGGTAGAAAAATGTATGATATTGACCACCTTTCGAATAAGGTTGGACATGTTGCTCTGCTAGGTTTGGTGGATATTATAACATCTACAGTTTTATGGGAACCGCTTAATCGTATGGAAAAAGGTGGGAAATAAGAAATAAAGAACCATCACAGGTTTGTGTCGCATAAGGCTCAAAATACTGAAAACTGATTTTAACAAGTAAAAAAAAAACACTGATAGTAATTAGCTGCTTGAGCCTGTAAAATCCCCTTTCACCATAAGGGGGCGGTGTGGATTCACTGGAGGAAATGACAAGTTACAACATACCAAGCCAGATAATTCATCATTTCATCACACTCCCTTTTCTGCATCCATCCTCCCCTCCTGACAGCACCATCGCTACAGTCTCGCTTTTATACTTTCAATCACATCCTGTTCACATCTTAGCAGCTAGCTGTTAGCAGCTAGCTTAAACTGCAGCTCTTGCTTCCACTTTCAAGTATGCAAATGTGAATCTCTAGAGCGGTTGATATTATTTCTTCAGACCAGTCAGTGTGTTCAGATCTCTGGACTTACTTGTCTCTGTAGTTCCAGGTCTGCCTTGTTTCCTACAAGGATCATTGGGAATTCATCTCGGTCTTTGACTCTGAGAATTTGTCTTTGGAATTTGTAGATTTCTTCAAAGCTGTGAAACATATTAAATGGTGTTATTTATTGTTTTATTTCTTTATTAATTATTATTTCTTAACAGGTTATCTGGTTTTTACTTGTGGATGCATACATTAAACTTAAAATATACATGTGTCAGAAGCTCCACCTGCACAACTAAACCCATTACCCAGAGGTTGGGGTCATCACCACTGTGGATCAAACTGAGGGGTTCAACATGTTGGCAAAGAGGAAAAAGTCCACCACATTATTACAGAAACGAACAGGCTCTGCTCAGTGCACTGACCTGACTGTGGTCTTACTATAATATAATTGTTACTATAATTTTTTTTTTTCAACCAAATAGCAGATTAAAAAAAAATAGGGGGAAAAAAAGAGGCAGAATGAGACCAGAAGCTCACGTTGGCATTCCAGCCACGGGCCCACAGACAGCTTGGTGAGCACATAGTAAATCTGGAAAGACTTGACTAATATAAATGGCGGAAGGAAAGACTGTTTACAATATAAACATGGGGAGGGGGCTGTGGGTGGGGGCAGGGGAATGCAGCTTTCTGCACTGCTGGGCAGGGACACAAAGACAGGGAGGGTGGGGTGTGACAGACTGACTACAAGAAGAATACAATACAGAATAATGTGAAAAATATCTTCAAGGTGACTTACGCCCTGATAAGTAAAGCAGCTTAAAATCTAACTTTTTTAATCAAGCCTGATACTATTTATGGACTGTAATAGCCATTTACTGCATTTACATCAAGTGATTATCTTTCTGTATAAAAAGATTCACTGGAAAACAATGCATGTATGTAATCCAGCACAATTTCATCTCATTGATGTGTTGACTATTCACTCTTACTTTATTAAACCAACTTTACTCTGCAGCTTAGCTCTGTTGTATTTCTGACAAAGTAGCAGCTAAAGTAGTGTTTGCTGTATTACTCCACACTTGCCGTTACTATGGTTACCATGGGTGTCTGCAAATCAACCAGGACTAAAATTTTAAGGATTAAGGTTTATAGTTGATTTTTATAAAAGATTTTATCTTTAAATGGATTCCATATTTATTCTATTCTATTAATTTTATACACAACTAGGCTATCTCTGTGCTAGTCCGCGTGCTATTGTTTCAATAGCATATGGGCTTTAAATAGAAAGCTAAAACACTGATAAGTGAATGTAAGAGAACAGGATGAGGGAGGAAGCGTTGAGAACAAAAGAAAATGACAACAAGAACAACAGCAAAACGGTCCGGAAGTGCAAGTGGCAACAAGTGAGAGTATCAATGCAAGATTTATGGTGACAGGCAGATGAGGGGAGAAAGCGGGTGTGTAATTGTGAACAGTAAACAGAGATGTGCTAACAAAAAGAAAGACAGAAAGACAGAGACGTCAGTGTGCAGCAGTGAGTTTGCAGATGACGAGAGCTGCCACTCACCTTCCCCTGTCAGTGACTGAGAAGACGAGCAGGAAGCCCTCCCCTGTCCTCATGTATTGTTCTCGCATGGCTCCAAACTCTTCCTGCCCAGCCGTGTCGAGGACTAGAAAGTGTGCAAACACACACGTTGACACAAAGACAGAAACACACACACACACACACACCAAGAATAACTTGCAGCAAAACATACAATTGCAATCAGTTCTTCAAGTGCAATATAACATAAAGAAACATCTGTGTTTTTGTTTGTGTGTCTCCTGGTTGTGTTAGTTTAGCAAAATGCACTTACTGTCAAGCCTGGCCGCCCTTTCGTCAATTACACACTGCTTGGTGTAGGAGTCTTCAATTGTGGGGTCATAGTCAGTGACAAAGTAGGACTGCAGGAGACAAGAGACAGGACAAAAGAGACAGGTAAAGCTGTAAGTATATCTGGGGTTTGTAATTATGACAGGTTCAGACACAAGCTGTGACCCAAGTATTGGGTATATAATGATCTTAGCAGTGAATAAACAAGAAATAAATGTGCTTTTGTGTTTTATGCTAACAGGAAATTAAGCATTCTGTGCATGGTACAAAGGAAAACAAACTTCAGAGTAACACTTTGTAATTGCTGATATTTTTTGTTTTCTGAGGTGTTTCTGGAGCTTGTCCACTACTTATTTAGTGCAGTAGTGAGCTGTTTTTCCACTTCTTTTGTGCATTGCATGACACCACACTCAAAAAAGTTTATTTAAGTGTCTCATTCCTCTGAGTCTACTTTATTTTGTCACTTCTCTTGGGTGAACATGCAACCATACAAACTGAAATCCTGCTTCAAGTGAGCACTACGGATTTGTGACACAGCTACAGTGACTAAAATCAGCTGCCCTCAAAAGGACTGACTATTAGAACAAACAGCCCCTCCTTGTATTTTTGGTTAAAACAGCACACACAGCCTTACTGACCTCTACCTTTAGTGCTGCTCTGCAGACAGGAGGCAAACACACTGTCTGCAGACACTTGCACAAGAAGTGTGAAGTAAATATTCCCTCGCACAACAACCACAGCTTAAAGTTTAGAGAGCAGGCTGGTTTTCATGCTAATAACACATTTACGAGACGTTCCCTCCGTTTCAACAATCACACTGCAAACTCCTTTGATTCTTTCATTCTGGGGCCAATATCTGGTCTCCTAGTAACGTAAACTGCAAGGGTGGGGCCAGGGGGATAGGGAGGAGGAGGAATCATGCATTTTTTACATTTTTCCCATGTTTTGTAGTTCTTGCTCTCCTCTGGGACTAGTTAAGTGGTGACAGCTGAGGGGAGTACTTGGGGAATGTCAAACCAAGGCCCTAAAACATGGAGTGATCACGAGAATGTAAACTCCAGACAAGATTCCCTGTCGTTCCAACAATAAATCAAATTAAACTTTTACAGTTATACAGTAGTGTTGTTTGTGCATGAAAAACTGTTTGCTGTTTTTTTGCAGCTGAAGGAGAGAAGAGAAGGCTTAGATTAAGTGAACTAAATGTCAAATCTCTGATACACTTGATACAGATTAAAAAAAAAAAAAAAAGAAGATAGTGAATCATTTCTGAAATTCTGGTTAATTCTGATGAGCCCAACTGATACATCTGTATCACAGATGTTTCTGACACACAGCTTACAGATATACGAATGTTGGCCATTTAAAGCCTGTTCAAAGTATATCTTGGTCAAAATGATCACATCTCTGGCACATTTGAGTTAATATTTAATATCTGAGTTAATATTTGAGTTAAGTGTCACCAGCCAACATCGTCATCAGATTTTTTTTTTCTCTCAAATATCAATATCAGTAACAGCCGCAAAAATCCATCATTAGTCAAGCTTGACTTCAGATGAGTGAATGTTTACAATTGTTATTTGTTTTGTTTTACGTCCTCCGCATACTAATGTATCTGTCCCCCCTGCAGCTTTCGGTTGCTGCAGGAAATGCAGGTAATCTCTCCCTCTCATTCTCCTGTCGCTCTGCAGCATCCAAGTATGCTGGCCTATGTCACATCCACTCACCACTGTTCAATAATTCATCAGTATTACTGTGTATCCTGGAACGTGCTTCACTGCACTGCATGGCCATTGTGCCTTCAGATGACCAGACAGAGACAGAAAGAGAAAGAGAGAAGAAAAAAAAAAAAAAAAAAAAAACTGCTTGCCTTTCTCTTGCCTCCCACCAAAACCACCACCACCATAGCTTCAGCACGTGACTCCGGCTTCCCGTCAACCTCTTATTCCTATTCTGTCAACCTCGGGCAGCCGCATTGAGCACCGCTCTCCTCTGGCTATTCCTCCCCTCCCTCTACATGCACGGGTAGTGTAGCTGCTGCACTTTGTTCTGGCCAAGCTGATTCTCCCAGAGCCGTCTCCTGTGATAGATGAGGCTGTTTTGCAGTGCCAGCAGCACCAGAGCCAGCACTAACAGGGGCTGTAGTTCGGCCTGGCAGGGCTTCAGTTGGGCAGCAATAGAGCAATGGGCTAGGTGCAGGGGAGCAACATGACTCAGGAGGAGTACCGATAAGTATGTGACATAAGCCAGCCTGAGTCATGTCCAGTAATATATGCCCTTATATTGGCCCATGACTTCATCAGATGTAAAAGGCTCCTAAAACAGAATAAATCAGGCTGTATGAGTCAAGCAGAGCTTTGTAGAAATAACTTCCACAAAGTAATTACTATATCTACCACATGCAACTCTGACTGGGTATCAAACCTCAATACTTTTTAACCATTGACTAAACTACGTCAAGTTACAATGAAACACTTTGTTGGGTATGTTTTTACATGATCTTTGATCAGCTATGACAAAAGGCAAGGCAAGGCAAGGCAATTTTATTTGTATAGCCCATTTTTACAAACAGTTTGCCTCAAAGGGCTTTACATAGCATCATAACAACATCCTCTGCCCTTAGACCCTCACATCGACTGAGGAAAAACTCAAGACAAAAACCCTTTTAACAGGGAAAAAAAGAGAAACCTCATGGTGAGCAACAGAGGAGGGATCCCTCACCCAGGACGGGCAGATGTGCAATAGATGTTGTATACATTTAACACTATTCAATTTCAGCTAATTTCCTGTTTGGTTCCATTGCAGGGCCAAATTCAAACACTGCTGTGTTTAAGAAGCCTCCCAAAAAGGGTTTAAGGGGAAAAAACAAATATATAAATATGCTTTTCAAAGTAAGGTATTAAAATACATTTTAGGTCAACAGCTAATTTCTTTTAGCTATCAATTAATTTGCATTTTTGTTTTCTCATTAATCAATTAATTGTTTAATCTATAAAAAGCCAATAAACATGTCCATGAACTTTTCAGAAGCCTCAACCAAAGAATGACAGCAACAATTCACTGATTATCAAAGAAAGCTGTTGTTGTTCACTTGCGTCAAAACTCAAGTATGGGACCAACATACTGAAAACATGGGACATTTTCAGATGCTACATGATATTTTTGCAGCTAAGACTGACATCAGCATGTTCACTGTTATCTACTAGACTATTTCACAGGTACATACTGAGAGGCAGACAAATTCATGGACACTTTTCCATGAAAACATTTGAAAACTGTCATGAGGAGACAGTTGACCGTCACAGCGGGGTCAACAGCTCAGTTCTTAACGTATGAGTTTAGTTTGGGAAGTGCATGCAAACACACACACATGCTGCACAGTGGCCTGTGTGCACAAAGTTTTAGAGTATTCACTGCTACATGCCCTCCACTCAAATAAAATATCCAACTGAGGGAACTTATTTAAAAAGAGTCATCTTGCTGTTTTACAACTTGTACTTTGCATGGAGCAAGGAATGATGCTTAAAAAGCCAAGAGGCAAAGTATCACTTTGCCAGTGCTGACATGACCACATCATGGGTGTTTATATTTGTGAGCTGTAAAACCAGGATTATTAACATTTTTGCCTCTGTTTAGAAGTAGTTGAGTTAAAGTTTAAGTGGATTATCAAACCAAGGAATATCAGGTTTACAATATTAAACAAAAAGCACAGTGGTTATACTGAAACAAAGTTGACAGATCATTACAAATACACCAAATACCAAAAGTCGGCAATCGGCAACCAAGTTGGCAACCAAGCTGCTGTACAGTTTAGATGTTGGTGGCAAGGTGGGTCACACTCGGCCCCAGTCAGCACTGCAGGAAGGAAACTCCACCTCTGAAGCCGGCAGCTGGCCTGGCCAAGCCCTTGGGTGGTGGTGATGTCACAAACGCCCTATCCCGCCTACCTACCAGAGTCCAAACCTGTCACTCAGTTCCCCTCCAGCATTCCTGCTATACATCCCAGGCCTCCACCCACATACAGCACATGCAGGCTCCTCACACCAGAAAAAAACAGCAGGAGGCCTGTGGCCTCACCTTGAATACAGGGATGGTAGATGATTCTCAGCTTTGTTCTGCTTAAATGACCTCACAAAGCAGAAATCCAAAAAGAGTCAAGAAACTAGGGCTGCAACTAATGATTTTCGCATTATCAAATAATATCTTGATTATTATTGTTATTTTAGAATAAAATACCCATCACACTTTGCCATATCCAAGTTGATAACATCTGATTATTTTGTCCAGGATCCAAACAAATTTATTTCACAATGATGATAGAGGAAAGCAGCAAATCATCACACTGAGGCTCGAATTGTTAAAATAAAATGATAAAAGGCATAAATTACTGAGTGATTATAAAGTGTGTTGTTGAAAAACTCCCTGTGGGTCAACTAATTGATAAGTGCTTAAAGCAATTTAGCCGCGGCTGATACGAAAACTATATCATCAGTGATAAACTGGGCAAATCTGTGCAGATTGAACCATTAAGGTATCAATGAATCACCAAATCAAGTGGAGGAGCATGATTTCTAAACCACCTATTTGATATTAGTGTCAAATGCCGTACATAGTTCAGTTTGTAGGGCTTCATGATTTGAAATAATACATACATTTATTTCAAGCAAATGTTCAGGTTTCTTTTTGGGTGACTGCTCTTCAGTAGAGACATGAAGCAGTAAATCCTGTGTCTTACAACTGCTGGTTGCCAGCTTCAAGGAAAGCAAGAAGGGGTGATATGTGTAGGCGTGTAATCAACATCATGCTTGCACTATGCACCCACTTCCTCTCCACAAAAAACAGCCTTACTAACACTAAATATAGACCATTTTCCATCTCTGTCAGTTATCCTACTTGTTTGGTTAGAGCTGCCTCTTCAACTGTTAACTACTCTTACATTGTTAACTACATGGAGCAAAAAACTACAGATTCAGCACCAATGCGTTGAGATTTCCACAAAGAAAAAAATTAGACCTCAGGCTATTAAAAATAACTCTGCACCTACACAAATGAGGAGCAATGGTGTGTCTGCCTTCTACGTTGTCATAATGAAAGGGAATGCTGAGCTAAAACAAATAGTCATCAACATAGTTAGGAGTTAATTACCCTCTGCATATGGCCGAATGCCCAATGAGAATTCACAGACTTTGACTTGAGAATCATCAGCCATAGCTATTCTTTAATTAAAGAGAAATGTAAATTGGATGCCATTAAATTGTGTTATTCTAGGAAAAATACTGTCAGCATCTGCAGATTTAAAATATTCCCCAACCTCCTCATTCTCCCCACCAACACACTACACCCTATCACAACATTTTCCTCTGCTAAAGATGATACATACAAGACTGTTATTATTACTGTTATTTGGGAAGGTGGGAGACCTCAAATGTAAAGCATTTTCACTAATCTTATGTCTGTATATGGACATTTTATGGACTAACCAAAGACAGATAGGATGGAGGCTGAACAAGCTAAACAAAATGAAGGTTTGTCTTTGATCGTCCCATGCACATCCTCAAAACCCGCGCTTTTGTTTGCGCAAGTTTGATCAGAAGCTTTTTTCATGAAAAACTGAAGACAAGAGTACTGTGACTTTTTGAATGATGTGACTTTTTCAATTGCGTCATTGCAGTACAATAGTAGGACTCAGCTCCCACTGGCTTTACTAAGGTGCCTGTCTAAGACTCAATGGGCAACTCTCCCACATCACAAAGTACGAGCCAATTGTGTCAAATGCTTCATCCAATTTGGCAGGAATCTGACAGCCCAACTGAATAATAGGTGTCAAGAGTCAAGTCTTCCACCTCACACTAGGAAAAAAAATGTAATAAGAGTATAATTTACTAAGAGGAAATACATACACTTCCTGGATCAGGAGAAGCTATGACTCTCTTACATTAAGTGTTTAGCTTACTCTTAACCAAGCTAGTGCTTACTCGTAGCTCTGCTGACAGAGCAATACAAACTGACTGAGACATGAGCAAGAACGAGCTGGGTAGGAGTGGCCACCCCAAGGAGGCCTGGGTAGTGTGGGGTTGGGTGGCATGGGGTGTGGGGTGGGGGGTTGCCCTCCGGCTGACAGGTGAAACGTGCCATTTGTAAGACTTGTTCAGTCGGACAAAGCCAAGTGCAGCAATTTCAATTAAGGACACGAACTCCATGCCAGACAGTCCGGAGCCTACCAAGCTGCACCCTCCGCTAGACAGCAGTGATGTGAGAGATCATGATGATCCATTCCTCATCTTATGGAAGAATAAATGGGATTATATTTAAATGGAAAATGTAAACTTGAAAGTGAAATTCCACAATAATGAAATAATTAATTCAGTTTCAAAAATTTAAATGCTATTTAAACATTTTGACCTAAAATATGCAAGTAATATTAAGGTAACCACACTTAAATTTACATTTGGAAATTGTACAAAATGATGTTTTAATAATAATAAAATATATATATAACATATATATAATAATATTTATTATAATATATAATAAAAATGTTTTCCCATTTAATATGGTGATAGAAAGCCCATTTGAGTATGTGAAAATGTTTATTTTTTACTTAAATAACAGACACATATAGGGGAAATTACATTATCATTCAAATGTAGTCCCCGAGGCTTCCATACAAACTTGACATATGCACATCAACGTAAACATTTTCTGAAATATCCCTCTAAAATATTCTTGGAATATTTTGGGGCAAATCTCTGTCCACTGAAATCTAAGTTAATTTTTTTTACCCAAGCATTACACACCAGAGCAATGTAGCATGTATCAATTTAAGAAAAGAGACAATTGACTTGGGACATCTGTGTATCACTTCCTGTTCTCAAACCTGTGAAGGTTTAACCTTTGCAGAATCTCTGGGGCAAGACACTGAGCAGCTGTCGGTAATCAAATAGCCACCATAAGGGTTTAATCTTAAACAGATGGAAGTGAAGACCAATTCCTTCACATCTTGACACTGTCTGCGTGCCTCCATCGTCATCTTACTTGCCATGCTTCACGGGATTTCACACAAGTGACAGTGGAATTTGTGTTTGCTGCATTGTTTGGTCGAGTACTTAAGAGTGCTTGAAGTGAGAAATAGTGGAAAAAATAAGACAGAATGAAAGGTTTGAGGGGGAGGGAGGTTGTAGGCTACATGGAGAGGGAGAGCAAAAGAAAAAGAGGGGGAGGGAAAGGCATTAACTTCCTGTGGAAACACCCACCTTTCCCATGAGCTCATACACACCAGAAAGGTCACTTATTCAATACCTAATACACATGGAGAGAAAGAGAGCACACTATGTGTCCAGTGCCTTAAAGGGCCACTGGGGAGCATTCTGCTAAAGCTGGGAAAGCTTTAAGACAGTCCCCTTTGCTGCAAAGCGTTAAAGTTACTTCAGAATAACAGAAAGTTTTGATTGTCATTTTCAAAACTCTTGAACCACAGCTGCAAAGATTAATATTAATCATCATATCATAGATCATTGTGCATGCTCATCATCAACAGTGGAAACATTCCCATTAAATGTTTACAATTAGAAAATACAGTCTGGGTGTAGCACTAAACCTTGGCTTGATGCCAAATTAAATGAACCTGTGTGCATCACTTCTACAATATCTTCTCCTCCTAATGTACAACAGATCAATAGCCTGTCCCTTTAATCATTCTTCTGTCCTTAAATGCTGACAGACCAGGGAAACCCTAAAGGATAATTCACTTTTTATTATAACTTCTGCTTATAGTGTTCAATATCCACAAATATATATAAAGTAAAACAACTGCCTGAGCTCTCCACATTTAATGTAAATGCTGGGACTGCTAACAAATTAATTATACTAAATATTACACACATCACATCTCATACTAATCTTACGCATAATATTATTTTCATATTATTATTGCAATAACAAAAAAAAAGGATGAATTTTATGTCAGCAGCAAGTAGCACAGAAGGCTCTGGAGTTGGGGACAGCGCTCATGCAGAGAAAAAAGGGAAGGATAAATGTCCCACCAAGTAGGCCAAGTCCTGACACAGTCACCCCCCTGCTCTCCTGTGACCTCTCTGGCATTAAGACTTCAATCGCCTTGCTAAATATCAATGTGTGCTGGACTCTGAACACTTTTGAACCTGCTCAAAGGCGAAGAATCAAAGAGGTGCCATTTAAAGGCCTTTTTCCACAGGATCGCTGTGCTCAAAGCTGCCTGTTTGCGCTTTAGTCACACTACAAACTATTTCTTTAGCTCCATTTTGTTGAATTATAAGTGGAGACCTGTGCAAATACTTTAGAAGCCCACAAACTGATTAAACAGAACAACACAAAGACGGAGAACTGTATGAACCACCCTTATTGTTCTAGTTGGTCATGTGACATCACTAATGTTCCCCTTCCCTGCATTAAGCCTTCTCTAAGCCCAACCATTGATGGGTTATCAATGCCGTTTTCTCTACGGCCCTTCCTTGTTTTGTTGAGAGAGACAGGAAATAAAGACTTATTTTGATAGGAGGTACTCTCTAAAAAGACGTGGTGATTCCTCCTGACTGCATTTTGCTCTGGTGAGTCTTCATCAATGCCCGCTTTTGTGGAGGTGGGAAAACTTTGGCCCATGTGACGCCAAATGAAAATCAACGCAATTTGAGTGGAATAAGTGTATAGAATAAACTGCAGCGGGATTGCTGGCGCCTGGAAAACTACGTCTAAAATGTATTGATGGCTATTTAAAAAAAAAAAAAAAAAAAAAAGTGATTTCTTTGGTTAATAATTTATTATATAGCCTCACAGTTATTTATATTGTGTGTTTATATTGTGAAAATCTTTTGAGATCAGATTTTAACTCAGTTAAAGCAAAATAGGTATTTTTGTGTGTGTGTGTGTGCCACAAATGGTTTTGGGACATTTTGTCATTTTAAGTGATCTAAACATGACTGTGTCTGTCTGTCATTTCCTGTCTGTAGTGCACTAGATGCATTAACTGTAATGAACCGCTGAATGCTTCCTGACTAAAACTGTAATAAAACACATTTCCAGTGGAAGCTGTTGAAATGTGTGTGCAGCAGGACTTCGACAGGTCAGAGGTCGTATAATCAGCTGATATGAATCAGCTGTCGGGGACCTATTACAGACTCAGGGGTTGCCATGGTGATTTTATTGCTTAGTTTCTACTGAATGAGACATGTTTTGTTAAAAGAGGCCTCTCAAAGTCAGATGTACCAGTAAAAAAAAAAAATCATACCTTATATCACCTGAAGCTTTATACTTTAAAGAGAGGAGACTGTGCTGAACGCAGTTTTAAGAAACATTTGTCTGTGGTGTGAAAATTTAAAAAATGTTCCTTCCTGATTTTCTGCTCTTGGTTTACATTAGCATGAAAGGGGCAGTTTGATGTTACTCTTGCTACTTTGAAGGTCAAAGCTCAGATTCAGTGAGTCACTGCGTTTCGGTTATCACATTGTATGAAAGGAGACAAATTTGCATTCTTGGAGAGAAATCATGTGTAAAGAGTGAAATTTGTAGCAATGGGAATGAGTTGAACACTTTTTTTGGGCGGTTTAACACCATGTCTCACTCTGTTCCTAATGTAATTCACTCTAATCTGCTATGAAATCACACGTATTAAAGATATTAAAAAATATAAGTTTAATAGCTGAAAGTCTTGAGACACTTTTAAAGCTGAAATGAAGTCTCCAATTAAAAGTATGCAAAAGTAGTTAAATTTCAAAGAAAATTATTTTGAGGATTTGAACAATTCATTTTTATGTGAAAACATCTACCAAAACATTGGATTTTTCAGAAATTATGAGGTATATAGATGAGAAAAGTTCTCCTGGAGTGGAATATTTGTGTTGCAAGTTTTGATGTTTGAGTGGAGTTTCTTCAAACAGTGTGGGATTAGATAGGTGCCAAAAAACGGAATAAATAAATAAAGGCAACATTTTTTCACCTAAGGACAATACATGGTGGGATTGCTTTGTCAGCAGTCCTACCAATGAAACAAAGGGCTGACAGTGAGAAATGGAGCCATGGAGTTAATATAGTTAGGAAGTGAAGATTATAATATAAACCAGATACAGTATAAGACAAATAACACCTGCAGCTTCTTGAGTTGACCCAGAAAGCTTGTGGCCTTGTTAACATTTAAAACATAAAGTGATTTATCGAGAACTGAGTCTTGTAACCTGTCATCTCAGACAGCATAGTCTTTGCGTATGTTTTTGTTTCATTCTGGGTTTTATTCGGTTCTTCTTCCTCTGCTCGTCTTTGTGCAGAAGTCAGACTGCACATGCTCAAATCAACAAAGCATTACTGTGACGGCAGCTCAGTGAGAGGACACCAGCTGCTGCAGTGGCTGTGTGGACAGAGAAACTACTGTGACTGTGACTTTCAAAAATCCATATAAAGTCAGTCAGTGGAGTGCGGCTCACAGTCTATAGTCTGTGGTTTGGGGAAAATCGTATGGCTGACAAAATAATGGGAGGCTGATTGGTTCGAAGAGGATTCAAAGACTTGGTTTGCAAATTAGGATTTAAGATAAGAGAAGATCAATCATTTTTCACTGTATCGAAATGCCCATAAATTGTACCGTTTGTATTATTCCATATCAAGGAATGTTTTACTTTAGATTGACTGTTTATCTGCCTCGCTGATTGATATTCTGCATTTAATGTTCAGTTGGTAATAAAATTGTTTAACATGGCCATTGATTCAACTTAATGATCATTTTGCTGTATAGCTTTATACAGAGTCGTTGTTTCTGTTAGTTTGCCTCCCTTCGTTAACATAAATGGAGTGGACAAAATAAAAATCTCTACGTAGCAGAAATTTTTTTCCTAAACATCTCTGAAAAGATTCAGCTGTGAAGTACCTGCAGAGACTGTTCATCCTCTCTACCATCTCCTCACTTAACACTAGCACAATTGCTGAGTGTGTGTTTCTGCAGTGTACTCTGCTGCAAACTATAATTCTTAGCATGGGCTGATATGTCAAAGGAAATGGGGCCACTCACTGGCATCATGTCAGACACACAGCAGCATTACTGTTGTGTGCTTTTAGGATAGCAGTCCAACAACATAGGCAGCAGAAATGATATTACTTTAGCAGGCAGCTCCTCATAAATAAGACCTAATGGGAACATTTTCTCTCACTAATGGTCATCTTTTCCTGTCCTGTCCACATCAAGATCTCTCACAATGATCATAATCAATGATTGCCCACATCACAGACACAATTATTTCTGGTTAGAAGACAAATAGAGATGGGTGAAAAATTATACATAAAACCTGAATAAATGATTGGAGTAGAAATTATATGCAATGTGAACCATCATTTGAAGTCACTAGATATCAACCCAATAGACTGACATGTTAACGCCAGGTCACCCAAGAATTTAAAAGGCAAACTCAGCTTATTCCAAAGGCATCGCACAGTGAGGGTTGACCTGCTTTATATTTATCCTGTTAACCAGCAGTTAGTTGCAAACAGAGTTAAGATGATTGATAACCGTCAGTTTTTTTTTTCTCTGAGCGATAACAATGAATGACACGCACAAAATGCCGTACTCCAGCGGAGGCTTGTACTCTGTGCCAAGGTGCAGTGAGGTTTGACCAAACACCCCACGAGTAGCTTGTAACTTTTAAAATCAAACACTAGCCAGCTTGTCAGCAAGGTTAATATCAGTAGTGTGTGTGAGGGTCTGAGTTCTGCATGTTTTAAGTAGCATCTAGAGAGGCTAGATGCTACTTAAAACATTGTGAGAGGACAGTGTTTTGGTTAGACATGCATCTAGGCAGCTGTTGGCACTGGTGTGTGCCACTTTAAACAGCTAAACAGGTTTGCCAATACCAACTGGTGCTGGGGACAGTCGCATGCAGTTGTTCTGTGTGTGTTAGATCAGTTTAAACAATCACTGACTCAACTGAAGACAAACACTCCTAAGTGTATCTATAGATGTACCTGATGCTCTATGAACAGCCTCTCTGATTACAAATCGGTTTTAATATGAGTGGGAAAAAGACCCAGAAGCTCATCTGTTGGGGACACAAGTCACACATGTCCTTTGTCATCAGCGCATTTGGACAGTGAGTCGTGCTGCACTGTCACCTGTTGAGGGGTTGTCTCATTCCATGCCTCACCTCCCCCTGATGGACAGCAGGTGCCCCAGAGGCCTCTGGACACTGTCTGCATGAGACGTGCCAAATGTCCACCAGCTGCCTGGCAGGCAGCTCAGAATTTGCCATCAGTGACAAGCACAGACATATAAAGAACCATTAATTGTGTTCTATCAAATAAGTTGCATGAAAAATGTCCTCTAAATGTGCCATATGGCAGAGGGCAGGGCTACTTTAAATAACAGTGTACACAACGTTCAGAAAGATATAGCCAGCCGTACATTATACTGTACATACATAATAAACTCTAGTGTAGTAGTATGCTGAGTAAATGTAGGCTTCTCAAAAAAAATGGTGGACATACATTTGGAATGTCAAATATAAGACAGTGGTGAGAATGAGTTACTAGAATAAGCAGCATGTCTGTTTCCCATAGCCAGAGTTGTTGTTACATGACTCTGAGATGTGAGTCCTGATACTGTGGCCAGTTATTCTGAAACAGACAGATGTGTGAACACAGAACAATAGCCAAAAACAACACAGAGGAACCCGCTGCCCTCTCTCTGTCTGACTATCTGAAGGGCAGTGACCTGAAAACAAGTGGGGATATAGCAGGTGAATATAGGAAAAATAGCTTTCAAAAGGAAACTGTACATTACACATAGACAATTGTGTAACCTCAAAATGCAAGTCCTATCTAGGACACACTGGCTTTATACAGCAAGGTGATATTGTATATGAAATTGAAAAGCAGCTGTGAAAATCTGTTGAGATCAGTTTTTAAAGTAGGTTGTTTAATCAGATGAGCAACTGAATCGTTCATTGTGTATATAAATACCGAAAAAGGTATATCACACAGGGAAAAAAATCATTACAAGCTTTTTGTAATCAATGAATGGCGTCTCGCTGAAACACATGTAGTACAGTTCTGTTCTACTACTGCTCAACAAGCACAGAAGACACAAGCACACCAATCATCAATCTACAGTCCTGGCTGGGCCTATATCGTGTACATCCTCAGGGCTGCCTTCAGGGCTTCTTCACTTATGTCTCCCCTTGTTTTCTATGTAAACAGCATGAATGTATACAGAGGAAACTTGGTGTTGAGGTGAAATTAGAGACAGACCAAGGTGACAAAGCAGAAAGCTTCTCCTATTAAACAGCTGATCAACAAACATTATTCATTATTACATTATTCATTATTCTCCACAGAAACATAATATTGTCCTATTTTTTTCTAGCAAAGATCAATAAAAACCTTCTACATGTTGCCAGCAACAGGCCCCAGTGTTAACATTTCTATCTAATTCTTGTAGATTCCCGTGATTAATACATTATTTCCTGTATGCAAATAAAAGGATGAATGAAAGTTTGTAAATGTCTCCCTCCTACTGATGAATATTTATGCCATGCCATGTTCTGGTGTGACATCCATTTCAAAAGAGGATCTAACAGCACAGATTAGACTCAACTTACAGGTCACCATGTCAGTGTCAGTGTGTCAGTCCAGATACCCGAACAACACTTTCCAATACATTACTCTGAGGAGTGTGACCATGTTAGTCTCATTCATTACTTCTGAAAGAAGCCCAAGTTCTGTCCCAAGTGTGAAATGTTTTCTAAACACACGCAGCTTCACAAGAACATTCAACATTAGACAAATGAGTAAACAAGATTATACTGCAAATATGACCTGACGTTCAATGTTGGTTTTTTGTACTTGACGCTGAGTGTTTTCTTTCAAAAGGCAAAGACACACACTGCTATTTATTCTGTTCACTTTTTGCAGAATTAAAACAGCTTATGTACAAATAATTAATTTCTCTACAGGAAATTGTTTATTCAATCAGTCCAGCCTGACTATGTCCTCCACTGCAGATGTTTAATCAGATTTTTTCAATCTGCATATCATATTAAAATAAGTATATGGTTTTATATTCTTTTCAGTCTATGACTATAAAAAGAAAAATGTGTTGCTCTTTTTATCATTTCTTAGTTCCAGTATCCATTAGTATTATTCTTTCTTGTGGCTGTTCAGAGACAGAGAGAGAGCAGTGGCTGATATTATCATCTGATCGCAGATCTGTAACGTCTGGCGGGCAACACTCTGGATCACACTTTCGCCTCCAGCGCTTAACTTTGCTTTCCACAGCAGAGAAGATGTGAATCCTTTTCTGCTCATTGACACCACACAGCCTAACATTCATTTTCTCTCTCAAACATACAGTAGATTCTTTCAAAGTTTTACAAATGACAGAAGTTCACTAGAGCCTCTAAGTAATGGTTCTCACTCAAATCTATCAGTGTTGCATTAAAAGCTACGTATGAGGCTGTGTGAGTGGATGAGGTGGATAATCTGGTCTGATAATCAGTCGCATTTTTCTAAAAATGAAAGGGGCATCATACACTCACTCCTGCCAGATAATAAACATGGTACAGATAAAGCTCTTCTCTCACTGAAGGAATATATCTTGACTAACAGTAACAATGCAATACTATATACGACACATATCTCTAAAAGAGAAACCGTTACAAGTGATGATGAGATAAGAGTTATTTTGGAAAAGCAAAACTTGTTTATAATAAACATGTATGATAACCAAAACAGAGGAAATGTGCAGAATGAGGAAGAAGACTTACAAAAGGAAGGTGGACAAGCTCCATAAAAACATAGGTGTGACATTAAATTCACTCATATTAGTTCTTCTAATTGACAATGGATCCTCTTTACTATTAGACCAACTACAAAAAACAGGTGCAACATATCTAATCAAAATGTTATCAACCATTAAGAGCATACAATAAGCTGTATAATAAGTTTTGCCTCATGTTGTATTAATATTTTTACTGTGAATTTGGCTACTGTGTTCCTCCTCCCAGGACAGTCATTGGTTTAAGAGATGACCTGCGAGTCTCTTGAGCTTTGGGTGGGAGGGTCTTTACAGATCCCTAACTCCCATTTGCATGGACATTCCTTTGATGAGCTGCATGGAATTTTTCAATGCAACAGGATTGTATCTGTCCATGCATTTAAACAAGAAACATAAAGCCTTGGTGCTGCAGTCTTCATCATATCCCACACTGCAAAATAGTTGGATGACACAAACTGCATCACTGCAGTGATTACACATCTAACTAGAGGAAAGGCCATGTAGTTATTATTATAATCAAAGGGGATTATTTCCTTGGAAACATGAACATGCTCAGCAAATTTTATACAAGGCTGCCCATTACATAATAAGATATATAAGGTTATAATTATAAGATGTTTAAGATGTATAAATATAAGATGAAGAAAAAAAACTGTGTTGAAATTGAAATTGTTCATCTTCATGCCAACTTCCTCAGAAACCTGACTGTGTAGTTGAACAACAAGGGGGAAAAAAAGCTTGTGTGTATATGTGTGTGCTCTGGACACAACACACACAGCGCTACACGGACAAAACACAAGCCCTGCTGAATCTTACCTAACATATGAAATATGAAATATACTTATCATAGATTATATCTGTTTAGAGTTTGATGTTCCCTGAAGTACGACAAAGTAAAGACCAATAATGAAGTTGCATAAAGAGGACGGTGCAGATAGAAGAGCTACAGCACGGGATACAAAATGCCCAGTTCAAGTGATTTAATTCTAAAAGGTTCTCTTTAAATGTTTTCTTACCACAGGAGAGTTAAAACCCTTTCAAAACAGCACAGCGATGCAGGCTGAACTTGCAATGGTGGCCAATTTCAGCGGATCAGGGCATATTATCCGACCCTGTTCGTGACGCAGTGTTTAAGTATAAGAGGGAGAAAAAATGTTTCTTTCATATCCATTGCGTAAATACTAAGATGTTTAAAAATGATCAAACATTTTCTGCACCTCTTCTAAACAAGTTGGCAATGAGTTCAAGCCCTCTGGAAACAAATTCTGCTCTCTTCAATCTATATGCTGTAAGCTGGTACATCAATTTTTAATAAGGAGACAGGAGAAATAAATCCTATAAAATTACAGCCCCCAATACAGGTGGAACTTGGCATCAGTGTCTCACACAGGGTTTGTATGGGAAAGTACTGTGACCAGTGTAGCAGCACAAGAGTCAAATGATATAGGAATAGAATACAGAACCGTAACACTGACTTTGTGAAACTGTGCTCAGAGCATCTATCTTATTAGATATGTTATTTTATGATTGTCTTGGTTACATACACACACATATTAATGTGAGTGTAGCGTTGTTACTTTAAAAAAATCAGAATCCAGCAACTACCTATGATCAAAATCAATAAAAGTACTTTCAGCTATGATAAAGACACTTCATGCGTTAACCAGACGGATGATTCAAAGGCAGGATTTGTTTGCAATTACAGTTTTGTGTGTTAGTCACCCAATACAATTTACGAAAGTGGACTTTATTCCTCTAGGTGACACATTTCAGCATCATTAAATATCATATCATGTTGGTGTATTTGCATGAGCATTTTTTTACTTCATGGTTTGAAGTCTTGTGAAACCCAGCAAATCGTTTACTTGTTTCATTGTGGTTATGCTCTATGAGAAATCAACAGGTGACTATCCTACGGAGCTAAATAAACAGTGTACTCTCATCACCTGCCTTCACAGGCACACACACACACACACACACACACACACACACACACACACACACACACACACACAC
>CM076648.1:11930690-11968984 GCA_038496675.1 Rachycentron canadum
CACACACACACACACACACACACACACACACACACACACACACACACACACACACACACACACACACACACACACACACACACACACACACACGCACCTGCCACAGCTGAAAACCCCACACTAAGACAGAGCTTACTGTCATTCGGTTCAGTCTTCCGTTACACAGAAAAGATATGAACTCCCTTAAAGGAGATTAAGAGACGGCGGTCAGAAAATAAATGGAATTGTTTGCACTCAGCAGTGTGGCATGTGACACATCACTGAGCCAGACAGAAAGCTACAAAAAACAGCCTGCATCCAAAAATGGGCTGAGAGTATGCCGTGCTCAGTGTTACATTTAACAAAGCCTCTCAACTAAGTCTCAAACACACAAGTGTTGGTGCAAACACTTTGCCTAAATGACTGTGGTTGTTTCAGAGAAATGCAGATGAAACAGCACCCACTGTCTTGAGCTCCAACCCTGCTATCATTACTATGTCTTGCCTCCACTTGCCTAAAGAGGGCTGCCTTATAATCCATGTTTATTCTATTGAATTTCTACTCATGGCAACATTCCTCCTAAATGACTTCATATCTAGGTAATAGCAGCCATGTTAGAAAATATGTGAGATATGTGGAAAGGGAGTAGGAGTACAAGAAAGACAAAAAGAGGTCGCTTGTGCAGCTGAGGTCTTGAAAAATGCTCAACTAATCTGTCTGGACTTGATCAGTCAGGATGTGCTGCTCTTGTACATGAACCTCCACTGCCAAGGGCTGCCACCACCCTAATATTAGCAAGCATGTGAGCAAGCAACACCATGCTTTTCAGCCAGCAATCCCACAACACAACATCTCATAATAGAGCGGTCTCATTCCAGCAGCTTCTTCAGTTACTCTGAGTAAAACATGCATGTTTTTGATATGTATTTTTTTCGGGGGTAAAAACACACCTACAGACACACACACCACCCCATATGCAGTCTTCACATGGCCAACGTGAGTCATGTTTTCCCTTACTTGGGACGCTTCCTCCCTCACAGACGTCACATTAAACAACACACTCAGCTCCACAACTTTTGTCAGATGACTCAATGTTATGTCATCCCAATGCTATTTTAGCTTGAGTCAACCGCTTGGCATTAGGGTGGCCAACAGCTCCAAGGGACCTGCCACTGTTATTATTGGAAATATCATCTTCTATTCTCTGACTCCCAGAAACCCCTGCTTCAGCACAGTAGGCTGTTTTTTGTCTTAGACTCCTCTATATTGCACCTTTAAGAAATGAATGAAAAATGTGCACAGAATCAAGAATCAAAAGCTGTTTTCAAAAGTTGGCAAGAAATGAATCATACTACTGTTACACATTTCCTGATCTCATCTCATCTCATCTGAACATTTTTTATGTGGGCAAAGGTGTTATACAGCTGCTTCTGTTTGCTAATTTACATTTTTTGTGTTTTTTGTGGAGAACATGTTTGTATAGTATTTTTAAAAAAAAACTATTAAACATGTTCAAATGGTACAAGATTGAAATGTGCTTCTTAAAATGGTTCATGTGTTATGGTCCCACTAGCCACCCCTAAAACACACACATACCTGCACACAAAAACTAGAAGTAGAGGTAGAATGTTTTTACTGGCCTATTTATGATACTAACTACTACTATGATGATAAATTGTCTTACTGGCAGCCTTGTATACAAGATTAAATTGTATTTCTGGCAAATACTGAAAAGGCAAATACTGAAAAGGTAGTAGTAAAAATGTTTCAAAGAAAGGGTTTTGGGTTATGAGGAGACTTTTGACAGTTTTATTTAGATAGGTACTTATTTACAGCCTGTACTGTAATAACCATGTGTAGTAATAATAATAATAATAATAAGCAATACAATTATTATTGGTAAAAGTTAAGAACTTAATATTTTAGCAAAACATGTTACGTTAATTAATACTGTGTCAAAATAGCCACTAATACACACACACACACACACACACACACACACACACACACACACACACATTCACAGTTCCAGTGATTCAGGAAGCAGGTCATGTTTTTCCATACAAAACTAGGAGGTCCTCAAAGCAGCAGTAGAGGGACTTCCTTTGCCAAAGGGCCAAATTCCACATGGTCCATGACCATTAACCCACCCAGGCTGACTCAGACCCCCCCTGATCCCCAGCCCCACCCCCAATCCTTACAACACTCAACATAGTTCTAGGGAAAACCTGGACTTCACAACCAGCTGTTAGGTCTTTTCCCCTGGCAGACAACTTCTAGAAATTTCTGAAGGAGACGCAGGTTGTCCTCGTGCAGTCAACATTGCAACAATGCATAAGCCAGTCGGCCGTCGGAGAGGAAATAAACCGTGGGTCACACTGAACACAAAATACATACAAAGTGGATGTTCAAGCAAAATCCCAGCACAGGGAAAAACATGGCAGCGTATACTGACACTCTTTAATGTTTACTTCCCAAATGAAATTTATGGCAACAGCAGGATGTGGGCAGTTTGATAATATCTTCTAAGAGACTGTAGCTGGCAGCGGTGAACTCACTCACCTAGCAGAAATAATACGGTTTTAGCAAGTCAAGAATGAGCTTTTGATTGATGTGGCTGTCTGTTACTCTGGCAGGAGCTCCAGACACTTCTGAATGGAAGCTGCATCTTTATTGTGAAATCTCTGTTAGCATGTAAATCCAACTTAATGCAATGATCAAACAAGCTTTGAAAAATCTATATAGCGTTGATTTCTTTAAAAGCAGATATTCCCCTCTTTTAACAAACATGAACATTTTTGAGATGAATCTGATATTATCGACAATGCAAAGTATCTCAATTACTTACTTGCTCTTCTCAGAGTGCTGTTACCATTAGCACACTAAATCAAGTGAAATGTCTTGTGAGTGTGTGCCTTGTGTTTAGCTGTAAATGCTCCCCTAGTTCAGGTCAGCAGGGTCAGTAGGTTATGGCAAAAATCTGTGCCACAGGGATATAATCCCTTTTTAGTTAGTATGCAGTTAATGAGCTTTTTGAACCCTCATTAGACACAACTCCCCTGAACACACACACACACAAGCCTTTCACCCCCACTCTGAAACGTGTGCCAGCCCACTATTGTCTGACATTGTGGAGACATGCAGCTGCCTGCAGTCTGGTCTCCTGGAAGCCAGAGCCTGCATCAGTAACATACTGACATGGGGGGGAACACACAAGGCAGAGGGCAAAGTTTGTCATCCCTTTCATACACAGTGTGTGTGTGTGTGTGTGTGTGTGTGTGTGTGTGTGTGTGTGTGTGGGCTTTCCTCAAAGGAGCTAAGTGACTAGTATGAAACCCTGGAAGGTCAAAGTAAGGCAGGCTGCATCTGCACTGTGCTGGAATGCAACCAGTGATAGAGGGAGGTAAACTGTTTACATGCCTTTCATTGTGACACATGAGTTTTCAAGTAGGCTGCTATAAACCCCATGAATTATCTCTTCAAGGGTGTGGAAGTAAACTTTTATTTCCAAGCATATGCATATTAGTGTGCTGCCTGCTTTGGATTATGTTCACCAGCAGCTTGCCTCAGTGAAAGTCTACACCTGAGCACAAAAGTTAATCATCTTTCAGTGGACATTTTGTGCTGCTGCTTATTTTACAGTCACTCAACCCTTAACGGGTTTTCTCTGTCTAGTTCACATATTTCTGGTGAGGTTTCGACTTTTTGGGGCTGAATGTACTTTCCCCTCCTTTGTGAGAGCTTCAGTGACACTCGTACAGAGACTAATGTGATCTTTGTGCAACTTTCTCTGCACTGCTCTCTCTTTTCTCGGGCTTTTTACACTCCTCCGCTCTCAGTCTTAAGTTTTCTGTCTCGGTCGGCTCATGCAGACTAAATCTGACTGGACTAAATCCGCTGCTTTCACTCTGCAAACCAAGTTAATAAAATTGCACAAGTCGCTTTCCTCATTTGACGAGTGGCTATAAACTGCAAAGTGGAAGTGGGTCCGTCGGAAATCATCGCGTTAAAGTGACAGCTGTTCTTCCCCGTTGAATTCACCAAATAATCCTCCCCACCTCCCCCTAACATCTCCCAACAGCCCTCGGTAAATAGTTGCAGGCCTCGGCAAAGTAGTCAAGAAGAAAACAGACCCCGATATCCGCTCGCTGGGCTCCCGTGTTTGGCCTGCCGCCTCTCTTTCGAGCAGGGAAATCAAAGCTTCGGCTGGGGAGGCTGGACGCTACTGACCTGGATGAACTGGATAGTCAGGGCTGATTTCCCGACACCTCCGCCGCCGACCACAACCAGCCGATACTTCTCCTGCACCGAGCCGTCCTTCCAGCCAGCCATCGGGGACACTTCGCTGCGCTCGTCGCCGCCGCCGCCGCCGCCGCTGCCGAAACAACCAGTGAGCAGCAAACACCCACTTTTCTCCTGTAAAACCGACGAGGCCCTGCAGTGCAGGCACCGGGGCGCGGACAGAGAGACGGGGAGCCGAAAATGACTGGTCGGTGTAGTCCGTCTCGGAGCGCGGGGCTTGATAGGCAGGGATACCGGAGCTACGGGCGCCTGTCCATACGCCTGTCCGCGCTTCTGCCTCCTCGTCAACACTGCGTTCAAGATGTGGACCCGATAGTAGGAGCAATCGGCCAGGCCAGTACTAGAGTCTGGCGCTAGGGGCCCTTCTACAGGCGGTGTGTGACTGCCTCAACACCCCCTATGCATACATAGCCTACTCTCTCTCTCTCTCTCTCTCTCTCTGTCTCTCTCTCTCTCGCACACGCGCGTTCGCGCACAGCCGTAACACACCCTGCAGCCCTGTCCTGAGACTCAGATCAGACACCCCTGCAGCCACATTCCTGTCCCGTCACACACCGGGGCAGCGCCTGCCTACAGTTACCACCACCACTCATGTAGTGATAATAAACGTGCCCCTGCAGCTTTGGTCATAATGCAAACCTCAAGCAGCACGAGGCAGCTGTATTTTCTTTAAATATTAGACTTTCTTCCACCACATCTTTTCTCACTGTGTTGTAAACCATTCATTTACCATTTAGTAAAGAGTTGAGACCACTCTGTGAAACATGACTTTAACCCCCCCTCCTGATTCACAGAGTACATTATTGGGGACATCATACTAATGCTGGGTAGTGCCTCCTTTTATTTTGATAACTGCCTCAGTTCTTAGTGTCAAAGGTTCCACAATATGTTGGAAACATTTCCTGTGATTCGGGTTCATGTTGACACGATTGTATCATGTCATTTCTTCAGATTTGTCATTTTGACAAGCTCCTGTCCCAGCACATCCCAAAGGTGTTTTATTGGTTTCAGATCTGGTGACTGGGGAGGCCACTGTGACTTTTGCTTTGTGATATTGTGATATGGTGTATTATCAGGCTGGAAGTAGCCATTATTGTGGCCATAAAGGGAAGCACGTGGTAAGCAACAAAATCCAGACAGGCTGTGGCATTCAAAGCACGACCGACTAGTGTTAAAGGGCCCAGAGTAACCCAAGAAAACATTTTCCACACCACCACCACCACTAGCCTGGACTGTTGACACAAGGCAGGTTAGGTCCATGGATTCATGCTGTTGATGCCAAATTCTGACCCCATGATCTGCTGCCTCAGCAGAAATCCAGATTCATTAGACCAGGCTATGTTTCCCAGTCTTCATCCGTCCGGTTTTGTTGAGCCTGTGCACACTGCAGCCTCATGTTTCTGTTGTTGGTTGACAGAGGTGGAACCTGACGTTGTCTTCTGTTATTGTAGCTCATCCACCTTAAGGTTTACTTCTGCCTCACCATGGGCTGGTTGGATAATTGCATGAATAAGCAGGTGAATTATCATTATAAATGTCTGTGGTACTAAATGGGGCACATATTAATTGATTCAACACAATTTGAAAACATCAATTCATAAAATCAATTTTAACAGGTTCTGCCCTATATGGGCTGTGAATTATTGTCTCCAGTCACAAATACAAATACTCAAAGTTACATTTACCCATTAAAACTGAGTAATTGTCACATTTAACAGAATTATTCCAGTATATTTTACCATGTCAGGCATGACCCTAACACAGAGACATGATAATTGAGCAATAAAATTATACTATGTAGAAATAATCACAAATCCTGCCACAACGTTTGACTTTTCAGGATATTACCAGTCTGGCACTAGTGCCACCTAGTGTCAAAAGAGAGAGAGACCAGGCCTGAACGGTAAAATGTTCTTCAAATATCTTGAATATCTCGATTACAAGTAGTAAAGTAAATAAAAATAGTTTCACACATTCAGATCACTAATTAACCTAATATATAATTAATAATTAACCTAATATCTACAGTACTGATAGTATTGCTAAAGCTTCACACGCTTTAAAGTACTGAGTACAAGGATGCTCACATCTTAGAGAGCGATGAAAAATTATTTTGCTGGAGTACTTCTTGTCGTAAGCAAAAGCAGTATTAGACAGATCCCTTTGAAGATGAAAACAAAGGCCATTTTGAACAGGGCATTGATGCGAAAACCCACCGTAAATTCACTGTTCCACAGACACAGAAAAATACAAATATGAGGCATTAAGAATTTAACAGAAATCCTCTGTTGAGGAGGGTACCTTCTGTCTCAATGATAGTGTGCCAAAATAGAAAAATCAGTGCAAAAACACAGGATGTAAAAGGTCAGATCCTGCGTTCTGGGGATTCCCTGTGATAGTATCAAGTACTACACTAATTTCAGAGAAGCTGCACACAGCAACTTAGTAAGTAAAATGTTTATTCTCACAGCTGAAGGTCTAACCCTGGGGCCACCTTCAGCCTTTATTCACACCCCCGGAGAGACAGATTTCACAGATATTGTGGATGCATGAACAAGGTTGTGACCTTTTAATCTGGAATATTCCCAGAAATGTCCCTTTACTTATAAATTATAAAGTGGAGGGCAGGTGGAATATGACGCTCTGTGCCAACAATAATCCATCTCCATCTCATTATCACAGCACCAGTAAAAACTCCAGATGGCTGAGCGAGTAGCTTTGAAATCAATCTATTATCACAGGTTCAAGAAATCAGGTCCTTGCCTGGGATTTGTATGTATTTTTGAGTCTTTATGAATGCATTGTCACTTTGGAGGTACTGCCAGAACAAATTCCAATCAGTTTCACACTGTGCAACATATCACTGAAGGCATCTGAGGAATTCTAATTAAAGCCTGGAGCTCTGAAGCTGGACACAGCAGGAGGTCCAGGCAGGAGTCCTTTTACTCTGAGACACAACCACCTTTAGGTAACAGTAACAAGTTTCTTCTAAAAATCTATTATACCATATAAACCATTATACCATATCAGTACGACTTTACTTTGAGAAAGCACTCAAAAAGGGTCTGTTTGAGGATTCATCCAAACTTCACGCTTCAAGTTATTATTTAATGTTGAGTGGTGAATGAATATTTTGTTAAATTATATTTCTACTTAGGTAACATATATGAAAAGTACCAGAAACAAATCAAGATTAGAAATGTGATCCCCACTCACACTATTTAGAGATAGCTCGGTGACAAATAGCACATGTTCACATTGAAAAAAAAATGAAAAATTAAGTGTAAAGTGGCAAGTGTCCAACATTACAATAAGAGCTCTGTCTCGATAAATACAGCATGAAGCTTTCTCTTTCTTTGAATACATATGTTTATTGAAAATAAACAGGACAGGGACATTACTGAGATGTAGTTTTCAGACAGAGAAGATGTAAAAAAAAAAAAAAAAAAACAGCATGGAAGCAACTGACCACATAAAGTTCTTAACTTGCTGTGATGAAAAGGCTGTAAAATGGGCAATACAAGTGAACAGCAGGTGACTTTTAGAAAGTCAGAGGGATCAGCTGGATCAGAGTTGTCTCAGACGTTTGTCTTTTTTTGGGAAAGGTTGATCTTGTCACCGAGGCTCAAGGCCATCCCCTATAGAATGAAGGAGGGACAATTTATTGCAACAGAGTTTATATACTACCAGATTAGATTCATACTGGAAACATCACACATAGTGGGTTAGTTTATATATTCACTTTCCTTGTCCACTCAGCCCAATAGTTAATCAGTCAGTTATCAGGTTAAAACATTATCCTTCTAAAAGCTGAGCTTGCTGCATTGCTTGAGTTGAGAGTAAATAAATTCAACCAAGCCTTGACTTTATGGCGCAGCAGCTGTGACCCACCTGACTTTTGGCTCTAATGCGTATGTGTCCGTTGACAGGAGCCTCGGGCCCCAGGTGGATGGGCTTCTCAATGCTGACATTAGCCAGGGCATCTTCTCCAAAGATAGAACGAGCATAAAGGTTGGCAGCCATGAAGCCACAGAAGCCGGAGAGCGCCTTGTTTGAAAGGCAAAAAGGAAAGTTAATAAAAATGCACAACACAGTACTTACACAAAGTCTTAATTGCTTATTTCATTTATCTTTCCGAGAGCTGCCAGCATTAAAATTAGTCTGTTATCACTGTTCTGTACGAAGTGTCTCATACCAACCTTCTCTGGAGTCAGACACTTCATGTTGGTGGACTTGAGGATGTGCTGAAGGTATTCGTTCAGATCAGTGATATTAGTGTTCACTGTCACCTACGACAAACAAGGTCCATCTTTAATGTTTATTTTATAAATACCTTTATTGATTTGTTGAATGTAAATGAATGTGTTCCCTTAAAGTTAGAAGATAAGAAAACCACTGAACAAACCTCATAAACATGTTGGAATTGTTTTGACAGACAGTAATTGTGAAATGTAAAGGGAACTGGCTGAAATGCAAAGTTTACCTTGTTTTCCCACTCAAACTCTGCCCACATCTGTCTGAATTCTGCATCAGTGCAGGAGGCAGGCTGGATGTAGTCCATGATGTCAATGTGGATGTCACTGAGGACAACACAGTTTCTGTCGCTAGCAGCTCCCGACACATCATAGACTGCAAAGAAAGAATGACAGATGCCCCAAAATGCTCTTACCCTCGGAGAATCCCTGAACAGTCGATGAAATGAGTCATAGTTGACTAAGTTTTGATTGGGTGGTTCGACGTGGGGGAAAAAATCTGCACAGGAACTGGTGACACTCAGTCACGCACAGACATTGCTAACACAGCTGGACCCGGCTGTTCTTAGATAGTAATTGCATATGTCATTTTTTCAGAGGGGATACCAAGAAGATGACATGCAAAGTCTGCAGGCAAAAACTTGCGTGTCAACCTAAAAGATATGCACTACTAGGCTTATCCAAGTGCTCATGAGGACTAAGGAAACTAAATTACCTCACTTACTGCATGTTTGTGTATTTCTCTCTCCAGGGTATTGATGTTGTTTTGAAACACATCAACAAAATGTTCAGTGTCCTTGCTGACTGTTTAACACATTCATAGTCATTACTGTTTTTTCAAGTGTTAAGTATTTCAAGTTAAGGCAGCTCACTATTATGAATTTCTCTGTAATGTAGCACAGCGTTAACAGGGTCACTTGTAACATGGCTAACATTGAGCTAATGACTACTAGTCACTACTAGGATGATCTTTGATTGAGGGCTACACAAAGCAAAATAAACACAATATGAGCTATGATTTTAACAGACAAAAATGTGTCTCTTACCAATGTTGCCAAATATAATGCCATTCTCAGTAGAAGCCACCTTGACATTGGCCTTGATGTTAGCAAAATCATGAGGAGCCAGAGTTAGAGGTGAAGGTTTCTCAACCAACTTGAGATCACCTGTGGAAAAATAAATCTCAGTTTAATAAAACAAGTAAAAGATGTGACTGCCTTGAATCAGCATTACTCGAGAAGAGAACATGTACGTTATTCCTGTGCAACAGAAAATAAATTAGACTGACCTAAAGTGGCGAGCTCAAGGGTACAGTTCTGTAGAGTATCGCTAGTTTGGTTGACCACCAGCACGTCCAACACGATGTCATACTGGTTGACGTGAACATAGGCTTCAGCATAGACTGGGTCTGAGAAGCCTGTCAGCTGAGTCACCTAGATGGACAAAAATGAATGACAATCAATCATAACAAATTAAACTGAAGGCAAATATTTCCTGACAGGAAGTAATGAAGAGTTTTTTGTCATCACTCTTTCATGGAGTTTTTAGAACAGTGCACCTGCATGACAAAGACTAAGCAACAGTGTAGCGTGACGAAAAGAAATTAATGATTCATAGCTGTGCGTCCTTGCATCAAAAACAATTATACTCATAGCAAAAGCACAATCCTCTAAAGCAAATATCACTCTAAGGTTTTAAAATATGTATGTATCATAACTGCAAAAATGAATGGGCATGTTATCAAAACAAAAAATAATCAATCTTATCCGAGAGGAGACAATATCTACAGCCAAGCTTTGTCTCCCACAGCTGAGTTTCTTCCAAACTAATCTCCAGTTGTCTTGCGTGCTAAGATTTCTGCAGGGCTGTACCTTGTTGAGTTTTGATGCCAGGGGATCAGCAGCCTCCTTCCTCTGAGTGTTGCCCATAGCAGCAAGCAGACTGAGCTGGAACTGGTCCTCCTTAGAAGTCATCTCATTTTTGGCTGTGAGCTGCATGAAGGAGATGGGATCGTCTGCCTGCACCGTTACATTACGTTTCTCTGACTCTTTCTGTGGTCAGAAAACAAAACACATGGTTATTTTTAGGGGAATAATGCAG
Organism: Rachycentron canadum; assembly: GCA_038496675.1. Classification (NCBI taxonomy): domain Eukaryota; kingdom Metazoa; phylum Chordata; class Actinopteri; order Carangiformes; family Rachycentridae; genus Rachycentron; species Rachycentron canadum. Next base: position 11,941,325 of record CM076648.1, read on the forward strand.
TCTGTAGTTCGACCACGAATGAATCAACACACAAAAAAAAAAAACACCTATTGCTGTTGGGCAGAATGAACACAACAACCGCAGTGACATTGACATTGCTCATGTCAATTTTGCAAGGGAAGATCATACATTCTTGCCTTAGCAAATACAAATATAAATTTTCAATATTGACTTGTCTGTCTCAGCTGTGCCCAACTGTTAGGAGGTTAACTATTGAGTCCAAGCATCTAAGTCAACTATCATTACCTTCTGTGACAGCTTCTCTTCCTCCATTCTGACAGTCAGCATATGTGACAGGGATTTACGACATTCCTTGTTGAAAATGTCATTCATAAGTGGTGAGCACTCTGACAGGACCTTCAGGCAGAGTGAGATGCGGTCCACATCATCATCTGTAATTGGCTTCTTGGGCAGAGAGGATTTGCCCAGGTGCAGCACAGTGACCATGATCAGCATGGCCTCTGCAACAAATGACTAAGGGGGGTAGCACAAGAGCAGGGATTAGAAAAAAACAGTTGGTTAAATTATTTTCTGAAACATTTTGTCTTTCAATGACAGAGAAGACAATGAAAAGAGGACAATATCTTACATTTTGTTTCTTTTTGTCTTGAACAATAGCAACATAGCGCAAGGCCACTTTGGTTAGTGTGGTGGCCAGGGATGCTGCTACATAGAAGTCTCCATCCATCAGGAAGCCTCTGAGTGGAGGTCTGGAACAACAAAATCTGTGTTAATTAAGTAAGCTGGACAGCAAAACTCCATAAAATCAACAGAATATGATATAACACTAATGCTGCTCCCCAATGTACAAAGTTTACCTGTCTTCTTCTTTCTTTGAAGGCCTGGAGGAGCTGAGGGCACTCTGTGTCACATAGGTGCCCATTTCTGTCACCAGCTTCTGAGCTGGAGCTGCGCTCACTTCATCCTCTGGCTTCACCTCTCCTGTCTCCTTCTTTATCTCATTTTCTACTATTGGGATCTGTCCAAGTTAAGACACAGAGGTCAGATATTTTGACAATTATAATTAAGTTAGGACTCAATAGTAAGCTTGTGTTACACAGCAATATACAAACATACCTCTCCCAACGACCTGCGTACTTCTGTCATCACACTCTGGATGTCTTCTTTAGTGCTGCAGTATTCTCCCAGGATCCACAGCGCTCCCCTGTAGATCCTGAAATATGAAAATAGTAACAAAGGTCAAAAACATGACAAAACTCAGCCAAGTCTACAAAACAGTTGGCAAATGTGACTAGAAAAAGATGACATGACATTCAAAGGTTTTTTATCACATCATTGTTCCTCAGATGAGCCTCTTAAGGGTTATTATTTAATAAAAGCAAGTTTCCAACAGACAATACATCAAACTGGCAGGTCAACTCTATTCATATATGTAAACCAGATTGGTTGACTTTGTATTTGAGCTGCTTTTAATAACTATTAAGAGAGAAACAAAAATATGAACCATGTCCCTGCATAATATATCCTCAAATGTGATTATAACTCCTTACTTGACGGTTTTGATGGCGTGAAAGACTTCCAGCATCTTCTCGATGATCAAGGGTCTCAAGTTGTCAAATCTTTGAATGGCTTCTCGTACAAACTCCAGCACATCAGCAGCAGCTGCCTCATTAGTGTCACTAAGGAACTCCATCAGCTGTAAAGCACACCAGAAAAACCTTAATTTATTCTTTTACTTACACACACACACACACACACACACACACACACACACACACACACACACACAAACCAATATTTGGGTCTCTCTCAAATGTGAATGTAATAAATTAATAAATAAAGCTTAATAAATAAAGCATCTTCTTTTTGTTTAGCATAAATAATAGGAAGCTCACCACAGGTATGACGTTGGCTGCCATGTCAGGGAAGCGCACACTGCAAGAGTGTAGAGTGCGCACCAACAGTTGCCTGTACTTATCAGTGTCTTCATGTTCTGTCACGTTGTTTGTCTTGATCACCTCTTTTTTCAAAACAATCACCAACTGGAAAACAAATAGATTTATGAAGTTATTGCAATGTATATGGAACATATTTCTTTCTGTCCATGCAAAATAACAACAGAAACATGGATATACTTTGCATGATACTGACCTCTTCTACATTGCGAGATGAAACGAGGTCTAAGGCCAGCTGCAAGGTCTTTTTTCTGACTTCCAGGTCAGGAGTGCTAAGAACACGCAGGATGTCCATCACAAGGTCCTGGATTGAAAAGCATTGGTGACGGTTATCTTAAGACTGAACAGAGTTGATGCACTGTAGGTGCAGAAAACTCTCATAATAAAACTATGTTTGCCAAACGGTTTCTGCTGCTTTTGAGTCTGTTAAGTTGATTAAACTTATTCTGAATATTTTTCATGTACATTTTTTTTTTGTTAAGTTTAATGGGCAACATTTTTTAATCATTATTTTCAATAGGGCTTAAATTAAGGTGAATGCTTTTTTTAAAATAAGAATTAATAAATACATATCTCGCTATTTAGGGACATTGCTTGTGGTTAATAAGGAAAGCAAAAACTAAACCCATAATCCAAAGTACCTGGAGTACACGCTCATGAGTTGGATGCTCCTTCAATTCAATCAGGCGATCAAGAACAATCAGCTTCACGTTGTTGTCACTCTCCTTGATAATCAAATCAATGTAGCACTGGGCAGCAGCCTGGAGGCCAAAGAATGCATATGAGACTGCATCAGATCAAAGATATCACTGCTCTCTTGCTCTCTCTGTCTCTCTCTATATCTATACATATATAGACACACACACACACACACAATCATGGACAAACTCTTATTGGTGTACCTTAATGGCAGTGGGAGCACTGGAGAGAGTTACAAGAGTGCCAGCAGCCTCATACTTAACAGCGGGGCTGGAGGACTGCAGCAGGTTGTAGATGCAGCGGATAAACCGGGCTCGCTCAGATGGGTTAGCATGGCACACCTGAGTAAAAAACAAGCAAGAAATTATAGATTTACTCTTCTTGGAGTACACTGTTGTGCTACACAGTTTCAATTTGACTAATATAGGCTTTGACTTACTTTGTAAATCAGCTCCACAATGACCAACTGAAGAATGTCACCAAATGTGTGCACTTGGTCAATACATGTGCTGAGGTAATCCAGAGCTCGATCCTGTTTGATGAGAATATGAGAATGACATGATTTCAATTAGGCCTTTGAGGTAGATATTGTGGGTCTTGGCACAAAATTAGTAGAAACAGTAAGAACAAGACAATGTGCTACAGACCTGATCTGCATGAATCAGCATCATGAAAGCATTTCTCTTACAGCTGGCATCTTTTTCATTGACAAGAAAATCATGGATCAACTCCGGAGCATCCGGGATGAGATGTTCAAAGTTCCTAAAACAAACGAATATCATCATCAGTTGCATGTCCTTCACCAATGAATGGAATACAAAATACCTTTGGAAAGTTTAAGAAGTGGTTTGTACCTGTAGATGGTGTAAATGGCCAGGACAGCATTACGGCGCACATAGCTGTGACGGTGCTCCAAGCAGGCCCGGATCGCTGGCATGAGGGGCTCAAGCAGTTCAGACTCCTTCAGCTTGCACAGGAAACGCAGAGTGGAGCCACGAATGAACTCATTGGGGTGCTGCAGGTCCTGAAATTGAAAGAATTGTCTTTTTTTAATATTGAGGAGAAAGTGAAACAAACATATCAAATAGTCCCAGTAGTTAGGATTAGTTAGTTAATACTGTTAGTACATTATAAATAAAGAAAGAAACATATAATGTTTTTGGACCAGAAATTAGTGGAGATTTATTAGAAATTATGTAGATTCAGGAGTCAGACAATCCTGTCAAACGGTTGAGCCATACATTCTGATGTGTGCGTCTTAACCATCCAATGTGTTTTTTGTGTCAATTTGCTTACCTTTCTGTAGGCATCACAGACCAGAATCATCTCCTGAAGCAGCTTGCCATCTGGAGTTGTTTTGGGGACAATCTCCCAAAAAACCAGCAGTAGCTTCTTGATGGTGTGGTCTTGAAGCGGCAACACAAAGCGGATGATGGTCATCAGCAGTCCAGGCAACTTCTCACCATTCAGGATCATGATGATGACCTTTTTCAGGGCTTCAGTCTTTGCCTTGATCTCCCCCTTTTCTGTAGAAACATGAATATTGTCATTATTACAACTAGTGACCAACACAGCTTCAAACATTTACAGATGTTCACCTAAAGCTTTCCTCAGATAATTCACACGGAGAATATTAAATTATTTATATTTTCATTGGCAAGTCGATGATCACTTTCGTAAACTGTCAAATAAAACCAACATAGGCTACAGAATAGTTACCTAGATCAGCCTTTAGGCTGACTTCGGAGGGGGGCTCTGAGTCTGATGGAACATTGATCAGAGTGTAACAAACATTTTCTGCAGCCGTCATTTTGCTGCTGGGCTTGTGTCTGTTCAGAAGAATCCCAAAATGCCACTTACAGGAAAACACCTGAGAGAAAGAGAAAAAAGCAGACTTAAGGAAAGTGCACTTGTATTTATAAAATATGGGTTCAAGATATCTACATCGACCAATTAAAATCTGCACTGCATTGAAAAACAACATACAACTGGACAGCATCATATGCATGAAACCGAGGAAAGACCCGTGGGGCTGTATTTCTATTGTTCGATTAACTGCTGTAAAATGGGGCTGGTCAATTCTTGTTATGAGCTTTTAAAAACTCAAAGCAGTCATCGAGGTGCCAACCACACGTCTTCCTTTTATTGTAAAACTTCCAAAAAGAGCTAACTGAGCGTGCAAATAAAAGCAACTCTTATCAAATGTCCCAGCAGTTTCTGCTGCTCGCCCTTGTCATCACAAAAAGACAAAAAAAAAGCTGTCACTGTGACAGCACAAGTAGTCAAAGTTTAGCTATTTTAGGTTGTCTTTAGACGCAAACCAAGATATTGTGACACGCAGCGTTAACACCCTCGACCAACACCACAGCTACTGTCAACGATAAAGCGATAAAAGTAACTGCGATACCAAGAGCGCAGCAAAATCTCAAATAAATCAAAACCACGGTCACTTAGTTGGCTGTTTTGAAATGTTAAAACATTTTAGGAGCTGAGATTAAACGTTAACTAGCAAGCTAGCTAACGCCAGTTTAGCTTCTGCCCTGGCTAGCAATGAAATGGAGGACAGTAACGTTAGCTTGCTGTCTTAACAGTCACCCCTGCTGGGAAACAACATATCGCTCATGTTGATGAAAACTAAGCAACACAACCCACCTAACTGTTTGACTCTTATCTTCCGAGGAGGCCTTCAATATCCAGTTTTTGGATATTTACATCTGTAGAAAGAAGAGCTCCCTTTGCGAGCCGTCTCTCTCCGCCACTTCCTAGTGACGTGGAAGATTACTTTCTGAGCCACATCACTGCTACCGTGCGCCGGGAGGTTCAAACAAACGGAAAGCGCAAGGAAAAAGGCTCCCTCACAAATATTTTTACTTCATTGGAAGACGTGAGAAAATGTAATCTTGTTTATATTGGACACGTTAAATGTATGTAATGCTGTAAGCCACACGTGTTCGTGTGCGTGCCACCTGTGAATTTAAAGGACCGATATCCCTGTCCTATTTAAGGTCTAGATTCACGGTGGCTTTATCCTGAGTGGTCTGGGTCTCAATGTCAGTGTCACCTAGGAAGACGATGGTTTTTCTCTTCACAGTATAGTTAGACTAAAAAACTGCTTCATTGCATTAAGCACAAGACAGGACTCATGACTTAATATATAAAATTAACAGTGATTATAGCAGAAGTTATTGTAGTGATTTAAAAAAAGAGGCTAAATATTAATTTAAAACCCTGTGCAGCTAGGAAATACAATCTTGGACAAATCATGTATTACTAAGTAGCCTATCCAGAATCAGTTTCAAATGATTAAAGCTTTGGAGTGCCAACATTTTTCATTTTCTGATAACTTCCACTTCAAAGCTTCTTTGTTGATCAGGCCTCTCTGCTGCAGTCCTCTTCAGACTTGAGCCCTGTATCACTAATAAAAACAAATAATTTCAAATGCAATGTAAAATAACACTCACTGAAATTCAACAAAATACTACTATGAATTAAATGGTATGCAGCACCCTCCAGTGGAACAGTGGCCTTAGTGACAAAGTAGATGCATAGAAACTTAATGATCTGTAGTCTCAAAGTGAATGCCTTAAAATCTTTCAGTTAGTCATTATTTCCCAGGATTCAGCATTAAAGCAACTCGTGGCCAAAGGCCCATAAACATACAGGATGAATTCTTAATTCAAGAATTAATGAATCCTTAGCTTCCAAAATTGAAAGTGATTTTTATGGCAAACCTGATAAAAACTTGATTGATTTTAATTATTGCTACTAACCAATCTGATTAAAAGACCTAAATCTATCCTGTTAACAAGTATTGTCTGTGCATGAACAAACTATGCTGGACAAGATCATCAAATGTTCCCATGTGCAATCTTGCGGTCCCATTGTGTGTGTAACAGTTTTCTGAGGACCATGGAGGTCCACACAAGGTTGTTGCTACCCCCTACCCCTGCTAACCCTAACCCTACACAAACAATAGTCATTTGTAGGTCTACTCATCTGCTCAATAGTAGGTTAAATGAGTTGTTGTTTGGTGGTTTGCAAACCAGCACAATCTCTACAGTCTCTACATCAATTCGTACACTGATAAACTTCCACACAAGTCTTTGCATAGGCTTACGCATTCAAATTGAAGTTGTTGCTGATAAGGAGTGTTTATGGTTAAAAACACGAGCAAAGTACTTGTTTACGTCACGCAGCCTTGTCAGCAAAAGAACAAAGAGTACACTTGTGTCTCTATTTGCTCTATATGGTGTTAGAATTATTCTTTCTTATAGGGTTCTCATTTTCCTTATTGTTCTTGGGGAAAAAGTTGTTATGGTGGTCTGCAGAATACAAACCCTGAGTTTAGGCTTAACTGATGTCTCCAAACAGTAACATTACACTAACACTGATTATGAAACTAAAGGAGAAGCAAAAAGAAAAACCCACTCATATTTATACAAGTTTATAGAGTATTCAGGAGTAGCTGGTAGTTCTGAAAAAAAAAGGGTATCGAATTCACATTTTTTATGAGCTTAAATTTAGACACCAACGTCACCAACATAGCACAATGACATAATGATGGCACATGTCCGATCACACCCATTCATACAGTCTATGGGTGACACACATTTACTGACTTGGACTTTTTTATTTGAAAAATTGCCTCCAAGCTGAGACAACTGTGCCCACACTAAGCAAAATGAAAACCCTCATATTTTTTTCAGACTTGGTAGATAACCAGATTATAGTCAGTTTATGTGTACTTATTGTGGTGAAGGTAGGGTTTATTACTTTCAGGGGTAGGGTGTGTATTCTTTCTCTTTCCTGGAGTTGGTTGTTTATTCTCTCCATGTATTTATCTGTGGCTGTAGGTTATTTAAACACATTTAAAAAACAAACAAACAAACAAAAAAAAAACAAAAACAAAAAAAACATTGAGTTTATACCTGCGGAGACACAGGTGTTACTAATTAGCAATTTGTATTTAGCTCTGATCTATTTAAAGGCAACACAACGCAAGGGCTCTGAAACTGAAGAAACTGAAGCGTATGCAGCCATGATTTCAATTATTAATTACACCTGTGACATGTCGAAAACATTTGCTGTGAAAAAAAAAAAGATTAGTATAAACTATAAAGTATAAAGTTTGTTTTCTGCTGCTGTAACTTGTAGAAATTGATGTAACTGGATAAAGGAAAGTGTTTTTGTTTTAAGGTAACAAAACATAGACGCTACAAAGAGCCATCTTAGTTCACGTATTCAGCCAGCTCGGGCATCCCGTGGAGGTTTTTTTCTTTTCCACATTATTTATCCAGCGAAATATATGAAACGATATGTGCATATTTTGAAGTTGCCCTACCACCTACCACTGCTCCGTTCATGGTTAAAGCCGGTTATTTTTGATCGGTTTGCTCGACAATCGCTCCAAACCAGGGAGAAATAAACGATCCCAGAGCAACGTGATGCGACGACATGTGATGACAACACGAAAGACACATTAATTTTAATGGTTAAATTTGACTTTACAGTTATTTAGACTATGGCCGAGCTAAGTTAGCCTATATGCGGCTAAAACTGAATCACGAGAAACACGCAACACTGTTTTAAACTCTGCGCTTTGATTAGGTTTAGGCTACTCACCTTTTAATTTATCTCCGTTGTAGGCAAAGTAATGTTTAATGTGTGTTGTCTACATGTGAAGTCGTGTCTAAAAACTGCAAATAAATTGAATTAATAATAACAAAGACTGCCCTGCATGTAAAAAAAAATGCACTTAACAGGTAAACATACTGTAACTTGAGGATAAAACCGTGATGCGAAGTGTTGTTTATTATCCGGTGAGGGTTCACTTTGAAAAAGTTTCCCCTCAGATATTGCAGCCACAGCCAGTGTTTATTATGTTATATTTATAATGCAGCTCAGGATTGGCCCTGCGCTCCACATTACAAAGCCCCGAGGTCTGAGTTGTGGCCTGTAGGCGGCGACACGGAGCCCCATTTCTGTAAAAACAACATCTCACCTTCTTTCTTTAGTCCAAGTGCTGGAGCACGTTTGAGTGACCATGGAGTGCGTTTGCTGTCATGTAGTTCAGCGTTAATACGGCGTGAATAGTAGAGGAGGGGGACTTTTGTGTGGATACGAGGAGCCACAGTCGAGCCATGGCTGCACGGGAGGAAGGAGAGGTTTTGCACAGTAAAATAAGGCACCACGACGGGGCTGGAAGTGTAAACAGCTCAGAGGGCTTCAGGAACGGCTATGTGAAGAGCTGCGTCACCCCCCTTAAACAGGACCATCCGAGGGGTTTTTTGTTCAACTTGTGCAGGTTTTGCAACGAAGACATCCTCAATTCAAAATTGTTAAAGGTCTCTGCCCTCTACGTCGGCGCGTTTGTAATTTTCGCGGTTTCTTTTCTCATTTCTAGGAGCTTGCAAAGTGACTCGCTTTGGGATTTGCGGACTTTTTTGTGGGGCTTCTCTCAGTCCATCAGTCCTTTATACAGCATAGGATGTGCTTTCTTCTTCCTGACGTTTTACCTGAGGAGGAAAAAGAAGGAGAGCAGCAAATGCTGGCTCGTGTCACTGCCAGCGTCGTGTTACCTCGGGGATTTTCTGGTTTTGCGATTTTTGCAATGGGGAGAGGACCAGCACCAGATGCAAATGGTGGGCAGGTTGTTATTCGTGTTGGGATGTGTGGGTCTGCTCACGCTGATCCCGACTCTCAAACTCAAGCACAGTGTCCTTATACTGGTTTTTGCCAGCGTTGTGTGGCTGGTTTCTTTCACAAGTTTGAGCGGTCTGCCCGCGCTCCTCAGACCGCTCTTCGCCTGCTTTGCGGGGGTCTCCGGCTCCCTGTTGGGGCTCTGCTTTGACCGGTACTACCCGTCGAGGGAAGCACCGAGTGGGATTTCCAGCCCGGAGGAAAAGGTCCCTGTGATCAGACCTAGGAGAAGGTCCAGCTGTGTTTCACTGGGGGAAACGTCGACCAGCTATTATGGCAGTTGTAAAATGCCTCGCAGACCCTCGTTGCCCTGTATATCCAGAGAACAGGTAGGTCTCTCCCTGCAGGACCATGTCTGTTGTTGTACCCAGTTGTAAAAGTGGGCCCACTGATCAGCCACGACCACCCCGAGTACACATGAAGCCTCCATCACAGCAGCAAAATGAATTGTAGTTGAGGAAAACATTGTGTTGTGAATGACTTTTTTTGTTTGTTTGTTTTGCTTGTTTATTTTTTTGTTTGTTTATTTCACACTATGTCCGGTAGCAGGCTTTCCAACATTATATTTTTTGCAGTGTTATTATACAGGCCTGTGGTTATTTTAAATATTAAAAAGGGCTTTTGTCCAAAATTTATTTATTTCTGTTATAATTTTAGCAATTCAGCTATTTAAAAAAAATTGTTTATGGCCTATAAATGCACGTAAATAAATATCAAACAATCAATATGGTCATGGATGTATTCTACAACACTTATTGTAATCTTGCCATCACTAATGTTTATTGGGAATATATCCATTTAAAAGTTTATATACTAGATAATCAATGAAATGTGTATCCATCTGCATCATATATCATCATACCTCAGAATAACAACAAAACCAGCAGCAAAGCAAGTGATGTGGCCTACAGTCCCCTATGACTAGCAGTCAATAAATCAAAATGATGGTGAGCACATGCAGGGATTATTTAGTGTCCACATTCAGTGTCTGTTTCTTTTTCTTTATGTTTGCTCGTATACATAAGCTCAAAAAAACAGTCTGTTTACACACAGTAGCTAACAGGTCCACCGCAAAGTGATGCTCCGTTCTACTTTGCAGTGAGTTTTGTAAACCAATACACCTATATCAAGTGATATCCATACCAGGTGAATACTATCATGTTGCATACAGTACATGGCAGACAAAAAGGCTGCTGCAAGCTCCTGCCTAAATTCGTGTGCAGTCAAAGAAGAACATTATTGTTGACACTATAATTTTAAATTACATATTTAACAGCAAAACATGCGGTTCTTAGGTGGATGCCAAGCCATCAGCTCACACACATTGTTTTTGTGTCCTTCAGGCTTAGTTAGAAATGATAAGAGAACTAAAAATGTATATCCAGTTTGTCTCAGTCGTCCCATTTCCAGCAGTTGTTTTCCACTTCATTGTGTTTTAGGCTGTTAGCAGATTAGCAGTCACTTTAAGTTAGGCTGAACATTGCATCAAAACAAAGACATTTCTGATCATATAAGACTCTGCATGAATATGACCACAGATGGTAAGACCCTTATTTGATGACTACATCATTTCACCTCCTCCTTCATCCGATAGCAATAGAGGCCTTAGCTCCAAACTTTACTAGCCTTTTCGCTTGGAAGATAAAGATGATTTGAGTTTCCTAAGAGTTTCCTTGCAGCCACCATGACTTTTACATAAAGCATGTTAGTTGAACATTATCTGCAGACAATCTGTGGTTTATTAAAACTAAGCAAACATTGTGTAAGAGTATAATTTATAATATGAGTCATGACACATTCATATTTGACAGTGTAGACATATTCAGTGTCTAGGGTTTAAGGACTTGAATCTCACTGACCCCCCCCTTTTAATTTTCCAAAATAGGTTTTACAGTTTCTTTATAGATAGGTGTACACAGCAGATGCAACACACTGTCCCAAACAGGTCGTTTAAACCTTGTTTATGCTGTGTAAAATTGCATAAATGCAAGTTGTAGATAACAATGTGGAAAATGCGTTAAAAGAGCAATAAAACTTGCGCAAATGTGGCGGATAAGATGCTGCTGATTTGTGTATAATCACACCATCTTGTTAGCTAAACATCTGAAATGCATCTGAATCCATATTGAGTGAAAAGATAACCAAAAATGGCAGTCATTGTTAGTATCTACGTCATCATCACATTGTCCTTAACAACATAAAGGGCAGCCTCCCAGTGAGCAAAGTTAAGTTATCCTTGGTGAGTAAAGGGGATGAAATATAAATATACTTCATAATATTCTTGTTTCAGAGGATTTCTTGAGAGAAATGCGAGTCAGGTGCATTAAAGTCTGAATTGACTTAGTTGTGAAAGTGAGTGTGTGCGTCTGTCTGTAGGTGTCAGCTCTATGATGAAGCTTACTGGCAATCTGTCTGGTGTATTGTGCTCACTGCATGCTGGGATACATCTTATTCATTGAGATAATACCATCAATATCATAAGATATTCTGCAATATATTCTGTGTAGCCCATGATAAAGGAAAACACTGTTGTAGATGCTCATATATCTAGATTTTATATCCATATATATATATAAGATTTTGGAAATGCAGTGAGCTTTTCCCTGTCTGGTTTAAGATTCAGGAAATATCAGTGAAGAAGAACTGTAAACTGAGAAAAAATCTGTTATGATGTAATTTCTCTACCTATTTCTGATTATCTTTATACAAAATCTGTCAACTTCTGCATCACAAAAGAAACAAAGGAAGACTTGAAAGGAGTCATGCAGGGTTCACTGGTGATGTCACACATGTTCTTCGCCTTCACACATATTTTGCACACATAACTGTAAACCCCCGCTTTTTGACGTCTGTGAGGGTCACTGGTTTCCTGTCTTTTATTTGGGAAGAAAAAGGGTGGGTGTGTGATTGCAGCACCATGTGGTTTGATGTACAGCATGATCATCATCACCATGAAAAAATTGTTGTATAGCATTTTGTGTAAATAAAAGATTAGATGTTTTGGTGAGGATGACATAATAAATCTGTCATCAAAGTCATCAAACTAAGTATAAGATGTAACTTTCAAAGCAATTTAAAAAAGACTTAATACTCCTCGAATCCTCGAACAGAATGTCCCAAAAAAATACTGCCAACAGTTTTGCAATTGTTCTTAATTTGTGTGGCTTACATGTTGCACTGTAGGTACGTAAAGAGACAACACTGCATAACTACAACACTGTACAACTGGAACAAATAACTGACCTAAACAACAGTGACACTTGCAACAAACCAACTTTAAAAATAGATAATGATGTAAATACAGCTGCCCTTTTTATCTGTGGTGAATGATCACGGTATACCCACAACAATACACCCTAATTTGTCATTATACAGAAAATCCATTTCATCCATTCACTTTTATATTGTTCATGTCAGTAGGTATTTAAAGACATTTGCTATAATGACTATATCAAACCCATTCATGGATATTTTGTAGCAATATCAACTGGAAAGAAGAAAAGTTGACACTTTTTGTGTTTGTTTGAGTTTGTTGGCTCTATCAAGTGCTCTAGAAAAACAACATTTGATACCTATGTGAAATTATTACCACTCCATGAATGTGGATGCAAACGTATGGTTAACTGACACTTGAATAGCAGTTTTAGCTTGAATATTCAGACAAATGTGCCCCATGGCCTGAAGTGCACCAGGGTGACAGTTGTGTCACCAGATATCCAAAGTTGTGTATGTCCAGTGCTTGTATTTTCACAATTTTGATATTTAAATCAAAATTTATTTATTTATTTTACTTGTTTTTGTTTTTTGTGTGAAGGCATTAAGAAGCTGCAACAGAACATGTACGAAGCTGTAATACCTGAATAATCATTGTATCTAAAGCCAGAGAATAGTTTGTAGCTTCTATCCCAGTTTGTCTCATTTTGGATCAAATTGAGGACACAAGTATGAGGATTAAAAAAAAAACAAAACACTGTTAGCACTGTCGGCTCACAGCAAGAATGTTCTGGGTTTGATTTCTGGGCCTTGGGCCTTTCTGTGTGGAGTTTTCTCGAGGTACTCTGGCTTCCTCCCACAGTCCAAAGACATGCACGCTTAGGTTAATTGGCGACTCTAAAATTGCCCGTGAGTGTGAGCATGAATGGTTGTTTGTCTCTATGTGTCAGCCCTGCGATAAACTGGTGACCTGTCCAGGGTGTAACCCCCCCATCCCTGAGGGATAAGCAGTATAGATAATGGATGGATGGACATTGAAAGTTTTGTGACTATTTTTTTTCACCCAATTTAAGTATCTGCTGACAGAACCCTGGGCCACCTAAAGGTATAATTTGGTATTACAACACCAGACGTTAATCAAAAGTTGTTTATTGTGTTAAGTTAAGACAATGTGAAAAACTAAAACATAGCCCGTGGAATAGCATCTCTTAGACAGGCTTAGAGTGTTTAGCCACTAGTGGTGTTGTAGAGAAACACTTTGATGAGCAGGGTTTGTCTTTTGTTGTTATAACAGCGTGCACATGAGGCTGAACACACTAAAAATATTGGTCTGTTAGGCTAATAAGGCAAATTTAGCTCCCATTTAAATGTTCTAAGGACATTCTAGTTGATAGCTGGCCTGCATGTCAAACTGCCATGAAAATGATGTTTACCGGCAGACTGTTTGTGTTTTTAAATTGTCTGGCGTCACTTTGGATTAACAGAGTGGTAATGTATCCTAAAACGGAGCTATGTGCCAATAAGTTAGGCGAAGGAGACATCATACATACATGTCAGAGGATTCAAAATAATAGGAAGTACCTCCAAGTATCTGTATAAATTAACAATACAATTCATTTTAGTGGGAAACACTGAAAAAAAGGAAACCAATTTTTTTTAAGCACATCTTCATTGTTCATTTTATTGTATGTAAGTATGCAACACCATAGAACTAGCTAATAAAAAAATAAAAGGTATCAAATTCAAAGCTAGTTTTCTCTAAAATGAAATGACAGAAAACTGTACAGAGCTTATAGGGACTTGGCACGCACCCGTACTGACCAGCACATATTTGGATCTACCAAGAAAATCTCCTTTTTTTCTTAAACTCATCAATACCTCAGCAGCCAGTTTATTTAAGCAAATTATGGTTGTATTAATGTGTCTATATAATGCCAAAAGGCTGATCTTACGAATGAGCGCTACATGTTACAGCCAATACCAGCACACAGTGCAGCTCCATAGATCACATACAGACCACCACATTCAAATTTAGCTGTCTGATGACACCAATCTCAACAGATACTAGTCTGTATACAGTCTCAACACATTGATGTCAGTGGCCTTTTTTAACTCTAAGCTGATAAAACAGAAAATAATGGTTAGCGCTCTGCAAGTGTTAGTTGTTTTTTTAAATATATTTTTTTCAATAGCAGAAATGTAACTGTGGTGTAGTTTAACAGTCTTTTTATAAAATATCTTCTGTGACACTGCTTTAAAGCATCTTAACTCAACATGAACTCTGATGAAAACATCATATTCCAAATCAAAGTAATGAGGCGAGTGCTTGGGATTTACAGACTAATACACTAATTCACCATGATATAGTCATGCTAAGTCAAAAGGTTGCTTTAATTTTCTTAAAGGGCAATTTGTCAGTTTCCTTTGCCAGTACACAATGTTGTGTTTGTGTACGGTGACAATCTGTAGCTGAGCACATCTCTTCATTGCTTATTGTCTTGTGATCCTTAAATTGGATTCAAGGAAGACCCCCCTCATGGTTGATGCCATCCAAGTCTTCACTGCTATGCACAGTGGGCCTCATGCAAGAACCTTTGCTCACATTTTTCTGTTTGTACGAGTGAGTTGGATTCACCAAACTCTCTTAACTCTGCAAACTTGTCACAAATTGCTCCCTTTAGACTGATGAATACCACCTGCTCATGGGCGTTTGTAATGTTTCATCATCATAACAACAACAACAACCACAAAAATCGCTGTATAAGGCTGCTTTCTTTGTAGGAAAGGTTCATTCATAAAGATACAAGTGTAAAAAGAAGAATTTCACACCACTTCAAGCACTGCTGTCAGAAATCAGCAAACAAACATGTAACAAAGCTGGCAGTCAGAGGTCATATTAGACGACACAGAACTATTAGAAAAAGTTAATAGTAGATCTATCATTGACATGTCATCAGAGAAGCGCTGTGCTGCAGCAGATCAGAAAAATCTTAATGATTTTAAATTGAACTGTTTATTGAACCTTTATTGGCAACTGGTTTTGTTGTTATACTTGTTTAGTTTTTCCCTCTGCTCTTATAATCGCTGCATTATTAAGAATGAGGACAGTGAGGGACACCCCTCAATGTATCTCAGAAAGAATGAGTAAATGATGATGATGATGATGATAAAGAGGAAATGGTTTAGGCTGCACAAAGTTAGAGGCTGAGTCCATGGCTAAAACGTTTGACTCGAGAATATTACAGGTGACAGTAGGTGATGTCGGGTGGATCGTATTGGACAGAGATCTGCATAGAGAACCTGAGGCAGCTGTCGAACTGAGAGAATTTTCATTAAACATTCTTATTAAACCACTGAAATGGATATGCTGGAAATTTTTTTAATTAAATACATTTCGGTATCTTACTTGTGCCAAAATTCATTGAGATTAAGCCACTATAGCTCTTAAGTTAAAGGAGTGTGTTTCCCCCAGTGAAGCGAGGCAGTAGTACAGGTCTGAACCATGTGTACATTTTGCTTGTGGCTAAGTGAAAATTCTATTTATGAGAAATTTAAATTCTCATTAACTGCTTGTATTTTCTACTGAATGTGAATATGTGTGAACATGTTCATATGACTGGTTCTTGCGTCAGGCCCGTTCTATTGAAACAGTACTAAACGACACGGGACAAAGATTTCTGTTATCTACACATTCAGAAAAGAAAAAATACTATAAACACAAGCTTTTTATTCAGTGCATTTAGCCTTTTTCTGTTGC
This sequence comes from Rachycentron canadum, assembly GCA_038496675.1. Taxonomy (NCBI): domain Eukaryota; kingdom Metazoa; phylum Chordata; class Actinopteri; order Carangiformes; family Rachycentridae; genus Rachycentron; species Rachycentron canadum. The sequence goes on from CM076648.1 coordinate 11,957,609, forward strand.
AATTAATTTGAATTTTTGCTGTGATCACTTCAAGTCTCTTGTGTTTTGTGCCACAGTAATTCAAAACCTCTTGCACAACTAAAGCTTTATGGATTGACTGTAAGTGCCAGGGGTCAGGCTCACTGAATCCAAGATTTATTGCAGTAACTGTGTCACTCTGTTGAGTTGAATTCTTCTTCAGTAAAATACCTAAAGAAGTCAGTGAAGCATTGCGTTGTGACACGGTGAGGAATCCCTGTAAAACTTTGTATTTCCTACTTTTATTGTGAGATTACACTTGCACTTTGAGACTGTCCAGAAATTTATAAGCTGAGACTTTGGTTAAAACAAGTTGAAAGTGAGAAATATGTTTGCAAATTTTCTGGTGCATATTTTGGTTGTGGATTCTGAGAATCATATAATTCAAATGAATAATTTTAGTGCCCAATCTGAATAGCAACCTGTTCTTCCCAGAATTATGTCAGCATGAGTCTCAGTTAGTAGTTAGGGACCCAGTTAGTTTTTTGAGATAAAGAGAATAAAGTGGAGATAATATTTTTAAAGTAGGATTATTGTATTTGGGCTTTCATGGCAGAAATCTAAAAGCTTTACTTCATGAGTAAGACCTAAGAGGCAGCACTGGCAGTGAATTCAGGGAGAAGGCCCTCTTTTTGTGTGGTTACCACTCCACGGGGGCAGGCAGGGGTAAATAATACACTTAACTAACCCCCCATCCAGACAAGAACAGAGAAGCAGGCTGCAGAGAGAAAGGCTGGAAGGGAGAGCAGTGAAACGCAGAGCAGCTCTCAGCTGTCACGTTCGCTTGCTGTAAAGCCATGTGGAATGATATAACATTGACGTCACAACCCAGTGACGTACTACAGGGTGATTGCAAAGAAGGGAAAAAAAATGCCAAGTCTTATTAATCGCCCTGTAGAATATAGTGTCTAGCCTCTAGCAGGGATGAGAAAGGGAGGAATTACACAATAGTACAATAGGAAGGGTTTAGGTGGGAAAAAGGTGCCATGAAGAATTGTACTTCAGACCATTTGGCTTATTCATCCATAATATCAGTCAAAGCCACCGGATTTAGATTTTTTAAATTTTTATTTTGTATTATAAAATATGAAATATTGTGATATTTTTTGGTGATGGTATACAGCATTTTAAGGCTGACACTCTCAGTACCGTGCTAAAAGTGTATTGAACTAGTTATGTAATGCTTACTTTGATTGAACAAATCCTCCCTCTTCAGTATTATAGTAGAACAGAGACAAAGTAATTAGTGAAAAAATCTAGGTAGGTTTGTGATTTAGAAAAAAATATTATAATCAGTTTCATCTTTATTGTAGAGATATATAATATAATGATGTGGGTTTTTTTTTTTTTTTTGGTAATGAGATAAAAGCATGACCAAATTAAATTGTACCTTATGTGCTGTTGATACTGTTTGCACCTACAGCCTCTTTATCTGATTTGTCTGTGAAGATGAAAGCCTCCATACATTTAGTGGAACTGTCTGCTGGCTCTTTTGTCTTTGGTTCACTATTATCAAAACTAAACCACTGTGTGTGTGTGTGTGTGTGTGTGTGTGTGTGTGTGTGTGTGTGTGTGTGTGTGTGTGTGTGTGTGTGTGTGTGTGTGTGTGTAGAATCAGCGATGTGTGCTAATTTTGTTTTATTTTCCAGAAAACACAGTAAATCCTCCATATACTATTTATGGCACCTTTTTCAATCTGATATTAAAAACCTGTATGTCCATCTAGCTTTAAATGTAAAGGATAAATCCAGTAATCAAATGAAACCTTATTGGACTTACTGTGCCACTCTGGGGCTCTAATGTGCTCAGGATGTGTCATGAACACCGCTGTCGAATTTTACATTTTTTTTCTCCTTTTTTTCTCCTTTTTTTTTTTGAGAAAAAAAAAGAAAATGAATTCAGATTAATAAGGATTCAGATTAATTTGCTATGAGAACTTTTTTAGTTCAACCTAATTTTTAGATTTTAGTTTAGAATTATAACTTTAGTTAGTATTGAATGTAGCTTCTAAAGCCACTAAGTATCTAATGTTATCTGTAGTTAGAGGTTGCGTGTGTGTATCTATGTGTTTGTGGCTGTGTTTGTTTTTTTAAGGAAACTTTAATCTTGATTTTGAAGTTAAAAACATCCCTTGCAGCATCCACAATGTCATCTATATTACATGTATTCATTTTGTCAGACTTAAATAATCATTGGATTTTAAATTAAAACCAACATATGACCATCTTTGGTGAAAGCAGTGCTCAGGTCAGTTTGAGGTGATCATTGTGATATAGTTTTATTTGATCAAATGTAATCTGGGTCACCGAAGAAGAATGATGTTAGCCCCCATGTTTAGGAGGTTGTGTAACAGTTTGGATATAAGGAACAAGAACTAATTCACTGCTTAGCAACTACTTATCACTGCCACAGGTAGCTTTAATGGTGTAGGTAAACATTTTGTGAATGCCAAATCAAGAGCTGAATCATCCTTTGTCTTGTCTATACGTGTAATGGAACTGTTTTTCTTGAAATGTACATCATAATTTTATTATTTTTAGGAATTGCTCCTATCAAAATCTGGCTTGTTGTTATTGGTTCCCAATGACCTGCTCCGTCGGCTTCAGAGAGTTTTACTCTCATCCCACTTTCTTAAATGTCAGAACTAGTTTTTATAGCTGCTTGTAATTTTTCGGCGGCAGCAGCAGGACCAGTAGAAAGGGTTAAGTTGTGCGAGGTGCTGTGTGTTTGGCTGACTGCAGAGTGAAACAGGATGCAGCGACTGCATTGTCAGCCTGCTGGTGTGAGTGCAAACAGATGAGGAAATGCTGGAGCGGGTACTCCAAAACTCGGGTTACCCTGGAAACGGTTTGCGTCATGATCACCAGCAATTAGCTTGCAGCTCTTTAGTTTTCATGATAGGTCTACCACAGCTTAGCCTAATGACTCTGGTGTCTGAATATTTTGTGAGTTGATAGTGGCTCTTCAAAGACGGTTTTGTTTTGCTTCTTTCTTAAACAATTTGTTTATGAAATAATCCATAAATTGCTGAATGATTTGATGCTCTGTTTTGAACTGTCTAAAAAGAGCTGTGCAGTAGGTCATCTGTCCTATTTTCTCTAATGACTCTTGATGTGATGTCCTGACTTCATCCATCTGTTTGTATTATTATCTATACAAAGCTTATGTGTGGCTGACTTGGTGTGTTGTTGAGGCTCAGAAAATTGGACTGAAGAGGGGAGCTACCAAACCACTATCACCAAAGTTTGGGCTAATTAGACCTTTTTTTTTTTTTTCTTGCAACTGTTGCGTCAGATTTCCGTACTATGCCTGTTTTTTCACAACATGAAAAATTGTCAAATGTGAAGTGCCTAGATAAGATTAGTGATGACAAAATGTCCCCCAAGCCATTGGCACTTTTTAACAACACAATCAAGCTTTTTAGTTTGTGGAGGTTTTTCTGCACAGCTCGTCTCAAAGTATTTTGATCACACCGCAAGGTTCCCAACAATGCAAACATTTCAGGTGGCTTATATCTTTTAAGTTGAGGATGAGGTTGCTGAACCTTGCATGTGTTGATTGTTTGTCCAGTCCAATGAGAGGGTGAGGGTAGAGGAAGAGAGCAGGGTTAGGTTTGGTCAAGGGGTGGTGTGGTTAATTTAAGCCACTATGACATAGATGATGGGAGCCTGTGGATAAACTGCTGCTGAGGGAATTTAAGCAGGACGGAGAAACAGAGGTGAGGAGTGTAGTAAACATTTTATTTATAATAGCTTTTTTGTGGCACTGAAAATGATTACAGTTATTATTTTTGCATTTCATTCTCATTGAAACATTTCATTGCAATCTCATCAAAATTTTCCTCTTTGTTCGTCTACTTTTCTTTCCCTCATTTTGTTCTCTATCTCTGTTTCTCATTTTCTCTGAATTTCTTTCTGTCTTTCTCTGTGCGCCTCTTTTGAAAACGGTGTCAGCACTGCTGCTTTTACACCAAAAGGCTGTTGCTAAGTGACGGTTGACGTCAGCCGCAGCTACAGAGGAGGGCTTGTGTGTGTTTAGCAGCTGAGGGCAGATCCCACTGAAAAGGGCAAAACTGTGAAGCACTATTAGTCACTGCAATGAAAACCCTAACTTCAACCAACAGGATCGCCATTTCCTAAAACTGTGCACAATTTATTCTGAGTGACTTATTGTAAAAGTAAATCTTTCAACATGGAATGATGAGGTTTAGACCAAAACATTTTTGGAGACACTGCACCCGGCCAATCCCCACCCCCTTTTCTTCACTTTTTCTTTAGTCTGTCGCTGTCTCCCTTTCTTTCTCACTTTAACCCCCGTCTGCCCCTCCCCCAACACGTAAGCACACACACACACACACACACACACACACACACACACACACACAGAGGCTCAAATGCCAGACCCCCCTCCTCCCGCCACTCTTCCCCTCACATAATGTAAGTGAGATTTTGTAGATAGATTTTGTGTCTGACGAAGGTCTCTGACTCTGAGCTCCAGTGTGATATCTCCCCCATCCGGCCAAGGTTGCTCTTGATCTACTCACCATTGTTCAGTGTAATCAATTCCTGGGGACCTGTATCATCCTCTCCCTGCCCTCCACTACACCCACCATCCCTTGTTCCCCCATTGCTTTTCTTTCTCTTTTGACTACACATGAAATTTGACCTGTTAGAGTGGACCAAACAAAAAGCTCATCAGCATTTCAGGTGGAAATGATAGTGAACTTCTTGTGTTTCACCGCTCCTCATCAGTTACATTGTTGTTAGTTATTGTTTTATAAGATTTTAGTACATTTCTGTTGCAGTGTGATTGTTTTGTCTGCATCAAACCAACATAATTTGCTTCTGCTTGCTTGACTCACACAAGACGGTATCTTTGTTTTTTTTCTGTGAGAAAACTTGGAGAGCCATGACGCAGTCATTTACCCGTCCGCACACAACAGAGGACATGTCATGACTGTTGCATCTGTGCTCTGAAGACTGTGATGAAAGTTATTATGGCTGATACAGACTGCTGCAGGAGATAAACCAGCACCGGCACAGACTGGGGGTCTATGGGCAGAGAGTTTTTTTTTTTTTTTTTTTCAGCAGTCATGGAGCTCAGTGATGGTGGAGTGAGAGAGGAGAGAGCACAGGGTTTAATCGCACACCCCCTCTGCAGCTAATGCACACTGTGCTGTTCAGATACAGTCTGAGTGTGGCCCACCCCAAACTGTCATTGCTCCCTGTGAAGGCCTTGAAGTGATGTGCCCATAAGAATTTTTGAAGAGTGATATTCAGGGATCAAGGCCTGACTGGCAGCGGTTTAATGGCCAGAGAGGCTTTCCTTCAAGGAGAGGACCAGTTCACCCAAGTGAGACTATTTGGAAGCCTAATTTAGCAAGACACTGAATCCCTCTCACCTTCATGGGTAAACTGGGGAAACTGGGTTAACTGATGAGTTAACCAAGCCAAAGATTTATTTCTTTATTCAATAAAGAGAAACTATATCTGTGTATTTATATACTATAAAAGCTTAAAAAGCTGTATCTTTTATTCATACATAATGCAATGCATTGTATTGCCTGCCTGCTGCAGTGTGACTCTTCTTTGTCCTTATCTGTCACGACCCTGTATCAAAGGATCAACTGGATCAACAGTGGACTTGATGCCCCATATCAACAGCAGGCACCCTGGCATGGTACCATAGGCATGGGGCTGGAGGCAGGCAGCAGTAGTTAGCCAGGGGAATGGGTGGATTCTTTTCTTTCTCCTTTCCTTTATGTATTTTTCATGAAATGAGTCTCCTACTAAGAAATCACCATGATAACAGTCGATTTTTAGCTTTTTTCACTTTTACTTTCATCCATCTTTCTGTTTTAAGTGAGAGAAAACTGCAACATTGTCATAAATATGCTTGTGAAAAAATAATATAATGGACCCTGTTGCAACAATGACATTAAGTAGCATGCAACACATAAAAATGAATTAATCCAGTGAATCCATAGTGAAGATGCTATTGCTAGACACGTGACTCACAACTCTATGCTTGACGTATTTATAATCATCATACCTGTGAATGAGAAGTGACTGATATTATGCACCAGATCTGGCATGGGGTAAAGTGTCAATATGGCAACCAAGTTTTTGTATATTTCAAGTTCTTTGTATTGTAAATGTATTGAATTCTTAATTGCCTGTCAAAGCTACGCCAAAAAAGAAAAAAAAAATTAGTAGTCGTAATAGCAGCCTTACCAAAGACTAAAAGTACGTATGTGCCGATCGGTTTTTTTGGCACATTAAAGGGGTAGTTCGGGTTATTTGACACAGGGTTGTGTGAGGTACTTTTACACAGTGAGGGCTCTCAAAGAAACAACTGCATGGACATATCTTGTGGTTGTTCTTAACTAGACTGAAATAGTCTGAGATGAAAATTGTGTGATATTTGCAAACTGATTCTACATGAGTCCCATAGATCAACATTTCTGCTTCTATCAAAATAAATTGCGATTTTCTAGCACTCTGTTTACTTTATTATTTGTAATCAGTACTTTGCAGTATTTCAGATTTTCTTGTAGAAGTCTTGCCCTTTATTTACTGTATTTATGACCAGGAGTGCCCCTTTATAGCAATGCCACAGCATCTTAATACCTAGAAACTTCAAGTTACTCAAAATAAAAGATCTGTCTACTACACAAATTTTGGTAAACTTGGTACATGTTGGCCTCACCTTTGCTCTCCTTAACTCTGTTTAGTAAACCTAGCACAGGTTCGTGTGACTGACTCATCTGACAGTCAGCCAGTGCCCCAGTATTTATGCCATGTGGCATCTGTCTCCGGTGATGCAGGCAGAACTTGCCGAGCTCTGAGTTTATACTTACAGATGTAAAAAGCTGATCTCCAGTGGTTTCAGCATGATGTTGTGACCCACACTCTGTCAGTGCTGCGTTCCTAAGACTGTATATTGAGGGGAAAGTAACTGAAGATCCGGTCACTCTGAAAACCACCTCGCCTGTCTGGTGACTTTGTGTTTAAACTGCATGAAGAATTTGTAAGGAAGCATAGATTTGTCACTTACGCATGACAACAAATATTAGTCAGCTACTGCCGTTGCACACTAGTCAACTTCATTACAATCTTCTATTTTTTCTATCTTCATTTGTTACATTAGCTTGAACATTTAGAATGCATTTTGTTTGTTTGTTTATTTTTGTTTTCATTTATCACTTTGTTTAACATTTTTGTTTTACAATCTTGGCTCATATATATATATATATATAATAAGATAAGTATCTACAAACACATTAGATATCCTGTGCTCAGTTGTTATTGGAATAGGAGAAAAAGGAGCCATGTGACTGATGCATCCTGTGATGAAGGTCACCCCCAAATAGCCTCCCTGAAATGCCTTTGTGCTAAATGGCAGAAAAATCTGTTATATTAAAATTCAAATATTGTTGATGCAATCATTTTTAAAGGCAGGAAGGAAAGTGTGTTTCTTTGTGGTGGAGCAGCAGTGAACTTTTTGCTTAAGCTTACAGTATTATTTTTGCTGCTGGATGAATGGTTATGGTTATAAATATTAAAATGTGTCTGTCTGTTTGTGTCTGCTCCAACAGCAGGTTCTCTGTGTTCGTCACTGAGAGCAAACTGGCCTCATGACAGAATGACAGTCTTACTTCATTATGTGTGTGCTACACACCAGGGACTTCACAATGTGAAATACCAACACACCCCACCCCTGTACCAAACCCGGGTGGATTATTCTCATGAAACATCAACTTATTGCTTTTGGACATTGCAACAAAACATATTTTGTGGCCTTACACCGTTGTAGGATTTAGTCCCCAATCAGATACAGTGCTGCAAACTATCAGCAGGGCTGCAGTAAAACTTCACCCACACAGAAATTGTAGTAGAAAGTGTTCAGTTGTCCATTGTCTTACCATACCATGGGAAGTGGATTGCTGCACAATTGTGGGTAATTGCCTCACACTGAAAAAGGGCTTTTTGCCTGAAACATCTGTGCTGAATAAAACAGCTGAACTGTAATATAGTCTTGAATGTTTTATCATTCTTAAATGTCCACAACACCTAGAAAAGAATGGGAATTTTTATTTCCTAAGGAGTTAAAAACACAGACCCAGTGTTTTTTTTCAGTGTTATCTTTTTTCAGCATTTGATGAATTAAAGCCAACATTTACTTTCCTTGTATCACTAGTTTGGTCTCCACCAATTGCTGAGAAAATATCTGCATATTTAGGTTGTCACATGTTGTACTTTCTTCACCCTGACCTTGTCTGTGAACCATTGGGCAGGTATTGTATAGTGATTTTAATCAGCGCTGTTCGGCTGCTTCCTGCTGCTGCTAGAAAAAGGGATTGGTGAGAGCTGTGAACTGTACAGTGAATAGGCAGCTGTAAAACCAAAACAAATAAAAGAGGCTAAAAGTTTAGCAGTAGTTCTCTATGGGTGTGTGTGAGTGTACTGATCAACTGATGTAATTTAAATGTTTTTTATATATCTACAGCTACTCAGTTTATGATATATGACAGGCTATCACACCTTGTAAAAATAACATCCAGCTCAGACAGCTAGACAAAAAAAAAAAAAAATCAAAAAAATCAAAACTGGCAGCTGTGAGGCATTTTGAAAAGTACATGTTGGAGCCCCGTATGACCCTGACCTTTACCTATGTGACCCACACCATGATCAGAAGAGGAGGACAGGATGGGCAGCTGCAAGCCCTTTGCTGCCATCGAGCACACAAACTGAATCATTTTGAAGGAGTGTATTCATTCTGGTTAAATTAAAGTTATTTAAGATCGTTCTCAAATGACTTTAACAACAACTACAGTGACAGATGTTGAGCCGCTTCAGAGTCTGTTCCTTTATGACCTTTAACCTGACAAGTGTACAACTGCTTCTTAAACTTTTTTTTCCATTTAACTACCCCTGTCACCTTGGCTGTAATGGCAGCACTGTGAATGCCGTATGTAAGGGAGAAATGAGAAGCTGCCTACAGTTAGCATCGGTCACTTGCTTGTAAATGATTTACTTTACACAAATTCTGTTATGGTCTCTTCTCTCACTGTTCTTTGTGTCTGTCTCACTCACTCTATTTCCCTGTGAACTCCTCCTCCTCCTCCTCCTCCTCCTCCTCCCTTTGCTTGGCTCTGATGGATGGCGTTTGTGTTCACATGCTTGTTATTGGCCAGAGTTCCAGGACTCAGGCGTTAGGTTGTGTTTATGAGAGGAGCCTGCACTGATTCCATGATAAAACCAGATGTTCCCTTACAAGGATTTGAGCCTCCCTCATCTAGTTCTCATGTCCATATCAGGTATAACCTTCCTGTTGCACTCAGGCCTCCCATCCTGCAAACTATAGCTTGCTCCTGGGCTTTGCAGAAGTCAAAAAAGGTTACGTGTGAAGGACATACATCACATGTTTGTACTTTGATAGAGAAGAACAGTCCATGTTAAAATATGTTAGTAGTAGAGACATCAAAATGTCACAATGCCTGTCAGATTAAAAAAAGATAAAGAAAAATAACTACAAATTGTTACCTAAGAAAAAAGCTAAATATAACAACAGCACTATTTCTGTATATTTCTGTGACATAATAATTGTTCATTACATTATTATTATTATTAGTCTAACCAAATTAATCAACTGTTCATAATTGGAAACAAACAAAAAAAATGTAACTAATAATGTGCATATTGAATTATACATTTACATATACACATTAACAGCTTCATGTGTAGCATGTCCAAAATGACCTTACCTTGTCTTTTTCCATTATGTTTGAGTATAAAAACATGTGGCACAACTGCCATGACCTGTTAATAAAGGTTTCCAAGGATTGGAACATGAAGTCACGTACACACTACAACTATGCTGTTCACATTTCCAAGTAATCTACCTGGAATGTGCACTTGCATGTATTTGATTTGCCATGCTGCTGTATGATGCTGTGTTGCATTGTTGTAAAAGTTGAGCCAGTTTTGAACTGACTTTCCTGTGGTTTTTATGCCAGAGGCCAGATTGGTGTGACTGAAATGAGTGAGGAGGCTGTAGGTTTTGGCACAGTGCTGTTGTCTGCTTAAAATCAACAGCAGAGTTTTGGAGTAACAAACCAGGCAACCAGATAATGGTACAATCCCACGTGTCAGCAGGTCCTCAAACTCACTCAGCACTACCAGGTTGATTTCTTTTTCTCAACAGGCCAACTGAGTGTTAATTCTTGTTTAATTTCTCTATGCTGTAAAGACAGCTTGTAAACAACCATATGTATGTAAAAAGTATGGACTAATGAAACATTATAGTGCATGTTTACATGTGATTCTGATCTTGTCTTGACAGTAAAGCTCTGTGGCCCAGGGCTGCCTTGTTGCAGTTTCAACAGAAAACATTTGCACTAAGATCACCTTTGACCCCTGACATTCTTTTATAATACTAACTTAAACAGCTTACTGGTAACTAAACTTTGTAAATATGAGTAGATGAAAATGGAGAAAATACAGTTGTAAGAAAAGGAGAACGGACCAGAGAGGCCAGTCTGAGATAGATCTGGATACTTACTGTACCTCAATAAACAACTGATTCAAATTTTTTGATGACTTATGAAGTCCCAGCCTGGCCCTGATTTTATATTCTGTGCGTCATAAGGTCAATGGTCCTTTTAATAATTGCTGGTGTTAACACTGGGTAAACCTGGGATATCTATATGAACCTGCAGATCAGCAAATCAATGTCAGCAGAAAGGACTTTGAGAAGTACTATTCAAAGTATTTACACTTGGGCTCTCTGCCACCACTCTTCAAAGGTCATACATGCCGATATTCTTGCCAGCCTCTTGTGATAAGACAAACAGGCATCATTATTTATTCCTTAAATAAAAGCCCACAATAGAAAACAATAGATAATGTATCCTAATACATATGTGCCTTTACTGTACTGGTAATTAAAATCTTGATTATTGTGCATTCATATATTAAATTTAGTGTTCTTGTTCAATTTAGCATTACTATAAGAAACATTTGACGTTGTCACCATTCCCCACCATTATTCCTTGCTTTTCATACATTTACATTTCTCCAAACCTTTTACTTTCTTTACCTCCCTTTTCTGTTACCACCCTTTCATTTGTTCACCAGTTGCTGACCAGTATGACAGATCAACACCTAAAATCCCTTAAGAGCTGCGTGGTGTGACTAAAGCTCGTTACATGCTCCTCATTAGCCTTCGCATCAAGCACACTGGCTATAAAGAGTTTGGTCTAAACCTGCTCTATATGTAAATATATATATGTGTGTGTGTGTGTGTGTGTGTATGTATGTATATATATATATATATATATATATATATATATATATA
>CM076648.1:11969381-12046151 GCA_038496675.1 Rachycentron canadum
TATATTTGTTATGATTTGGCGCTATTTAATCAAATAAATTAGAATTTGAATTTGGCTTGTGTAAATGCCCAGTAAGTTTCCTCTGTGGCATCTTTGCATGCCATTTAAAAACAACATGGTATGTGCTTGGTGGTGCTGTTTATATAGCTCTTGCTATATATGATACAATTGAGACAAGAAACTGAAAACTCAAAAGAAGGTGATCTACTGCGTTCTAGCTCGTAAGACTCTTCATTTGGCAGCACATGGAAAAGAACTGCAACTGCTAATTCTATGTTGATGTTATGGAAAACAGTGACAAAGTGAAAGTGAAAAAATAGTTGTTGTAGTAGTCAACAATGTTGTTTGTTCATTTGTGTCTGTCTAACTGGGAGTTTTCACACCGACACTAATGACACGTGAGATTTATAATTGCCAACTTGTTGATGCTTGGATGACTTGAATTTTTTAACCATATTTGGGAAGACATTTCATTGTTAATTTTTTTTTATTCACTATGTTGGTGCCAAATATGACCACACCACAGTACAAAAAGAAACAGATCTTGTTATAGAAGTCCTTGAAATGACACTGATAGGTGCTGGATTTTGCAGGGCAGACGCTGAACAACACCAGTCCAGTGAAGTGGTAGATGAGTGTGAAAGAGAGGGATGACATTTTGCACGAGCTCCTTCCCTAGTCAAAGAATTTTCCATGGTCCTGCCAGGTTGCCCTGACGACACTGGTGACAGCCATAGGCAGACTAACCATCTGGAGTACCATGGGTTTTCCGGTTTGGGCCTGTTGACCTGTATGCCGCTGGAGAGCCAAGCAACATTGATGCAAAAAGGTTTTTCCGAGTCTTTGGTCCTGTAGACTGTCGGGCTGGTCCCACTGTGAGGACGTACTGCACCTGCTTTGTCAGTTCATTCCTTGCTCATCTGCTTTACTGACTTGAATTCTGCAGAAAGTGACAGATTGCTTTGTGCACTAAATGTGAACAGTTGTGTATAGTTATTGAAAAAAAATAAAGTAAAAATAAATAAAAGAAGAATAAAATAAAGAAAAAAAAGTAAAATATATTGAGACAGTGTTTTTTCTTTAATAAACAATTCATTGACTTTATTGCTTGTTGCTTAGTTTGAGCCCCAGGTGACGCTGATTGTCAAAGGTGCTTCTTAGTAAAGTACTATCATAATGCTAGACACTGCTTGTTGCTTAAATCTGACTCCATTTACGATTGTAGTACCTTTTACTTCCTGTCTTTGTTTGCACTTGACACATTTTGCAGAGCATCCTTTGTCAAAGTCTTCTCACTCAAAAGATATGTTAACCACTTCCATATAATTTAAAGGTGTGACCTTTTTTTTCAATTAAGTCATTCCTCATTTTGTATGGGGTTAATGTAAGTCCACTGTTCAACTCATTCTCTTTCTTTATAACCATTTTGTATTATATATGTATATATCATTATTTGTGACAACCTACAAGGAAATGAATCAAATTAACTGAATTATGAAGACCACATACTGAGAGCCATGTCAAAGCCAGCCTAAATTTATCATTGTCACCAAATAAAATTTTACAGCAAATTGGTGATGAGGCATCATTTTATTGCCAGCAATAATTTCTGAACTGTGCAACCCTGGAAGGAAGAATTTATCATAAACATTTGTGCAACCTTTGTTGGTTTCTGTATAATTCAGATTCTTAAAACACTTAACTGAGCTTGTTGAAATCACTGTTAATGAATAATACAAAATGGAAAAGAAATGTCACATCTCTATTATTATTTTATATAGTACATTTTATCATTTGAGTGAGTTTAGTGTGTGTTTGAGTGGAGGATCCATCTATGTAGTGAGAGAGTCTGGGTCAAAAGTTCAGAGACAGTTGTTTTTTTAATCCCTGCTCCTTCCTTCAGCTGCTGGTCTACAGTCAGCTAACCTGTCTGAGCTTTGGCACTGTGCTACAGGCCCAGCCATATCCTGGCAGTACAAGCAATGTCTGACCAACACACACACACACACACACACACACACACACACACACACACAAACACACACACACACACTGCAAAGCTCTCATCTGGTGAACTCTCTTTCCTGAACAGAAGCTTATAAGAATCCAGCCAGCTTTCTTTTCCTCTCTCTCTATATCATCTTTTCTTCCCGTGCGTGTCTCGACTGCCAGAGCCCATTCATTATCAGCGTGTGCATGTGCAGAGGGCTGCTGACGTTGTATGTGTCGCTGCAGACTGACGTCAGCAGTGCCCTGCTGCTCTCCATACAAATGCCCTGGCTGCCTGTCTGTCTGCCATTGATACCTTTTCTCTGTCCCCCACGCTCTTATTAGCGTCTTTTTATCAGTTCCAGCACCTCTCACACCACCGTGTTAGAGCCTAGCTAATATGACACGCAGGTGTGACTAACTGGCCGTCTAATAGATTGCACAGGTTTATTGACTCCTGCAAGGAAATATTTACGACTTGTCTCATGCTAAATAATTGTCTGTATGTGAAGTTGTGTGAGTTATTTCAATGTTTACTTTTTCTTGTCTTTGCGTTTAGGTACATGCATTAGTTTTTCACTGTGTGTTATTGTCTGTTTTGTCTATGTCTTTGTTTGCTTTGTATCTGTACATTCACAAAGGTGTGTGTATAAATATAGTGTAGTCATTTCCCTTATGGAAATACCTGAACCATAAATAAACCTCATGCACATGTGGGTGTGCACAGTGTTTCGCTGAATGACAGCTACATGGGATATGAACAATTTAACAAGCCTCAACTGTGTCAGCCTGAAATTAAAAATTGTGAATTGTATGAGGTGTAGAAAAAATAGGCAGTCAGTCTGACATCTTTGCTGAAACGTTCCCATATTCACAGTTGTAAATACCAAGTTGATGCTAATGCACAATATTAACAGCTAGAAACATATCATCAAAAGATGTGAGTTCTTTCTCTCCTTTTTTTTGCGGAGTTTATAGGATGATTTACAGTCATGCACTATCGACTGTTTACTTTACTCTCTGCCCTAAATCTAGAGCTGGCAGTGGATGAAGTATTTAGATTCTTCTTAAAAGCAATAATGTGATAAAGTGTAAAGTTCTGTATTCATAATTAAGGGAAGTGAAAAAGGTCCATTATTATTATTATTATTATTATTATTATTATTATGAGTGCTCATATTTCCACCATTGGTCAGACAAATACCTGAGACTCAGTTGGAGTCTCTCGATTGGTCGTTGATCTTTCAAAATTAATGCTCAAAGGGTTTCTTTTTGGAGGGTGTTTACAACCTACAGTGTTGCCAACTTAGCACATTTGTTGCTAGATTGGGAGAATTTTTTTTTTTTCCAGACAAACCGGGTGCCCAGGGCTACGTCAGCCTATTGTTATGGACAGTCACCTTGCCACCTTGGTTTCCCAGCTGCAGCGAAGCGGAGGATTATGGCAAATAAACTACTTTCATGACTTCATGATATGTTTCTTTATTACTAAAAGAAGCAGAGGAATTACTGCTCAGCTAACGAAACAAACAGATCTGAGGAGCGTGTAAACAACAAAAATGCCAACAATCAGGAATGAGATGATATGCTTACTGCAGCACGTCAGCATAGCAATAAACTGACACCGAACCGGGAGGGCTTTTAAATTGAAAGAGTACAGGAAGTGTTGAAGTTTGTTAACACGTAATGGAGTAACTTTAACATGGCAAACAGGAGCAAGTGAAAATTAGACTGCATATTAAAATACCACTATGAGCTATGATACGTATCAAACAGAGGGAATTAGAAATAAAGGCCTGATATCTTCAGCAGTTTAGGTAAATAAAGGTCCTGGACACTCTGAGGAAATACAGCCTAGCTGAAAAATGTGTGGATCCCAGATGGAGGCTGTCTGCTGTGTGAGAGACAAAATAAGAAAGATATTCTGTTGCTTCTTTGAGTGATCATTTTACAAGTAAATATAGCTAAATCACAGCACAGTCTATAACTTATGTGTTTATCGGTTTTGTCAAATGACGTCACAGTTATAAAATCAGGACAGAGCAACAACTTGGAAATGGCTTGGAAGCTCACGTCATCTTAATGTGCTGCCTCTCCATCACTGTTTCATACATACAGACAACAGAAATAAAAAAACATGTAAATGATAACAGCTTTATTGGAGTTTGGCCTCATTAAAGTATATGTAGTATGTGTATTATTGTATATGTGAGCAGACAGTGGGAGAGAAGCAAACACATAAGGAATTGAAACCATCTGACATTAGGCAAAATGTATAGACAATGCAATGAGGTCAGTAGTTTACAGTGGATACACATAGACACACATTGAGGATATTGAAACTTTTTCAATATCCTCAATTTCATACGTTTGCCTCACGTGGTCCAGCCATATACAAGATTTTGACCCTAGTCTTGTTATATGTAGTTAAGTTGAAGTAGCAGTAAGTAATACTGATACTAACTAATACTCAAACAGCAAAACACAAGCACCTCAATCTCCCTGGCATAAAGTCTGTTTCCTATTTGTACTTAAATGTCTTAGCGAAATTAGATAAGTGCTTTGAAATGTGCTTGTGTGTCTTTGTGCATGCATGTGTTTATACGTGTCTCAAGTGTCAGCACCTGAGTTGTGTATCTCTGTCTATGTGTCAGCCCTCATGCCATGTTTTCATAACATCACATCAGAAAATGTCTCTCCTGTTCATTGTAAGATTTTAATCTCATCACATGCAGAAGGCCCTCACTGTAAATAAGTTGTTGCTTGGCACACGCTTCAGTGATGGTGGTAGGCACCCATTCAGCCAGCTTTTCCTGTTTCTGAGTGAGAGTTGGAAACGAGTCCATGTTTCTGTGCGTCGTGCACAGATTACACAAAGGTAAAGAGAAGACACTAATGGTGACGTGTTGACAGATTCTACACATACAACGCTATATTGTGTGACACACTGCAGACATTTGTGTGTCACTGGGTGTGTACTACGTCTGTAGTTGTGAGGGTCAACCAAACAATCTTTTGGTTGAGTTAAATCAAGGCCAGGCCCACACTGTAGCCTATCAAGTTGCGTCTCTTTTTTTTTTTTGTTGTTGTTGTTGTTGTTTTTACCCTAATCTCCTTCTGTACTTTACTCTCCATCCCCTCCTTAACGGCATCCTTTCCCTCGGCGTTTGCCCATCTCCCTCTCTGTTTCAGCCCCTCTGTGTCTCTCCGTAAACAAGCAGAAGGCCAACAACTCTGTCCTCCAGCCGTCTGCCGCCAACCTGTTGCCATGGTGTATGGAGCATTGTTTGCTGGCCTCTATGTCGGGTTGCCATGGCAGGGCTTATTTGCCATATTAAATGTTTGGCAGCATTGTACAGATGCTGATGACAAACACCCAACATTCCACTTTGATCAATGAAACAGTTGCTGATTAGAACAGACAGAGACAGAGCCACTGATCTGATTAACAAACTAAAGTTATGGATTTCACTGTATGTCTCACACGCACATATTTGAAACATGTATGTGTAGAATTAAATAATATTGCAAAAAACGGGGAAAAGTCAAGCAAAGGGGGAAAAAAAGCAAAGGTTCAGTTCAGTGTGTTTTGGTTATTTAATTAAAAGCCTGAAACATATAACATTAGTGAAACAGTGCATTTTAAGTGTAGGTATAAAAATTTTAAGTATCCCTCAAATAAATTGAATTTATTTTTTAACAATAAATGTCATTTTAGTGTCTTATTTAAGGTATGAATGTTGCTTTATTATTTGTTGTGCTCGATTATTCCTGAAAAAATGATGACAGGCTGAGATGTAAAAAAATAGAAAACACACACAGGCGATATGATGGTGTGTGTGTGTTTACATGTTCAGTCCAGGTTGTTGGTGCTTGTGGAGCTCCCTCTCAAATTAGGCTTCAGTGTCTCTCCCCCTTGTGGTGAGGGGTGGGACTGCTCGGTGGCCTTGATTCTGTGGACTGGATTTTACATGGCAAACTGCTGTATTTCTCCCCATTTGACATGAAGGTTGATCTAAAAGACTATAGGCATCTTTTTGTCACCTCTGAATCACCAGAATGGTTTGAAATTGATCACAAATAGCAGGCTTCATATCTCGCGCTGCACTGTTGCACTGTCACAATTAATAATTTTGTTGTTTTTTCTTTAATGTGCATGGCTGAAAAAA
This sequence comes from Rachycentron canadum, assembly GCA_038496675.1. NCBI lineage: Eukaryota > Metazoa > Chordata > Actinopteri > Carangiformes > Rachycentridae > Rachycentron > Rachycentron canadum. The sequence continues at coordinate 11,975,540 of CM076648.1, forward strand.
TTACTTTGAGCTGACTTGAATTTTTAAAAAAATAGTCTGTGTATGAGCAAGCATAGAATTGGACCATAAAAGAAAAGTAGTTAAATGCTGTCTTGTGTAATTAGTTTCTTTAAAAATTTATTGTATTTATAGTTAAAAGCTTATCAAGTCGAATAACTTAGTGTTACACAACTTTGACTGTACACTGCTGTAATGTGTGGGAGCTGTCTGGTTACCAACAGATAATGTGGAAATGCTGCCAATTGACGTAGTTGCTGCTAGATAAGATCTCATAGCTCCATTGTAGACGCACCATGGTGGTTTTAGTGGTTTGCTATTCTTCTTTTGCTTTCAGCGAAAGGCCTCAGTCCGCTGTCGCTAAAGCAGTGTGCGTTAGCATACCTGTAGTAGAAAGTGCATCATGTCGGGCAGGAAATCCTTAATATAAACTGTTACTACGCTGTGTGTTTAGATAACAGGCAGAGCAGACTAGCAGAAGCTCTGTCACTCTGTTGCTGACCTGCCAGTGTCCTTACTGAAAAGCCATGAGGCTAATGTGCTCAAAGTGGAGCACAGGTCAAAGGCTGTCCTCCCTCTACGAAACACATTTCATATTCTCAGTTATGGGCCAACACATGTACAAATATGACATTTGACTATTGTGTTTTGTTTTGTTTTTTTTCCAGATGATCTTGTGGGACTGGGATCTGAAACACTGGTACAAACCTCAGTATCAGGTCAGTGCTGTGTTTAATTCAGCTCACATGTATAAAGATAAATGTGCATGGCACGTTCAGGTAACGCATAGCTAATACATGTATTCTCAGAGAGAGTATCCAGTGTAATCCACCAGTAGAGTCTGTCTATAAATCACCTCTCTGACGTACAGTTCTGCTCCTGATATTTGATTTTTGGTTAGGCAAAATACACATTGTGTAAAACCTGGCATACACTGACCTTGGAATCGTTGTCATGCTGCATTTTTTTATCTCACTCAGACATTCTTTGTCTTGTTTGAACTATTTGTGTAATCTATCAAAGAATTTAGCTCATGTAGACCAAAAGTCATTATTCGTTGCTGTTAGACAGGACAAAGCCAGACAAGACAAGATTTTCCCTCATAAGACATGAAAAAAAAAGACAAGGATTACAACTATTCTATGACAGACTGCTCTTACAATTTATGGGATTTCACTTGAGATATTAGCACAGCACTAATCATCTCATACGAGCTCCAGATATAGTGTATTCTCCTCCCAATATATTGTAGTCACCCTTATTCCCGTTGTGTAAGAAGCTAGAGGAATAGAGGAGAGGAATAAGGTGGGAGAGAAAGTTAGAAATAGTAACTATCCGCAGAGTCATCTTTGGGAAAATGGGATTCCTAAAAGAAATGAAGATGGAGGACACTTCATTGGCACTGTGTGCCTGATGCCCTTCAGGTTAGCAGCATGAATCAGTAGCTTATCTGTTGTCCTTATTACAGTAGACTCCTCCAGGACGCCTGTAGGCTACAATGTCTCAAGCTCTAAGCCAGAATTTGGGATCTGTTTTCACATGGCAAGAAAACTGACAGGGTTTTGATAAAACTTTGCCACAAACATTTTGTGTTTATGCCAATAGTCTGCTGCACTGAAGTGCCTTTGCCTCCCTGTTCCCTAACTTGTGTGATATCTGTGTGCATATGGCAGGGTGCAGTGAGCGGCAACGGCGTGGATCTTTCAGTCATCAACGAGGCCAGGAACTTGGTGTCAGACCTGCTGATGGACTCATCTCTTTCGCCGCACACCATCTCAGCTCTGCGCAGCATCTCCAGCCTCATGGGGACGTTCTCGGGCTCTTGCCGCCCTAGGGTCAACCCTTTCACGCCCTTCCCAGGTTTCTACCCCTGTGATGAGGTGGAGGACTCTGTAGAGAGGAGTGACAGGAAAGTCATTAAGGTGGGTGCAAACATTGGTCCTGTGCCAAACCTGTATGGAGTAATAGACCTTTTCAATCGGGAAGTACTTAGACGGAAGAAATCTTAACCTAGGAACTAACTCGGCTGCTTAAAGTTACTTAGGCACACTCTTAATTTTCCACACCCAGTACAGCTACTATGCACTGTCTACCCAGTGTTGTGTTATGAAATATCAAGTGAAAGTAACTAGATTTTTCTTTTCTTTTGTTTTGCGTTCTTCTCTCATCATATTTGGAACAGCCAGTCCCTCCTCTAATGCAGTTCTTGGCACTGATAACTATCCCCGGATGCTCCAGGATAGGGTGCTGACTGTCACGAGACATGTAAAATGTAATTTACTTAAACTCATCAGATATCATAACACTGCACAGAAGTTTCAGACTCTAAAAGAAACCCTAACCCTAACCCTAACTGTGGGAAGTCATTGAAGCAGCAGTCATTTTATCATCTATCTTGATGATCGCAGGGTAGATAACAGAGTTACACCATTCATGGGGTTGGGAATCAAGAACTGGTTTCAAATTGTCCAAACTATCACAAACATGTGCCTGAAACTTATCAGTTTGTTCATCAACATCACCATGTTTTTTTGATAGTTCCGCATTGTAAAACAGTGACATCAAACCTACGGGCCAGAAACACAATGTATTTGGCACCGGTGCTATGGCTTCCCACCCGAGCAGCGTGTCCATTACCAAGGTCAATATCCTGTATCATAATAACATAACACCACACAGGCAGGGTAATCAGATTAACCTTAATGAAAACAGACGTTGAACAGTAGAACTTTGCCCACCCGAGCCACATGCATGGCTTCTTCCTACTGTTTCTACATCATTCAGAGAATTAACAAAGAATCGGACCAATAAGCAGAATCAATAATTGCATTGGTATCAATTAAATCTTAATTCTCATCGCATTCACATATTTTATTTGCCAAATACTCTTGCCAGATGATGCTGTAGTGCATTGTGGTAAACGTAGAGCTAGTATAAACCTTTTGACCACAGAAATGAGGCTGCATTTTTGTTTTGTTTTGTTTGTCTGAACATGGTTTTCAACAAGTTCTCAATGCTTTTTGGTTTGATGTTGTTTGACTCATGTAACCAGTATCTTCATTTTGTTTATAAAACATAAATCTATACTGGAGACTTCTTTTCCAATCAGGGTCTAAGCAGCAGAAACAGCCTCCCCACCCCTCAGCCCAGGCGCAGTTCCACCTCCTCCTCGTCCTCCATACTTTCTCCTCTCGACTCTGCCTCTTCACGCTGGGAGCGCAACAATGGCAAGAGACCCCACCCTGACCTCAACTTGACCAGGTACCAACACAAACACCTTACAAATTTTACCTCCTTTCAGAAATACATAGGTTTTTCAAAATTGCTCACACAATTCAGCCCAAACCAGATTAATGGCTTTTCTTGGAAGATCTGAACAATGTGATGTGTACTCCAGCTGTGGTCTGCCTCAGGTGGCTCAGCAGCATCTGTGCACCCTGAAGTTTTTCTTAGTTAGTTGTGAATGAGCATGAAATCATCTCCATTTTAAAAATAGTAACAGAAATGGTACACTTCATAGGAAACCAGGTCAACTGTGTATTATTCATTTTTAGTGAGAAATTAAGCTCACCATTAGTTTAACAGAGAGAGGCCAATTTTGATTGTAAATATTAGCTTCTTATTTCAGATTTTACTTTAGCCTTCATTCCTTTACATCTCTCCTTGTCCCAACGCACATCCATATCAATCTACTGTACATCACACCTATGTAATCATATCACACAGTCTCAGCACAGGCTTAAGCCTCACGTTCTTTATGCTCAGATGTACAACAAACATTTAATATATGTCTGACTCGACACTTTTTCTCACAGTTGATTGGAGCTGATTGAGCTGCCTGCAGGTTTGGTCTTCTGAAAGAAGAAGATTTAGATATACATAAAATATGCTATCACAAATTACAGTGCGATGTATGTGTTTTTTATTGGCTTTGATACTGTTTCTGCTGACATCAAAATATAGGCCCTGTGTGTTGGCCCAGCCTGTATTGAGAAACCTAAAGCAGAGGGGCGTTTCAACAAATTGCAGTGTTGTCTGATTGAGAATGAAGAAACATGAAATTAAATTGGATTATAATAATGATACTGCAGTAACTGTGAACAAAAATACAGTGTACAATTAACTTGGACACTTAACTTACCGTGGACACTGAGGTGTAGAGTCTATATTTCTCCACAGGATGGCAGTAGAGGATTAGCTGTGATGGCTGATGAGCTACTTGTGCCGCCTTGGACTGTAGCGTTTAGTGCACCAGAAGAACCAATAGATCTGACTGTGCTGGTAAAGAGAATTCCCTGTTGTGCAAAAAGTTTGGTGAGTTTATTTGAATGTGTTTTGTGCCCCAGTTCAGGTCTGTCCAATGGGCCCAGTGCAAACCTGCTCACCATTCCCAAGCAGAGGTCTTCCTCTGTTACCCTCACATACCATTCGGGGCCTAGGAGAGCAGGTGAGGCTTAACCATAAAACTTCCAGAAGACACTACATTTAAGTCAATTTCTCATATTTTGACTGAATATTGTTGCTTTCTCCTTTCCTGCTCTTCTGACCCTTATCTCCAGGCACGTCTCCTAGCCTGAGTCCAGTCACCTCACCAAGCCACAGTCCCCCTGCAGTAGGTACAGGCTCTTCATCATCACTCGTTACTCGATCGCCTGTGGAGTTCCCCGACACGGCAGACTTCCTGACAAAGCCAAGTGTCAACCTGAACCTGCACAAGCCCTTGGGCTACACCCTGAGCTCACCTGATTTTCAGCAAGCTTTCCGCAGCTCCACCTTCCCTCTCTGCACCAGGTGAGGCCTGCAGTATTAAAGTGGCATGTTACCATGTCTTTCATCCACTCTTTTAGCCAGTAACTGTAAAGTTTGTTCATTGTAGCTGCGGTCGTCAGATGCTCAAGGGTGTTTCCAGTAGTGATACCGGAGAATCTCATCAATCATTTACCAGTGAGGCTCAACGCAGGTGTTCAGGTACATGCATCTACATTTAATGCACATTAGACAGTATGATTGAGTGGTAGCGCACAATTACTATGGTATTAAAAACTGAAAAGGAAACATTTCTATAAGCAGTACTATAAGCAGGGTGCCAACAAGATTGCACATCAATACAGGCGGATGTGCAGACTGTACTAATAATCTGCAAATTAGTTAATGTGAATTTTGTCTCATTCGGATGAATGACTGGACTTTATCTTTATTGTAAACTTGTAATCATAGTCAGATCATTGAAAAGCAATTCCCCTTTGGGACTGTAATGTATTTATTTACATTTATATAAACATAGTTTTGTGAATTTGTCCATATACTCTCCTATTCACTTGGCTCTGTGTATGCAGGAGGTGAAGGCCTGGACTTCACAGGTGAGCCTCTGATCAGGGAGGAGAGCGTGACGGTGGACGTGTCTGGAGACGGGAGGCCAGACACCGCAGGGAACCAGGGCCAGGCAGAGGAGGAGAAGGAGAAGAGCCCAGGCAGCACAGACCAGCAGACTCAGGAATCAGAGGTATGCTTGATCAGAGGGCTTCTCCTTACAACATGACCGTATGCTGCAGCAGAGTCTCCTTTCAGACATTTAGCACACACTTTTGTCTAGAGATGGAGTTTTCACTTGAGTACTTGCTCCTTGTTGAACCTACAACCACAGTGTTTCTGTACCATGTGCTTTTCTTTGCTATATTCTGTGACAATGGAAATAATATCAGTATTTATCCATGCTAATTTGAGTTTGTGGTGACTCTCCAGGGTGAGCAGGAGTTCAGACTAGATCCCATGCTGGAGGACCACAAAGCTCTCATGGAGAGGATGAACACGTGGAACTTCCAGATCTTTGACCTGGTGGACAAAACAGGAGGGGAGACTGGGAGGATACTCAGCTATGTTAGTACAACAAACTCAAACCAACAATCTTCTGTGTCTTCTATATCTCTCTCATTTCTTAAAAAACAGTTTGGTTAAGTGCGATATTATTGCCGTTGAAGTCTCTAAGGCAGAACGCCTTAGGGTCTAAATTTATTATGGAAGTCTCTGGTTATGTGAAAAGTTTAAGGGATCTGTCTTTGAAAAGATTTGTTTGACTAAGCAGTTTTTGTGATTTTGGTCAACATAGTCACAAGTGTAATACTGGTACAGCTTAGTGCAACCTGCAAACAGAATATATTAAAGGTGGAGTTAATGTGGACTTTGATAGTGGCTTTGATAAGTTTCCTTAAAGCCTCCAAGAGAGATCTGCTCCAAAGTAGACCTACAGTATTACACACGTAAACATACAACACTTCAGTTACAAGTATTACAAAGTTCATTAAGTACAAATAATATCCCTTTTTAGCTTGAAATTACATTTGAGAACTTCAGCAGACTGTGAACATCTTGTCTCTGTACAATGATGTGCACACAGTTATTTTAGTGTTCAATGTATTTTAATGTTCCACTCATAATCAGTAATGGTGCTGGTTTCCCTGTGTTCTGACTTGTGTTTCCTCAGGTGACATACACCCTCTTCCAGGATACGTGTCTGTTTGAAATTTTTAAGATCCCAGTGAGGGAGTTCATGACATACTTCTGTGCCCTGGAAAATGGCTACAGGGACATTCCCTGTGAGTGTTCAAGAAATTCAGAGATTCTTGTTTTTTATGCTTTCCTAGGATATGCATGTCTGTTATTGGAGGAATTAAATATTGTTTGGCAATGTTTATATGTTAATGTTAGCTGGCCTAATTATCTAAAATTCCACATAATCACTGGTATGCATGATAAAATTAAAACTAATTTAAAATAATTGTGGATAAAAACAGATCATAACCGGGTCCATGCTACTGATGTGCTCCATGCTGTCTGGTACCTGACCACTCGACCAATCCCTGGGTTCCAGCAGATCCACAGTGAGCATGTGACAGGAAGTGACACAGGTAAACACCAGAGACAGAGGTGGGCCCATAAATTCATTGGTTATATATTGTTGTTACCATTTGTGGAGCACAGGTTATAATCCAAACACACAGTTGCATTGGTCAGTGTCTTCTCATGTTTTTGTGTGGAGGCCTGCCCTCAGTGGCTGTCCTAACTTGACTGCTCTCATGTCATCAAGAGATATTTTTTAAATTAAACTGGATTATGTTATATATAGTTGTTCCCAGTGCCTTTCTCAGACCTTAAACCTTAAATCTAAGTCACAATGAATGACATGTGGAAGAAGTGGGTGAATGTGCATTGATAAGGATAAATGTCACCTATACATGTCTGTATGGGTGTGGTCCCATAAATGCCTCAGATTAGGCTACGTCCACAAAATAATCGTACTAATATTTAGGATTACGGCAACTTGAATTTTTCTCCTGAGAATAAATGTCTGAATGATTGGAATTCCTGAAAGAAATAGTATCCTCTCCTTCTTACTGGTGGCCGAAAGAGATGAAGAGAAGGTTTTAGTCTTGCAATTAAAAATTATTATTTTATCCAAGGAACAAAGAGAAGGAACAGAGAATATTTTGTAACATCTTTGTAAAACACATATATTCTTTAATTTAAAAAAAATACATACATTGTGCTTATAACACAGCTCCAATATTCACTCATTCTCTGACGCCACAAATACAGTGATTTTGACTGATTTTGTATGTGGCTTTCAGGAGTCTCTTCTTGGATCTGGCCTCTACTCTACAAAACACAGATGGCTTGGTTTAACTATTCCCAGCTTTGTCTCTGCTGATAATATTTTAGCTCTATTAGAAATTATCTGGGGCTTATCCAATGACATCTCCTAGCAAGGCTGCCAGAACAGCTGTCATTTCATAAGAGGGGATAGAGCGAAGGGGTTGAGGAAATGGCGGTCATATGAGAAATTGAGTCAATTAGTTAAGAAATAAGAGTGAAACCAATTTCTGCTTAGATTGTGGGGAAAAAAATTAGTTTAATTGTAGAAAAGCTACAGTTCTAACCTGCTTCTGTAAAGACACAGAAGGTCTACACATTTATTGACATCCCTCTTGTTTTCTGTCATGTTCCAGATTCAGATAGTGGGATCTCTCCAGGCAGGATATCCTACGCTTCCTCCAAGAGCTCCTCAATTTCAGATGACAGCTATGGCTGTCTGGCCTGGAACATACCTGCCCTGGAGCTCATGGCTCTTTATGTAGCAGCTGCAATGCACGACTATGACCATCCTGGTCGCACAAATGCCTTTCTAGTAGCCACTAATGCACCTCAGGTAACCTGCAGCATTTATTGGTACTTTAAAGTGTTGTAGATTGAAGCAACAAATGTATTTTAGCTCGTTGGGTTGTACAAACACACTTTGTGTTTACAGATTCAAAGGTTCATTTGTTCAAAATATGGGTTTATATGCGTCATAATGCATAATATATAATATTATATGCGTCATAATGCATAATATATAATATTATATGCTTCATAATGCATGGTATAAAAAGAGTAATTACCACTATCTATGCTGCTTATCTGTCTGGGTCACTTGAGCCAATCCCATTGGACATTGGGTGAGGGCAGGGTACATCCTGGACCAGTCACCAGTCAATGGCAGAGCCGACATATAGAAACATACAGAGACAAACAATCATTCATGCTCACGCCCACAGGCTAATTAGAGAAGCTGGAATACCTGGAGGGAACCCACACAGCACAGGGAGAACATGCAAACTCCACACGGAAAGGCCCCAAATCCAGGGTTTGAACCCAGAACCTTCTTTCTGTGAGGTGACAGTGCTAATCACTGCAACACTGTGCTGCCCATAATTACCATTATTTGATGTAAAAGTTTTGTTTTCAGGATTATCTCTACAAACTGTAAATTTGTAGTAATTTGTAACTGAAAATGACATTGTATATAACATTAGTTCTGCACCACATGGCCAGTTAATGCCATTGTGTTGTCATTGTGGTCAGTCATGTAAATGGGGGTGAAAAGGTTAACTGTGTGCCCCAGTTTAAATATTGCATGTCCATTGATAGCATTTGCACTGTCTGTGTTTTGTCAAAGTCCCAGGAAAGTGGGTTAAAAGAAAGGAGAAGGAACCCTGAACCTATTGATTGCTAATGATGTTGACAACCACCATTTCTGTTAAAACGGTGTTTCTTGGTATCTAATGTCCCTGTAACTGCTTTTAACCTGCTTTTCCCTTCAGCTATACTTGCGCTTCAGCCTGTTACCTTTTTCTTTCGTAACCAAATACCCCCATGTCCCTTTTATCTCATTTATTGAGTGCTTGCTATTTTTAAATCCATTAGAAATTGTGTAACACATATGCAGACACATTATGTAAGCAAATTCATTACTGACATTTTAGAGGAAATTGCAGGAATCTTCTTAGTGAGCCGTCTTTCCCTCCCTCACCACTTGGCTTTTCCCTTGTGTGTTGTAGGCAGTGCTGTACAATGACCGCTCAGTGCTGGAGAACCACCACGCTGCGTCTGCTTGGAGCCTCTACCTGTCTCGGCCGGAGTTCAACTTTTTGGTGAACCTGGACCACGTGGAGTTCAAGCGTTTTCGCTTCCTTGTCATCGAGGCTATATTGGCTACAGACCTCAAGAAGCACTTTGACTTCCTGGCTGAGTTCAATGCCAAGGTCTGAGGGGAGGAAATCCTAAGATTGCTAATAGTTTCATACAGATAATTAACTATTAATGATCCTTTTGTGGCTAATAACTGTTTGAAACTTCAGCAGATGTTATGTTGAAAATCATTTGAACAGTAAGCTGTGTAGTGGATGCAGAAAAAACCCTCTGATCAGTTCTAATAATGCATCCATCTTTGTCTGTTTGTTAACAAGTGAGTCACTGCACAATATGAGTTATGCATCTGCAAGTGTAAGCAATTTATAGCGAGCAAGGTCAGCCATTTTGGATTTCGGTTTTGACCGTATTTGCAAGTCAGCAACTGTTTGTATATTATAATTTATAGAGAAAAGCATAGTTTCACGTGAATAAGCAGACTCTGGCATCTGGCCAGCCATCCAGTCTAGCCAAATTTGATTTTGTTAATTGTACTGAATTATATAATAGCATGGACCACTCTCTCACTCTGGAGTTTATGGGTTTTTCTCAGAAAAAAACACAATAAAACAGTTCTCACTTCCCCCACACTGTCACTACGGCTGTTCTGCACCTCCCTGTGATGCCTGGCTTTTTATTAGGTGTTACCATGTAAGCATTACTCCAGCAGGCATGCTCCAATGGTAACTAGCTGTTTAACTGAAGCTAGCCTGAGGAAGCAGCAGCCAGCGATTGCTGCATTTGCATTATTGGTGCATGTGCAACTGATGTAGCCTACATGTAAATCATGTAGAGACTCAGACTGTGTAGTGATAAGGCAAACGAACATTTCGCAGCCTAATTCATGCAGAAACAACGCAAGCAATAAGACATCCATATTCGTTGACAGGTGAACGATGTGAACAGTCCAGGGATCGATTGGACCAATGAGAATGACAGACTGCTGGTGTGCCAAGTGTGTATCAAACTGGCAGATATAAATGGACCAGCCAAAGTCCGTGACCTGCACCTCAAGTGGACAGAGGGCATCGTCAATGAGTTTTATGAACAGGTACAGGATGTATTCAATTTACACAGACCAACACTTTCAATCTGCACCTTCTATCTGTGCTAAAAGCAGCATAAGTAACAAGCAATATCTTTAACAAGATTATGATTGTACCCTGAAGTAATCCCATTCCCCCCACAAACACCTCCAGACAAAACACTCTGACTCATTCTTATCTAATCAAGGTCACAAATACAATAAAAACACACAAGAGAAAATAAAACCATAAGGGACAGTGAAGCTGTCAAAAACAAATTAGAATATTAGCAACATCTCTTTGCAAACTTCCAAAACTGAAAACTTCAAAAAGTTAATAAGTGCTTTAAAGATGACTGGAAAAAAATAACAAAATAATTATAGCTCAGTTCATTTCACAGTTGTCTTTATTTTTCCTTTTTGGAAAATTGGCTTTTCACAGAACAGAATCACAATATAAGAAAACAATCAGTCAGAAGGTGTAATATAATTCTGCTCCTCTGTGATCGTGCAGTAAGAAAGGTCTTTAACAGTAATCTTTGTTTTCTTCATCTTCCACAGGGAGATGAAGAGGCGAGGTTGGGATTACCCATCAGCCCCTTCATGGACCGCTCCTCTCCACAGCTGGCCAAGCTACAGGAGTCTTTCATCACCCATATTGTAGGACCGCTGTGTAACTCCTACGATGCTGCTGGCCTACTTCCTGGCCATTGGATTAATGAAGTGGGATCAGATGAAGATGATGAGGAGGGGCAGGTGGACACGGACACGGATGAAGATGAGGATGAGGAAGATGAGCTAGAGGATGAGCTGGCACCAAGTAGGATTTGACACCTGGTCATTAAAGTTGTGTTGCCTTACTTTTACACCAGTCTAGATTTTCCTAAACACATTTTTGCTTGTTGTTCCTTGCAGAAAGGAGGAAAAGCCGCCGCAGATTGTTCTGCAGTATCATGCAGCACTTGACAGAGAACCACAAGGTGTGGAAGAAGATTATCGAGGAGGAGGAGAAGAGCAAAGAGCTCGGCAAACAGCAGCAGCCAGACAGCCTGCTCCCAAGTCTGCCTGCCAGCCTGCCCGTCTCCCCATCGGATGATATCCAGGTCATCCAGGAGGAGGAGGAGGGAGAGGAGCGTCAGTAGCAGGAGGACAGAGGAAAGAACAGAGATGCGTGAAAAAGAAGACAAAAGGCAGTATAAGGGAACGAGTCCCACAACCACCTGCCTTTCACCGACATAAACACAAACAGACATGAGAAATACAAGCAGACAGTTGAAGATCGCACATAAAACACACTTTGCTCCCTCTCTCTCTCGCACACACATACACACATGCACGCACACACACACACACACATTGAAAGAGTCACTGTGCAGACACTCAGATGCTTAAGCAGTCACATTGTTTTTGGAGAAACAAAAAGGCCTTACTACTGTGAGCGGATCCTTGCTGCAACGGTGGGAGCCCAACTCCTATGCACTTTCACCCCATGGAGAGTCAAGTACACCCAGAGAAAAAAGCACCAGAACTGAGCAGAAAGGTGCAGAAGAAGAGAGTGGACGGGGTCTAGCATTAACTTGCCCTCCATGGTAACCTGGCTGCGATGCTGCCTTGAATGCAAAGCGCTTACACCTCCCTTAGGTACAAAACAATTCCTATCTATTTAAAAATGAAAGGTAGAGGAAAAATAACGAAGAAAGCAACATCATCAAGTGATTGATACCCTTTACCAAAGTGAACAGTTCAAACATGGAAAGACAAGAGACTGAGACTGTTTCAGCCTCAATGTCAGGTATAATTTTGAATTATATATATACATATATATAGATCAAATGTGCCTGTCTGAACCTTTACTGAGTCCATATTGGCCCAGAGCCTAGGCTTGTGTAGTTCTCTCTCCTTGCTGGCGACACGAAACACTGTATCAGACTCAGTCACAGAGACATTATTGAAATGTTGACTGATTAATAGCATTATATCTGCATCATTTTTGATGCTTTTACTCATGTGTACCACCCGTCTGTTTTTTTTTTTGTTTGTTTTTTTTTAATCCTTTAACTCTCCTTGCTTCACTTTGTTTGTGTGTGTGAATATTTTCGGCGGGAATGTGATAGAGAGAATGAGTAGGGAGAAAGAGAGCACATTTTTAATTATTTTAGTATGTAATTTGTGTGTATGTTTGTGTGTCTGTTCAGTAATGGTTGGTTTCTAATCAGTGAAATGTCTTCTGGTGTTCACATGTTGCATTCAGATCAGGAGTGCTGTTTCAATGAATGGATTCTTCATTTTCTTTTTTGATTATAAGTATTTTTTTAAAGGTTACTCAGGATTCACGCAAAGTTTAATAATTATTTTGCAAGAATTTATGTCATTAATATGAAATACACTTTAAAAACTAAGAAAATTAAAAATCTGGGTGACTGAAGTAGTTTGTAATCTCTTAATGAACAACTTGACTACAAACAAATTCAAGCAATTGAGATCCTCTGTGACAGAGGAACATACAGTATGTGCTGTCTCTTGGCCATTCATACACTGTTTGCATAACCTTTTTACAACCTCACTGGAGAAAAGCTTATCTTGATTGTCAGCAGACTGCAAATGTCTCTCCTGCAGCACCACAACACATTGTACAATTTTGCAGTATATTAGGTAATGTTTTTTTTTTATTATTATTATTCAATGTTCTCTGCATTTGCTTTTAAACAAACAGTACAATGTCTAAATGTTTGTGTTTCAGTCTGCCAGCAGACACTGATATTTAGACAAACTGAAAGCTCACCCATCTCTCTTTTTCCTCATTTTTAGATTTTTTTTTTTTTTTGCCAAACCCATAACTTGGCCAGTGTGTAAAGAAGGGATCCAGGGTTTAATTTCACTTTTTTGTTTTTATATATACACACACACACACACACACACACACACACACACACACACAAAAACACGCGCGCGCGCCACAAGGCAGGTTAAAAAACTACTAGTTCTCTATTTTTGTCTCTAAAGAACTCTTGGCATTCCACTAGAATAAGACATTTTATGAAAGGGAAGGCAGAATTGTTGCCGAGCTCCTTTATCACCTTATTAAATCATAATCTCTGGAGACAATGTTAAGTAAACAGTATAAATCAAGTTAATAATATTTAAAGACAAAAAAATAGATAAAGGTGTGCACATTTTAATACCAAACAAGTGTTTAGCCGCTGTACAAAAGAGTATGTGCATATAAATATATATTTTTTAAATAATCAAATGAATGCATCTGTTTTCTACATGCAGCTGACATATTGTACATTGAGATCCTGTAATTACCATTGTGTTTCCACAGTTTTTATCTACTTCTATTTACAGGTGTGCAACTGTGGGGTTTGGTGTTTTGATTTTGATTTTTCACTTGGTTTCAGCCTCTCCCTGTTCTGTATCATAACCACTCTTGTATTCTTCATTATCTCTCTCTATCACTGTTGTCTCAGTCAACCCAACTAGTGCCAAACTTAACCTACATACAGTAGTTTGTGGGCTGTGATATACTGATTGGCAAAATTTATCTGGGCTCCAGTACTGTTCATGCAAGAGAAACGCCTTGAGTCAAATACTCTAACGGGCTCAAAGTGGCAGTGACGTTGGCAAGGGTCAGAGTTGGACTCAGGTCAGAGCCATATACATTCTGACAACTGTCGTTTTTTTCACATGGACCCATGCTGGATCACAAAGCCTTGGTAGCTCCCAACCCCGCATATTCTGGCTCATTAAGTTGTAAAAGTTTGTTGGCTTCTCACTGTGCAGTCTTTCAAACCACAGTGTCCTCTAATGATTGTGCCATAAATACATCTATGAATGGTTGTTACCCTTACGTAGCATCAATATACGTACATTTGTCTAATGTAACCATTCACCCTTATCTACATTGTGGGGGCAACTGATTTTTGTTGTTATTTATAGCTGTCATAAAACACCATCCCTAAAGTATCAGCAGTGCTCATTGAATTTATTGGTGTGTGTGCATGTGTGTCTGTATGAACTCACAATATATTTTATTTAACACTGCTTTCTTTTCTTTTTTGTCCATGCCACTCCAAATAAATAGAGAAGAATAACTTTAAAGAAATACAGCGACTGTACACCACAGGGGTTTTCACTTATAAACCTGATTAGACATCTCTCAGAGTAACGTCTGCATACAAATTGCTTGATTTCTCCAGGTGGGACAACTTACCCCCTTATCATTCATATTTATGCATAAAACTCAAGTTAACCTGAGAATAGATCCACTCAGCCACAGTCACTGAAAACACACTGAGCCTTTAAAGTTGCTATTATAAAGATTTTTCTATCAACAATGCATCAGTTTTTATGTATAACGTGAAAGAGTTTGCTCATAATGATGAACCCATAGAGAATTTAACACAACTTTTCGATACTTTAGAATTTTTAAGTGCATCAGTGTAATTTTTAGTGAAAAGGTTGAAAAAAAAAAAATCCACAGTGCACTAACTCAGCACCAAACAGCAGACAAAGCTGGGAACACTTAAGTTTTTAGCTGCTAAAGAAGCAGATATGTCTCTCAGACGCTGGGAAGAGCAAACAGAGCTATAAGCGATAGTGAATATTGGACTTAATGTACATCCGTCAGGCCACCTGCGATATGACTCACACTGATGCTAATGTTTTCCATTATTGCATGATTTGTAAATTAACCAGTTTGTGAACACGTGTTAACACCATGTCTTGGTGACTATGGGATTGTATTTGGAGCTTTTTACACTGCCCTGAAGTTGCAAAAAAAACAAAAAACAAAAAACAAAAAACGTAACCACCGGATACAAAGAACATAATGACTGTTTCTTTTCTGAGAACACAGTTCAAAGGGGGAAGTGGCTAAGAAAAGACACCATAGCTGCTTGCAATGAATGATTATGTTGGGTGTCCCAGGAGAATCGGCATGTAGGTGTTAATGAAACGATTCTTCAAGTATTGAATGAGAATCTGGTTTAAATGTGACAGAGTTAAATCTGAGATCTTCGTTTATGTCAGAGTTGGATTTTTAGCAATTTAGCAGTAGCTAACAGAAGACAGGGCACATTTTCATTATCTTAAAAAAATTTATGAATACACAAAATACCACCAGTATTGCAAAAAAAGACAAACAAATGTTCAAACCTTAATGCAGTACTTTGCTAGTACTGATAAGCACCATTTACCAGAAATCAGTGTTGCATAGTCAGTTTCTAGAAATCCGCCAGGGTTGCATTTGCCTTCTAAGAGAAAGATTTTCCATAGAGCACTGTCCCTGGAGGAGGGGTCAGAGTCGGTTCAGTTGACGTAAATCCTGGCCCCTGTCCAGCTCCAATACACAGTGTTCGAAACTTTCTTGGAAAGTCTGTTAGTCCTATTTTACCCCACGCGAATTAGTGGTGTCATTTGACTGACCTGAGGCTCTCCCGACGAGTCAGGGCTATGAACCATCAGAGGTGTACTTACTATCAATCATTGACATATACATGTACCTAACCCATCACTACCGCATGGACATTTCTTTTTCCCGGCCCAGAGGAACTGAGCTACAGAGATCTAAATCAACAGCACACGTATGTTCCCTGCATGTCCTTTCAGCAGAGTTTTGTCACCTCCCATGCTGCTTAAAAGGTATTGTGCAAACATGCATCCTGCTCAGTTAGAGAATCTGATAGTGAGTGAAAGAACTTTATCACATGCTCATATGTAAAGAGCCACCTCAGCCATTGAAAGGCCACTGAATATCCACTAGAGCTGGACATTTCAAAACCAGTGATCAAAGTTTTATGCACCTGTATCATGTGGTTGCATTGCTGTGCAAAATGCTAAAAATTCTGGCTTGAACAGCTGGACAAGCTGTAATAAATGCCCGCTTGCTTACTTGTGATAAGGAGTGTGTCTAGAGCAGGGTACTTTCTGTTGCCTGCGGACAGCACAGATGGAGTAAGGTTTGGGCTGTAGGGTCATGCCAAGTTTGGGAGTGACAGTGGGAACTGTTCCTGGAGGGAACTGAAGATGAAACCTCTGTAACAAAGTGGTGAAAAAGAGGAACATCTCCATCCTGGCCAGTTGTTCACCCAAGCAATGACGCCTCCCTGAAAGAAGAAGAAAATTCTTTAATTTAGAGACAAATGAACAGACACAACAGGGACTCTTCTACATACTTAAAGGGAATGTCCTGTGATAACTACCATCAGCTGACACTTTGTTGAGTTTTATATTTTTGGCAGCGTCTATTACTGGGGTCGCTGCTGGCCGGGACCATAGAGTGTTTAACGCCATTTTCACTGACCTAACAACCTTAATTTTCTAAAATTTTAAATGGGATTTATGAAAGTATTTAGAAAGTAATTAAATAGTTGCAGGCTGGTAACTGCGTCATTAATGATTACAGATACTACACAATAATACTAACCCAAGGAGAAGGGAAGGAAGGCCTCGCGCCTCACAAAGTTGCCATTGCTGTCCAGAAACCTCTGTGGTGAGAAAACACCTGGGTCGTTCCAGTATTTCTCATCAAAGTGCACTGAGTAGAGATTTGTGATCACCATGGTGCCTTTAGGAAGTGTGTACCCATTGACTTTTGCATCCTGGGAGGTGGCGCGGAAAATACCAAGAGGGACGATGTTGCAGAAGCGAAGGACCTCGTGTAGAACAGCCTCCACATAGGGCATCTTCTGTTTGTCCTCTAATGTGGGTGCCCTCCCGTTGGCCAGCACACTGTCGATCTCTCTGTGCACCCTCTCTTAGCATGGCAAAAACAGACACCACTGTCAGCCATTTATTCATGTGGACATCACATAACAATTAAATTTTGAGCAAACACATCAAATCACACAAGAAGTAAAATGTTCTCATATTGCGATGATGTTTCTAGTACAACTGACCTTGGATGTTGGGGTAGAGGGCCATGTACAGCATGGCCCAGCGCAGGGTGTTAGTCGTGGTCTCTGTGCCAGCAATAATGAGCTCACCAACTGAATAGATGAGGTTCTCATAGGAAAAGGGGGAACTGGGATCTCCTGCGTTCTGCTCCAACTCATCCAAATAGGAATCAACATAGTGACGAGGTACATGTGGCACCCTGCCTTGTGAGAAACTCGTTATAACCTGCAGTAAGAAGTCATAAACCTCAGCTGCATTGCGGAAAAGCTTCTGGTGTTTTCCAAAGGGCACATACTCAATCCAAGGGAAGGCGTTGTAGAGGAAAGCCCAGCCGCTCACTGCAAGCTCCACGTTCTCACTGAATATCTCAATCATGTGCTGGAAGTTGCGGTCGTCGTATGTAAAACGCTGTCCAAAAATGATCAGGTTGGTGATGTTCGACACAGCATTGGTCACAAGGTGTTTGGGGTTGAAGGGCTTTCCCTTGTGCTCATCGATGGCGTCAACAAAGAACATGCACTCCTCTGAAATCTTCCTCTCAAACAGTCTCTGGCCACTGCCGAAGTAACGGAAAGAGTTGCAAGCCAGTTTACGGTGTTCAATCCAGCCTTTGCCGTATTTACAATTCAGAAGGCCTGTGGAGGAAAAGCAAAAGAACTGAATCACTCAAAATGTAGCTGCAACTTATAACAATTAAAGGCTTATTTTATTGCATTGTCATGATATCACAGCATCTTACCGCCCATTTTGGTCATTTTCTTGAATAAAGGCAGCGATGGACGATCAGCAAACACCTCACTCTGATGGTAAAGGCATTCCCGGACACAGTCATATCCATTCAATACCACAGTCATGATGCCTCCCAGGTCCAGACTGAAAATCTGAAAAGTACATGTTGCAACGTGAGCATGACTCCTATTGTTCTTCACCCACATTTTTGTACATATTTGTCTTTGTTGCAAAATGTGAGACTTGTAGCGCATTTGTGGGCTTTTTTTTTTGGAATATTTAGCTTCAGCGCTCTTCATCAAAGTGGGATTTCATAAACCAGGAAGTTGGAGATGATTTAAACTGAATTAACAGATAAATGGGTGAATGAAGCAGACTGCATCTAAGAGAGATATCTAACACTAGTTAAACATATTATCATTAACTACAAAACACAGTTACCACAAGAAAGTCTATGTCCTCACATGTATTTTTCGGAGGAGGCTTTGATTTTTGGGAGACTCTGATTTGAAACTTGCAAATGCTCCAAATGTTTGGTCTCCTTTGTTTGAGGACTGCACAGTTCACTGAGCACTCGGCTAGAAAAGGTCCGCAGGCACGAAATGCGCTGTAGGCTGAGTCATTACCTGTCCATGAACTTCACTCTGCTTCTTCAGGAAGACGTGCGGCTCGGTGGCCAGCGACAGGATGTTTCCTATCACAGGGATGGGAGATGGACCAGGAGGAAACCCCGGGGGCCTCCTCTGCTTGACGAGCTGGCGAACCAACAGGAAAGCGAGGAGGGCGACAGCCACACAGCCCACACCGAGCAGAGCCTGTGCGCAGGACACCGGCACCAGAGACGGCGATTTCATTGGAACCATCTTCCCCTGAACTGTCTCTTCTCTTCCCTGCTACACTCACCCTGCTGACTTTGGCTTCCCCACAGACGAACTGAAGCACATATGTATCCTCTTGCACATCCTCTTTCTATCCCCCGCCTCTTAGGCTAAGATTGGCCAGAAAGTCAGAGTCAGCTGTTGGTGAACTTTGCCCTGCTCCTGATCAATGATCGGGAACAGTTTGGCGGTTACTATTTGGGAGTTTGGGCAGCTTTTAATTAACATGCAGAGGAGGCGGGGCATCTGTCCGTCAACCACAGCTGATCAGGCCCATTACGCCTGTAAACACGCTGACGTTGTTTAAAGTTGGAAACGTCTGAAGTTTTGTTCATTATAATTCGTGTATAATTTGGACTCAGAAACGCACGTGCACGAATGGCGTTTCGATGGGAGACTAGCACGTGCACAAAGCGCTAATTGAGATCATTGAATTATGTAAGTATGATTTGGGTGTATCATATGACAGTGGGGGCGGGGGTCAGGAGAAGCACACGCTAAGCTGCACACAGTGTGCGAGCCCGTTTCCTCGTACAGCGGTGGGCTGCACGCAAAGAGCGACGACCGTCTCAAGAGATGTTCGAGTTCACTGGTGAAGCGAAGCAAAAGCACTCACATGGCGTGTAGATGAAAAACTGAGTCAAAACTCCACTCCTGCTACGGTCAGTCAAAAACGACCCAGGCTTGAATTAAAAATAAAGCAATAAAGAAAGAAAGAAAAGTTTTTGTATAGTGTTTAGTTAATTTTTCTGTCAGACTTAAAGAAATGTAAATGTGTCATAGGTTCATGGCAGGTGAGGGGGCAGTCACATGAAGTCCTGTGAGTCCAGGTGAATAAATTCATTCCATGATTTAAATGAGAAATGAGGAGCATGACCTGATTTTAATCTTTTTTTTTTTTTTTTTTTTTTTTTTCAGATCTGAGGATGAACCTACAAACCTATTTTATACAGTTTAACATCATTATTTCCATCCTGGCAACATTAACAGAACACAATAGGAAACAAATGCTGCAAATCAAGAAAACTGATATTTTCATATGTATATGAAAATATCACGTATTTTTTTAAAAATATATTTTATTTTGTTTCTGCAGATTCTCACATTTGTTTGACTTTACCAAAAAAAAAAAAAAAAAGCAAAAAGAAAGAACATATTTTTAAATGTGTCACCAGGTAACATCACACCCACCATAATACACAGTATTATAAAGTGTACTCATGGTACCAACTAAGCAGTTTTACACAAAACCTTACACAGCCTGTCTTGTGCATCAAAATTTAATTCACTGAGGTAATTCACTGAGGAGTCCTGGAGAAGCATGCTTGTGTCGGCATTCGTCTGTTTTGTTTTTAAGCAAATAAACTTTGCCCCAGTAAGCTGCTGCAGGTTCCTTCACCTCAACACGGTAAAGGTTAGGTCCTACGCTACATTCAGAGGTTAAAGGTTAAGGCATGCACCACATTCCAGACTTGCATAGTTGTGTGAGAATTTTCAGACCTGTTAACTAAAAACCTGAACTCATCCAGACAGTGCAGGACTGTGCACGAATGCTCTGATAAATAGGAGTTTTAATGCAAATGCAAGGCTGTAGGACAGCTGTTGTTTTCTAGCCAAGCCAATTTTGAAAAAGATATTTCCTAAATATTTTAAATAATCTATTTTATTTGTAGACAACAAGGACTATTGCTATTGTTTTTGAACAATGTTTTATTGTCAAGTTTTCCTCTGGTCTGTAGTGGAATTGACACTTGATCAAGCTGACAGGGGTTAACCATGTTTAATATTATCATCTCATTAAGGTGGTTTTAAACTATAAACGATTTGCACGTTTGTAAAACCATGGTCTCTCTGCATTGCTGTGTGATCAGTTCATCATGACTGGTTCCTCATTAGACATGAAGTTGTTTATCCAGCTGTTCCTTCCTGCTGAGGCAGCTGGGAAGCTTTTTTTCTTAGATGCCTCAAATGGCCTCTACAGACCTGTCCCAATCATTCAGATTTGTTAGGGCTACCTAATGAGGACATTCTTGCAAATGACTTCGATGCTTCCTGCCAGCTCCCCAGACTCAAAAGCTATTCTAGAAGCTTTATAACAATCTGTAAATTTTAATCAAATAAACATGGTCTCACTGTTGCGTTATCTTGTTGGTAGTTGGATTAATCAAAACACCAGAGGTAAGAGTGTCCAGGTGGTAATGCAGACCATATTTTATGGATGGATGGAGTTCTTTCAAAAATATTTGAAAAAGCTAAAAAAAAGAAAAAAACTACTGCTATTATAATGCAATTTAAAAGAAAAGTTTAAAAAGGCTGAAGTTTTTATCTGGAAATCGATAAAATTGATGTTTCTCTGGAGGGAGTAAATATTTTCAGGTTAGGTGTCTTGATTCCAACAATTGTATCCCAGCTGGATAAAATACCAATGCAACATCAACATCAAAAGCTATATGTTTTGACATATACATAATAACAGATACATTTTAAATGGACATGCAACTAATTTTGCACACAAACGTCAGATAACTTGTTATGAGAAGTTCTACTCTCCCTGTCAAAGTAGCTGTATAATGATCTTTAAAACTAACCCTGATAACGTTATCAGAGTTATCTTGGTTTGGGCTTGAGACTTTTTAACAGAAGGCATGAATTTTAAACTGGAGTTGGGAGCTTTGAATGAGGAAGGAGGGGTCTAATCAAATTGTATTGTGAAAATGTAGGCCCCATTTTTGGAGCTTGATTCATATCGGGAAAGTTAGGTTCTGCTGTGTCATTTGTTTTCTTTTCATCATTCTTGTTCTTTAATGTCACTTGCAAGTCCCACAAAAAATTGGTAATAAACTTTTAATTAAAACTGTTAATGGATAAAATATTAAAACCTGACCCAAAAAATGAAGGTAAATCATCACAGTGATGAAACTTATAGAAGTCCTAGATATTTTTAACCCATTTTACGTCACCCATGATGAACAAAGATATACCTACCAACATATAACTGTTTTAGAAAAAACTCATTTATACCGTTTCACAGGATGCAGTTTATCCTCATATTGTCTGTCCTGGGGTAATTTTATTCTGTCCTGATCAGTGTATGGGATTTAATGCAATTACTGTTTGTGTGGTATAATAGCATCAGTCTTTACATTATAAGGCCACTTGGAGAGGGTTCTTCCGGTCATCTTATATTGTGGGGCATTTGGAACATGTTTGTCCCTTGACAGGTGTGGTTTACAGTAAATTATTTGCCATCCGGATGACTGAAATTATCAAGTGCATGTGGAAAATCCAATTACTGACCTTCTCTAATGCACTCCAGAATCTATTTTTCCAGCACAATGACAGTGAAGGGCTCAGCAAGGAGTCTGGTAATCCCTCTGCAACTAGTGGCCAGGTGTTTAAATGTTTGGAAAGCTTCCTAATGGAGAGCAGCAGGTGGAAGTCCTTTTACTGAGGGCTACTTACTCAATGTTTGTAATGTTCTTCTTCTTAGGATGGAAGCTTAGAAGGGGAAAAAATGTTTCCGGGGGACTGATGCACCTTTGCATCACAGATAACTAGAGATCCATCCATATAAGCTCAAATTTTCATATTTTTTCCCCCACTCACTTTGATAATGATTCCAGCTGTTTATCAACTGTTGCTGCCTATTTGATTGATGAAAGCTGGCGATAGAGCTTTGAAGGAAGCTCTCTTTGGGACTTTTTTGTCAGAGAATGGTGCTGGGACACAAAAAAGACAAATTCATACTGACTCAACTGACACGGTTACTGCTCACCACAGTGAGCATGCTGCCCTCTCTGTCATAAATGCTCTCCTGTGTTGTAATTAATTTTCCAGACCAATTCATGCTTAACATTTGGGAACATGAACAGTGTTGGCTAATTGCATTCCCGACAATACACTTTCCCCTTGGAATATCATTTTTCTGCTTCAACTCATGTCCCTCACAGGAGGCAGTGGTGCTTTGAGGGTTTGGATCTCCAAGACCAAAACTTTACAAGGTGCAGCTCTCTTCTCTTCTTATATGAGTGAGAGAGATGGTTCCATGCAGATTTCTACAGTCATTATCAAACTAGATGAATGCAATTGTTTGTCTTGAGACACCTAAAAGATAAAGGTAAATAAAATGTACATTTCTTGGCAAGGTACTCAAACGAGAACATGGTAATTGAAATTAATCACTGTGTGTGTTCCTTGACTCTCCACCTCATGCCTTTAGTCCTCCATGAGCAGTTTCTGACAGTATGTGGAGCTGTTGGAGGCTAATTTAGAGCCTTGTGTAGGGCCTGCAGGCCTGCTCAATAGTACTAAAAGGCTCATCTACTCTAATGAGTTTCCTTGTGATGCCAAAAATAACAGAGAGACAGGATGTTTTATGCTACATCATCCAATATTGTTACATAAGGGGAATTAGAAGATGGCCAGAGACCAACAGCCCAGTAATTAGCTCGAAGACACCAGATTAAATTCTATAGGGAGGGTTAGTTTATCCATGGAGTGCTTACTACCATGCCGTTAACTGAAAAAGATATTATTTAGTCCAACCATATAAAAACTAAAATTTAGGAAAATCAAACTCAGATTCAGATTCAGACAGATATTCAGATGTTTTGGTTACAGAGATTCAGTATGTTGAAACCTAAAATGACACTAGAAATAAAATAACTTTACCCTAGCTTGCACCAACATCCACTTCATTTGATCAGCAGCATCTGACGAGCCAGAGGAAGTGAAGTGAAATGTGAGAGAGTAGTTGGTGACCACAAGTTGCACATCGATCTGTGGTCAAATACATTCAACATGGTATTTCCAGTTTGTGTCCACTCTATATAAGAGCAAACTGTGGAATCTAAGTTCTCTGTCGTATTGTGTTAAAATCTCATTTTAAAAGACATCTTTTTGCCTAAAAGATGACTCCACTACAAATTATACTCACAACTGATTCAAATAGCTGGCAGCTTTTTTGTGAATTGATTTGTGAATTTACATATAAGCTCTTTTATTGGCTTGCTGTAAGTGACGCAGGACCTCTGATTGGTTGACAGTTTGAGGTAAAACATCTGACTGGCCAATAGCATATGATCAAGTGCTCACTCAGTTCATTCAGAAACCCATGGTGAACATATATAAAGCCCTGTACTACGGGAGTGCTCAACAGATTCAACAGAAGTGAATCTTATCACTGAATTCTTCATTACCAGATCTTATCTTACGGTGAGTATATATAAAAGGATGCTTCTCTAGATTATAGGAGTTATATTTATAATAGTAGTTATGATGTCTTTGTTAGAAATATCAGACATGATGCTGTGGTTTTTGTGGTGAGGATTGAGGAACTATCATCTATACTGGTGCTTACTGGTTGCTAACAGAAGATGGATGCTGCTCTGCTGGTTTGATGATGTCATACTCTCAATGACAGGCTGCAGCTAATTCTGCTAATGGACTGAACTGCTGTTATAGTTGCTGGCAAAGCTTCCAATATCAGTATATCAGCAATAAGTCCTCTGTCTGCATGTGCAACCTCAGCAACTCCAACAGTGAGGCAGTGGGAGAGAAAGAGAGAGAGAGAGAGAGAGAGAGAGAGGATCATATGACTGAATGTTTGAGAAAGTCTTCTCAGTGGCATAAAATGTTGTGGATACTGGTTACACGAAATGAAAAGCTTTTCCTTGCAACTATTTTTTATTTTCCAGAGGGAGACATGATAATGCTGAGACTCTGGAGTCTCCTTTTTGCCTACGCGCTGATCATATGTCAGCTGTACATCTCACAGGCAGCTCCATCCAGGTGAGACTCGTGGTATTAATCCTAAAACAAGTACTAATATATTCACCCTTTAGAAAGTCATTATGATTGTGTCAGTCATTTTGTTGTTTCTACAGATCACACTTACTTTCTTTTTACAAGAACTTATCAAATAGATTTAATTTTAGATCAGTAAAAATACCTATAATATTTATTTCCTCAAATCCCATGGACAATTTTTCCTGCTGAGTCCTTCATCAGCAGTTTTACCACAATGTCCTTTGACAAATAAGTTTAGTTTTTAAAAGGAACAATTATCTCAGATTGTTACTGTTACTGTAAGTTACTGTTGTTGTGGCAGAACCACATCATATCTATGTGAATGTGTATTTTCAGAACTAGCAAGGAGTCCATGTCAGATGGCGTCACACTATCAAACGATGATGCGCAAAGGTTACTCAGAATTATGAAAGAGTTAATGCAGATAACTTCAGATGAGCAAGACCACCAAACAGCTGATGGGAACAGGTATCTACCAACTCATCCATCCATCCATGCATCTATCTAAAACAATATATTTATAATATCTGTAACTAAACTTCCATCAGTCAATCCAAAAAAAATAACACATATTTGTTCATAAGTCCAACAGCACCAACTTTGATGTTTATTAATGATCAAGGTATATAGTGATAATAATGTAAATCTACTCTCTGTCATAATCCTTTAATGCATGGATTTCAGTTATTCATTCATTCATCCATTCATTCGGTATTACTGTAAATGAGGGTCCTTGGTCAGGGAACAGCAGAGAGCATGATATTAAAGAATATGAGAGAATGTGCATGATAGACATTAGTCCAGAAAATGTAACTGACCAACATCAGGACACCTTAACCAAAACATTTTGGCTGATGAGAATCTTCATATGCCTGTTGGATCTGTTAGCATGCCTTTGAAATGTTACTGTAATTTAACACAGCACTCCAGTTAATGCATGACATTTTACAAAATCATCATGCATGTAACTAATAATATTTATGTGCATGCCACAGTTACTGTAAGCCTGTTTCTGCATGTTTGTCTCTGTCTCTAACAGCTTGGATAGACCCATGTCTAAGCGTTGCACCGGCTTAAGCACTTGTGTGCTGGGCAAACTCTCCCAGGATATTCACAAACTACAAACCTTTCCCCGCACTGATGTAGGAGCAGGGACGCCTGGCAAGAAGAGAAGTCTATCTGAGCAATATGAAAACTATGGCAACTCTTATAATTGAAACTCTCAGTTTTTAGCCCATCTATTGTTTGTCTGTGTGAGTTGGCCTTGCTTGTTCATCCAGCGCTGTTCATATATAAGACTGCTGATGCATGTCAGAGCAACTTCAAAAATACATCCTTGCTTTAATTTTTTAATGACTGACAATAGATTTTGACAGAGAATTACAAACGTAGAATTAGGTGCAAAATTGTGTTTGGCAGTTCTATGTGATACAATAAAAGATAAGTTACCTATTTTTCTTTTCATGGTTAATTATTTTTCCTCTAGAAATAAAAATAATAATAATTGATTAATTGAAAAAGCTGTATTCAATTAAGTCAAGAAGAACATAAAGAAGGAAACGGTAAGCATGACTATCTACAATGTACACAAAATTATTGGGTCATTTTTGTTGAATTTTTTGTTGATAATACCAGAGAATATTGTTAAAAGTCTTTCGTGTAGATGAGATCATAACAAACTGTGTTCACTATCTTTTCCATTCTGATAAGCAATGCAACAGCACAGAAGCGGGCATGCAACACAGCCACCTGTGTAACTCATCGCTTGGCTGACTTTCTGAGCCGGTCAGGGGGACTAGGACACAGCAACTTTGTTCCCACCAATGTGGGCGCTCAGGCATTTGGCAGACGGAAGCGGCATGGCCCCGTGTGAGCACAAGAGCAAATACATGGTACGTTAGCACTTGGTAATTCCATCTCAATATTATTGCGAGAGTAATAGTAACTTTTATTGAGAAGGATTAAATGAATTCAGTGCATTTTAAATCCAAGCTTAGAATTGTTTAGCTTTTACTAGACTTAGTGGGAAGATAAGTAAAAGCTTCTTTTACATCCAAATTGTTCTTTCTGTAGTTGAAATATGTATTTCTACAAAAGTGTAAGGTAGTCTTCTAGGTTTTAATAAATGCACCAAGGGCAGTCTTTATTATTGCAGAATGTGCTAATAAAAATAAGACCTTGTGCTACTGAATTAAGGAAGGTTAATTAAGGCAGGCTACCATATATTGTGCATGTGCAAAAATTCCTGAAATTACACACAACAACATGTCACATGGACCAAACCTGATTGGCCAACACTGACAAAAACATTAGCACTACTTAACTTTCAGCCATTTTATCTCTTTATCTCTCCTGACACTGGTAAATGCCCCATTAAAATCTTCAATGAATCTGAATCTTTTTGAATCCACTGTGCCTCACAATACATTTGTTTTCTTTTCTCTCCTCTCTTTGGTTTCTCTAGGACCAAGTGCCTCCTTTGAGTGACAAAACTGAATCATCATTCATCTACAATCACTTAGAAATAAGAGCATCATCTACAAAAATACCCTTCACTAATATGGACTGATGTCTTGCTTTCAGACTACTAGACAGTTGCCCATAAAACATTTTTAGTCTGTGCTTAAAAACAGAGAAACAACTAACATTGGTGTCATTATTTGTTGTGGAAAGGTAACTGGGAGTATAATTTTTCTGCTAAGAGAGATGTATTTTTCTGTGGCTCAACTGTACTTCTGAACTGTGTCTGCAGTACAGTATCTGGAAGCCTTATACTGTACATCTGCACTACCAACTAAAATTTCAACTACTGTGGCTGTCTTGTGCCTTGATGTAAATCTCTTCATTACATTTCATCGTGGTGCACAATGCAAGTATGAAAAATGTACTAATAATTGTGTATTGAAAGCAGGAATAAATTGTATTTTAGCTACATTAGGCTTCATGTCTTACTGTATTTTTGTTGAGATCAACATTTGAAAAAGGTATAGATACTGTTGTATGAAAAATAAGTTATGCTCAAAAATCATTAAACCATATGACATTCACTTTTCTATTTTGATGGACATAAAGAATACATATGGAATCTCCAAATTTGATTAAGGAATAATTATTTATTTAAAAAATTAAATGAGCTGTAATAAGCTATTTTCTAGTACTTTACATATACATACATTGGTAAGCATATTGCTTTGAATGCATCTATATTGTACTTGTTACACCTGGCTAATTTCACTGGATCCTGTCTGTAGGGGTCAAATATTCAGGCCTGTACTTTTTTCTTTGTCTGCACCACACATGCATGACTCATCCAATCGTATCTTAACATCCACGTAGACAAGGGCCCATGGTTTTAACACTACTGAATTTTCAAATATTCATTCATCTTTGTAATGAGCATTGCAATCATGCTGTAATTTCAGTCTGATCACATCCTGCATTGACAACTGCTCCTCTGTTTTTATCTACATATCACACTAATAAAAAAATAAAATGGCCATCACATGTGCTCTATCAACCACAAGGTCTCATCTTCTTTACTGACATCTTTCCCATAGATCTAAATGCATACCTCTAAGTTTCTTATTGAAACACTAGTCAGTTGAGCAGTCTAATTGTAACTGAAGCTCCTGCCCATTGAGTCCCAACAACCCTCATCCAAAGTCACTGAGATCCTTTACGCCTGACATCCTGTAACAAAATCAGAATCAGCAGGGCCAGCTTATTATTTTAAATAAATGTTCTGTCAATGATTGTCACTGCCACTAGATGTTGCACGAGACCACCAACACCTCAGAGCAAAACAAATGCTTCATCGACCACATCTCTGGCCTGCTTTCAGCCACAACCACTCCCTCTCTTCTTATTCTCAGCAAGTTGTTAGAAAAACAAAGTCCAGTAAAATCAGCCACTAAACACTGCACAGCACAACTGAATTAAATTATTCTGTGTACATGACAGCCACCAAAAACAATCCAGCCAAAACCATTTTCTCATGCTATTGTTACACATTACACTGCATGTGCTCTACTGCGGTGCTGGTAGTAGCTAAAACAGATAGTGATTGCAACATTTGCCAAACAAATTCATAATATCTGCACCAGGAAATCAGCTAATGTTATCATGCCTTTTGTAGCAGGTCACTGTTAAAACAGACATGTGACATCATGTAGCCATCAAGTTAATAATGCATAGAGGTGAAGAAATCCTGATCCTGATTCTAGTCAAGCAAAGGCCTCTCCATCTCAGTAAAGCCAGACCAGCGTTGACTCCATGGTAGAAAAATTAATCCGTGGAGTAATTTGTTGGGACCAGCTACATGAATGACATTGAGCCAGTAAAGACACTGATGGAGCTGGTAAAAACTTATAAGACTTCATGTTTGACAGTGTGACGGACCTGGTTTATACCTTTGTCTGAGGCCTTTTTAGATTAAAAACGTGGGAAGGAACTCACTTGCACTTGCAAAGTACAGACAAACTCAGATTACAACACCTTCGGAGGGGGTGGACGTAGCTCTCTGCTCAGGATGCCATGTATATATACATCTATCGTTACATTTAAAATAGTTGTTTTATACCATATTATTGTTTAAAATCTCATTTACCTCTGTTAATTGCACAATGCATTTGTGAAAGCATCTATATTCATTATATTTCTCCACATATTTCTCCAGGTTTTTCACCTGTCTGTATGTGGTGGTGAACAGGTGAAGTTCCCCTTTAAGACTTACAGAGGTAAGGCAGGAGAAAGGGCGAGACCCCGGCCTCTAACTGCACCCTCAACCTAAAACAAGCCCCAGAGCACCAAGTAGTTCAGCACTTAACTGGTAAAAAGGGACCTTAAAGCATTTTAGTGGGTAGTTGTGACAAGTTAGAAACAGACACATTCAATCAAATTGACGATAAAACCGAGGAGGAGAGCAAGGAAGAAACATTTGTATGGCAAAACAACCAACACCTGATACCAAGGCGTGCTATCAAACAAACAGCTAACCTGGCTAGCTAGCTAACATGGATACTAATGATAAATTGGTGACTTTTCTTTAGAGAAACACAATTTTCCTGGACAAAGAGAAGGTTCAACAATTGGGAACTACATTTAAAGTTTTGATGCAAAGTTTCCTCCGTCCTTAACTTTGGGGGGTGGGAAGTGGCGCACTTTTGCGGTATTGACGATGGGGGAGAGGAAGAAGCAGAGTCACTCCGCTAATGGATTATGGTGCTAATGCTGCCAAGACTTCATCTGAACTGTGTTGGGGATGCCTGACATCTGCCTCACTGCCTCACAACTGCCTCACATCAAAGTAAGTACATTTTATTTACTCAGTTCATTGCTTTGCCGTGAAGATTAGCATGACTGTTTCTGTTGTCGCGGCTGTTGTTGTGGTTGTTAAAGACGCTCAGCAGAGGTGTCTTTCTGGCAGCTGGTAAAAACTTGTGTCTTTGGTGGCAATAAGGATAAGAAATATGGGTTCACTTTAATATGGCAAAGTCTGTCTATGGAGCACTGCACAATATTGTCATTATTGTAGCCAGGGTGACAGAAAACCATTGAAAAATCGATGATTGATTGATCAGATTGCTGGAGGAAAGTTGCCTGGATGTGTTTGATTTACGCATCTTGTGAATGAAGGGAGCTTTGACAGTACAAGAAGCTAAATATGTGTCTGCTTTGAATTTGAGGTTAGCTTGAATTTTAACTTTTTCTTATTTTTGTTCAACGGCGGTGGCTCATTTCATAGTTTCAGAGTAAATCACCATGGCAACTAATGATGACCTCTGACCCGCTCCCAAACAGGTTCATTTAAAAGGATCAGATGAAAACAGCCAAACTACTGACATATCAGGTTACTGGAAAAATATCATTCCCACAGGCTCCCGACGGGAACTTTACAATTAAGAGAATGAAAATGATGAGCAGTAGATATTTTTAAATTAGTCAAATAGTTTTACTTTTCAGACCTTGTGTGTGTTTTTAAAACCACTTCTAACAAACGGTGGAAGAGTATATATACAAACACACACTAAATTCAAAATGTGTCTAATTTATACTGACGAAATAATAAATATTTTTTTAATCTGACTGGATTGCTTACAGTATTTGTGCTTTTATACTCTTCTTCCATTACTTCAGCTCAAAAAAACTCCTTAAGTGAGTGTGACTATAACTATACACACTAAACCATCTGATGTCTTTTATTAGTTATTAGTTAGTTATTTATTTTCCATGATTGTAAATGTATTATATACTGTATACACCTTTTAGTCAAA
The DNA here is from genome assembly GCA_038496675.1 of Rachycentron canadum. Lineage (NCBI taxonomy): Eukaryota > Metazoa > Chordata > Actinopteri > Carangiformes > Rachycentridae > Rachycentron > Rachycentron canadum. The sequence continues at coordinate 12,006,649 of CM076648.1, forward strand.
TTTACCCCATCAGGCATGTCTCCTTGTCTCTGTGCTTTTGTGGTTATTACTTTAATTTTTTTTGCATCACATAATTAGTTCATCACCAGACACTTATTTACAGTACACCCTATATCCTTTGTCTGACTAATTGTTCCTTACAGTTAAATACTTCACATCTTTCACATCAATGATCTGGTAGACAGACGAGTATTTTACCATTGCCAGTGGAGTACAGGCTATCCAAGATGGCCATTATTAAGTTCACTTATGTTGAACTTGCTTCGTAATACAGGCTTCTGGTTAAAGCTCAGGAGGTCATTGTCTGACTGTGGAGTGTTATCAGCTCAGCTCTCAGACTGTGATAGTTGGACATGTGTTTACCGTCTTCTCTCTTTTCCTTCAATTGCACACTGCTTCTTTTCATTTTGCACCTTCAACACTGTCATGACACGCACCTCACACTTCATTGTTAATGTTGTTGATGGTTGCCGTACAAAGTTGTTTTAGTTTTAGTTCAAATTAATTCCGTTTGATGTTAAATCTTGCATTGTCACAATCCCTGAGTTTGTGACAGAATCTTATGTGGTAGTGTAATTTTTAGATGTTAAATCCATGCACTTATCAATAATTTTGCCCCGGTGAGGCTCTTTGTAGATGTTGGGTTAGTTTACAGTCATTAATACAAGTATTTCAAGGAGGAGATAATGAATCTGTCCTGTTTGCCCAGTACATACAAATATATGTAGACTGCCAGTCACTTTTAAAAACCTTTGGTTTCTAAGTCTTACAAATTTGAATTTTTTTCATGATTATGTGAGCTAACTTTGTCACAATCATTATTGAAGTCCACCTATTCTGATAAACCAATAAATGGTTTGTTTGCTTGCATTTGTTCATTTTAATTAGATAACTTGATATTTATAATTGTGTGTGTGACTTCTCATCGGTTCTCTGGCCATCTTGTAAGTATATAGACAAGCCAAGAAAATTAATATGCACAGAGTTTTACCCCCTCTACTTTTCTACTTGTTTCTTTATAGGTGACAGTTAGTCTGCCCTTTTTCTGCAGAACAAAGAATATCCCCAGGAAGCATCATTTGTTGTGGACCTAACAGCTCTCCAGAGTATTTCTCAAGAGTTCCTGTCTAACAGACCCTGAGCTCCATGCCTGCTAGTCTACTCTAATTGACATGCATATTCTACCAGTTTTTTTACTCAACCACTCTGGTGTCTCTTAAGGGACAGTGTGCTTTTTTTTTTTTTAAAAACTAGTAACAAGGGAATATTGCAATATAACACAGTGCTGTGTAAATTGTAGAACTGTGGAAAGATTTTAGTCTGTCAGTTGATTCTGAAAAAGAAATTATTCTAATCGAATGTTGACAAAATATGGAGATAAAAGTGGTTAACTGGTTAACACCCAAATATAACTGTGGCATCTCGAGAAGCTATGTTGTATCAGTGTCTTCAACAATTTTAAGATGTACAGTTTACAAATGTGGTGCCTTTTTTGCTGATGGACCTATGACAGCGATTTGAATGTTGTTTCACTGGCTGGGATTGTTTTGGCTGTTTTTGCAGCATTATCTTTGTTGATTTCCTTTTTCAAAAGTCTTGTTCAGTAACAGTCATGAAATAAGCGCAAAACAATATGTTTGAGGTTTAACAAAAAGCAGGGCTTCATAACGGTGAACTACAAAAAAACCCCAAAAAACATTACATTCTCCTACTGGTGTGTGATTGTCAGTGTTGTTGCAAATAAATACAGTAAAAAATGGCATCAAAAAGGTAAAAAATATTACAAAATACTGCAATGTTTAAATTGTTTATACTTTTTTTACATGTAGTTCTAAAAGAAGTTCTAACTATTGAAATAGAAACTTGAGCATGGCTGTTGTGCAGTTTCAGGAGGAGGGTGTGTTTAAAATTTGCAGCTGTCTCCCTTGAGTGTTGACCAACAATTCATATATCAGTTGATTAGACAGAGGAGAATAGATGTGAGTAGCCATGTGCAAACTCCCAAACAGAGCTAATGAAGGAGATGAGGGCTGGTGTCAGAGTTAGTTCAGAGCCTCAGAGGACCTGTTCAACATGCCAAATCTCTTGTGTCGAGGGATGAGCATCTGTCACTTTCGCCCCATCACCATCTGGAGGACAAACTGGGAGTGAGTTAGTTACCCCGTTGTACTTTTGTTGTTCAACAAAGGTCTGTTTGTGTGTGCCAACTGGTTGCTAGGTACACAACTTTTCTGTACATACGAGACAATAGAGAACTTTTGTTTTCCCATATGGGGGAACCTAACCTAATTTGACTAGAGCACTGAGGTCTGTCTGTGCCCAGTTGAGATGTGATATCTTCCTGGATGCTTCAATTCAATTCCAGAGGAAAATGGAAATATCACGTGATCTGGGAGGTGAATGCAGACCTCAGTGTTTCACCTAGCTCAATTAAGATGCTTACTAAGAGCATTTATGTTTTAAGTGTTAAATGCACAGTTCATTCCTCAGATTTCTTTAAGTTATGTTTTTATAGCTTTAATGTCCAAAGCCATGCTTGGCACTGACTGACATGCATGGACATGGACTGTATTTGTTCTTTTTATAATAGCCTACAACTATTATATTTCTTTTTCATGCTCGTGCTCTTTCTTGTTATGTTTATAGTCTTGTAAAACCATTCATGTTGGCAACATCGAAATAAAATAACCTACCGGCATTGAACCCTACCTGAACATCACCAGGATGATTTTAGTGGAAATAAAGAGCAGGTGTCCAATGCATGCTTTGTATAAGATGCATCTCCATAAACACCACTTATCCTGTATGAATAAAACAATAACATTTACAATTGTATAAATTATGCAAGACTAAGTTGGACAAACCTGCAGTCTTTTTGGAAAGGCTTCTGCTGGGCTTCAGAGACCTTTGTTTCAATCTCAGCCTCTGCTTCTTTCTGAAGGTGACTTGATGCTTTTTTGCGTTTTTCCAGTGAAGTGTTTTTTCTTTTAAAATGATCTATTCCTGGAGTCTTATCCGATTGTCTCTGAGCACTTCCACAGGAGGAGTTGGGCTCAAGGGCATCTCAGTGCCAGTGACGAAGAATTTAATCGCTCAACTCTGACTTCATTCAGATTTATTCTACAATTCTAGGCATCAAACCAGATAACTTCTTATTTAGCTACCATAATGCACTTCTCACTTTCAATCACCATAGCACATTTTGAAATGACTAATATAATTGTGTTTCTACATTTGTAACTAAATTAAACTGAACTGACTTTCACTGTCTTGGTTATTGTTTCTTTATCATAAAGCATTTAACATCAGTAATGATATGATTTCACACTGAAAACAATCAGGGCATCCTTGATCTTGGTTTGGTGGGCACTGATGCTTTAAATCCTCTGTGTAATGTATGACTGATGACTGAGTATATTTTAGTTCTAAAATCAGCTCCAAGTGCATTACATCAGAGCCCAAAATCTGCCTCTCTTTGTGCTGCAATGCCACCATGTGGTTAAGTGTGGGTGGTGTTGCGTGTGCATGAGGAATTCTTTGTGATCAGGAAATGGAGTCGGCTTATTTTAAATATCTCAGTGGCAGATTTCGTGTGAAATAATTTATCTAAATCTTTTTGACTAAGTTTTAGTGTCCTGATAAAGTGTCTTGATAAGGAATATCAATATAAACTAATATTCTCTATGTAAGGATTCTTCAAAATGCATACTATCATTCCCACTTAAACTTTCTGCAACTTGGAGAACTGGACACACAGGGCTTTGTAAAGCCTGTTGTTTTTGTCCATATGTGATTTTCATTATATGTTGCATCATATAGGCCAGAAGTAGTCAACATTCTTTGAATTTCCTGTGTGGAGTCTGCTTTTAGCAGAACATGCCTACAAATCAATTAATAGCATAAGACCACAATGTATTTCTTTCATACTTTATCATAGTTTGAGTGGAAATGGCTTGGTTCAGTGAGAAAAAAAAAATATTTTAATTTGTGTTGTCAGGTACATACATAGAAAACAAGTTTAGAGTAATGTATCGTGTGCATGAGGGAGTGTTATTCTCTTCTGCTCAGTTGTGGTCTTTGCTAAAAGGTGAACATTACCTGGAAATATTATGATCAAAACTATATCTTTTACTTCAAAGCTAATTTTTTTTCAAAGCCAAATAGATTTCAATAGTATACATTGCATTGAATGAATGTTGAGCAGTGTGAATAGTCTATAAAACCATTGTCTTCACCTGCATCAAGGTGGTTATATTGGTTATATATATATATATATAACTGTTATATGTAAATCCATCAGTCACAATCTACTCCAGTACAACCATATTGACACTCTCTGTCCATACAATCCATCAGTGACATGTTATACCAAATTACCGGGTTCATTCTGTCAATGAGCCTCTCTATGCTAATGCAGTTTGCCAAACAGACACCAATAAGTATTCCCTGGTCCAAAAACACATTCTGCTGGCTTGAAAAGCCTTTTCAATAATACAACACTTTCATATTATATTCATAATGCACTACGGTGAACACTGCAGCCTAGTCTGCTGGGTTTAATTTAATGTAATTTCAGGGCCTAATTTGGCTTCCTACATGTCAGTGGTAATGAAACTTTTGTATGTGATCTAGATACCCTCCAGTTGGATTTTCTCAAAGACTTTCAAGATTTCAAGATGAACTTTGTGCATAACATTAAATTCAAAGAGAAAGATAACCCCATGGCTTTTAATTGTGCAAAGAAAAATGAGAATTTAAATATCAAAGAGGAGAGAGATATATAGGTTTTCTAAGATCTTTCAAGATTTATAATAGCCTACAACTATTATATTTCTAGCCCTACTGTCGCCACAGTTCATATGTAAACGTTAATCTATTAATATCTGCTTATTATATATCCTTTGACCTATATGATCATCAACCTAAGTGCAGATCAAAAATAAAAAGAACTAAGGGACTAAGGGAAAAGAACTAAGTTTTCAAATGCCAAAACGCCACTAACTTTATTAAACCTATTGCTGTATTGATTCATAAAAAGGAGTTAATGCTTCTACCTAAAATATGTAATGCTTTTTTAGATACTCAAGATGGCAGCAAAGAGCCATACAGTGCTACTGTCCAATTCATCAGTTCTCTATTAATGAAATATATTAAAGACTCTTTGCTGTACTGTCTTCTTCTGCGGCAGTTTACACAGTGCGTTGATGCAGAGGCATTTCCTCTTCAGTTGTACATCCGTCTAACAGATTATTCCAATAAGAGAAAATTCATGGAAGTGTGGTGGTAACTAAATCAATGTGTGTATGTGATGAGGACCAACAATGATATGTCAGGGGCAATGATGAACATATTGAACACTAAATGGCAATATGTTGTTTCATCCAAATTATTGGTCGGTGAGTACGTCAATATCTTCATGTCCCTTGCAATAAAAACATCCATGCATCTGCAGTAAGGTCGTCAGTATTGTTAACCACTCTACCTTTATAGCCATTTAGGCAGCCAAGAAGTCAATTCACTGTCCTTTTACTATTAAATTAATGCATAATGGCAGGACTTCGTATATTGAAAAACATCACGTCTATGAATAAGCATAATACTAATGATACTTTGCTCTAAGGTGTTACTCAACCTTCTTGACACCCTGGTTATTAAATGCAAGCCATCGCAGCTGTTTTGGTGACTTTCAAAACTTCAGTCAACACTGGGGCATGTTTAGTGTGTGGCTCAGATATTTCTAAAGACAACATTAAACAGACTTTGCAAGGCCTGCGTTGTTCTCTGTCAAAGATTTAGCACTCTGTTTCTGCCTCTCGTTCTCTCTGAAGGCCGCCTTTGTAGGCACAGGAATGCCCTGTGTGTACTCTGAAATGTAAAGCAGGCCTTCTGTTCAGATATGCACATAGCTGCTGATGATCTATTTAATTGTAAATGACAGGGATTTATAAAATACTATGTTTGATAAAGATGCTGATCTGATCTGTCTCTGAAAGGAGGCACACATAACATGCAGTGCTAATTGTTAGACTTCTCATTAGGGCAGTGTCATGGGACCTTGCTGGATAATGAAATAACTCCATGGTATTCATCTTGTCTTGTGTGCCTTCTGATCATATATGCTCTTCAGTCATAACCTCACAGCACAACTATGTTTATGCAGCTGATATCGATTTGTTAATCGTTACACCAAGTTGTGAGAGTTTCAGTGGCTGCCAAACATTTCAATCAAGATGTCATTTCAAACAGACCTGCAAAAAGCTTGATGAATTTGTGGCAGATTTTTTTTTCTTATTTGTGCTATGTAAATAAAATTTGAAATATCTCGTAGCAATGGACTCTTTTAGTGTGCACTAAGATCAGATCATTGCTTTCTCTTGGAAAAAGTTTAACACTATCATGAGCAGGAATCTTCATCAGTATAACTCATGTAGTCCTTAGATAAGTTGAGACCTCACAAACATAAAAAGACAAAACAGGAAATAAAACTAAATCAATTTGCAGTGCTGCTGTAGACATGGCACAACAATGTAAATCTTTTAAATTGTTCCTCTGATGCTACTAAAACATACGTGTTTTTAAAGCTCAGTCTTATCAGTAAATACTATGCATGTAAACCAGCCTCTGCAATTAAGTACCTTCTATGTGGCTGTTGACTGTAACCTTTACACTTCTCTCTGTAACGTATAGTTAGGGCACCATTGCACATTCCACCTTTGCCCTTATATCACACAGCACACACCTCACATAGATGCTCTCATGCTGCTCATATTGTCTTGCAGCCACACTTTTAACTTCAAAGCCCTGCCGACCCTTGTGTCTCAGGAGGAATGGAGGCACCATAGCAGCCAGCCTGCACTGCTTTGCCATGGTTAACTATGACCGCAGGCTGAAGCACCTCCCCGTGTCTCCTGATACCAGTGTAAGAGCGGTGGAGGGGGTAGTTAGCGTCCTGTACCGGCACAGCTCACTACCTTGTGCCTTGCCACCATATGACCTGTCCCTGTGAAACAGAGGTGCATTATGCGCAGTTACAAGGCTTTACTTGTGAAGAACAGTGTACGTATAATGAAAAGTTTAGGTAACCTATGTATGATGGTGTGTATGACTTGGCTCGCTGAATTGCTTTGGTAAAAAACATCATACCCATAGTCTAAAATAGATTAAAATAAGACTTTGGTCCAAGACTTTTAGATTAGATGTGATGTGTTTTAGAGGCAGATTTGTGCTTTGCCTAGGTCTAGATAGTGTCCTCTGTTGAAACGGTGGTGTTCAGCTCAAAGGAACAATGTGGTGGATTTACTTTATTATGAACAAAGCCTTTGTCTGAGGTGCTCACATACTGAACGGGGGTCCAGAGTCCAGGAGCAGCTTTGAACTATCAGGTCAAAGACATCACAGAACTGACGCGCTGTTTCGCATTCATCTTGTACCTCACACAGGAGGCCCGTCACATTTGTCCTTTTGATTGTCCTCCATTTCTTTAAAGGTCTGGCTGGAACCATAGGTCATCTAGAGGCTTTTATGTAGAGAAAAACAAACGTGTTCTTATTCTTGCTCTCTTCACTTCAGGGGAAGAATGGCAGAAAGGCGAAGGTTTCCACTTGTTAGCATGGCTCCCTGCTGAAGTAAAGAACAACAATTGAAATTGTACTTCAAATCAAAACAACAGATTGCATTTTGCACACAAAATTCTTTTAATTGGAAGACAGAAAAGCTTTGCACATATCAATAGAAAGGTGGGCATAGAAATGAAACCCACTGCCATGAAATATGCAAAGAAAGCCCACCACAGAGAATAGCTGAAAACACAGGTTCTTTTGATGTTAAGTCCTTTGGTTGTGCATGTCTTCATTCAACTAGCCTGTGGATGTTTTAACCTTCTGTAAAACTTGCTCCAGCACTGCACTCTCCCTCTCTACATCAGAGTAATGTGGATCTGCAGTTCTGCCCATGATTTTTATTTCATGAATGCTGTGTTTCTCCTTGGCAAGGTTTATGAGTGCCCACCATAGCATTTCACCATCCTGGTACAACTGTCGACACCAGCAGTATGTCACAAGTGCAATCTGGTTGATAATATCCCAGGTATTTTGGACGGTTGTAATATTTTGATAGCCTTGGTGGTAGTATGTTGATTTCACTGCCTTATTTGCTCACAAAAAAGATTAAAATATGATTAAAATAAGCTATATGTATCAGATTGAAAAGAAATTACTTTCTTTCTACTTTTTTCCATTTGTCTTTAGTACATGCACAGCCTTAAACACACACACTGACTCTCTCCTTCAAACAAACAAAATAATACAAATGGGACTAATAATCAATCATCCGTGGAACAGGTATCCTTTGACTCCAGGCTATTATTGCTTGGGTGAGCCTTTGTGTGTTGTGAAGTATTGACTGTTTCAGTTTTGACAATCCATTCTCAGATGAGAGGAAACATGTCAGTGCACTGAGCCTCGCAAAGGGCAGATGAAACACAATGCTGTACATGTTAGAGCAGATAATTACAGAAAAATATCATCTCAACTCAATCTATGCCCCCTCCCCACCCCACCACATTTTTCTTGTGATATGTAGAAGTCTCCTGTTGGAAGTGAAAGGACCAGGCAGGGTCCCAGCAGTGAATGAGACACTGCTGGTCTGCTCCTGAGGAGAAGCTCAGGATTAGTTAGTATTCACTGGACATAACAAGGCCTTTGATGTAGCCAGTATTCTCTTTACTCACCAGGAGCATCAACATTTAATGAGACCTGATATCAGCCTTTTTAAGAGCTCTGAATATTTCAGATAAAAGCAAATTGTATTCACCAATACCAACAGACCATGGGGTGGTCAGAGGTTCATTGTCACCTGTGTGTTCTAAGTGATATAGTGGAGCTATGCCTTTTGTGTAATGGGATATGTTCATTAAAACAGGCCCATTTCACTCTCTCTTAATCAGCACCACATATGTCATGGGAGGATACTGCCTGGAGCTAAAAACTAGTGCATAATTTATAACTCCAGGTCAGGCTGTGCAATGAGTGCATATTATCTCAACAAAGATGAATTACTCTCACATCATTCCATATTTACAATTATATCTTGATGCACTGCTAATTTAGCACACAATACTGCAATAATCCTCCAGACGAGATTTCAACATTAAAAATTTTTAAAATTGATTATTGGTCTATCAGTACTCATTTAAATAAGATCTTGATACAGGCACCTATCTTTTCCTCAAAGTCCTCAGCATCTGTCTAACACAATTTATATGTGTGTCTGTGTGTGAGAGAGACAGTGTGAGAGTGTGCAAGAAAGTGTCACAGTGAGCTGTGACACTGCAGGTGTTTAAACTGTGGTGATGTAATTGGTCACAAGGGGAATAGAAACAAGAGCTTCACAGTCCTTGATTTGATCCCTTGGTTATTGATTTCTCAGTCTGCTTCTAACAGAAATAATTGCCACATGTAATGTATTATTCAATTACAAGACACTGCTCTCAAGTTTGGGTTTGATGGTCCTTTTTGAATCACTGAGACCTATAGATAATTCAACACTGTCAGCCCATTAAGCAGCGCGAATATTAAAAGGTATGCGTTAATCCTGCCTATTTATTAGCAACCGTGACATTCACCAGTGCTCAAAGTTTCCCATTTTCAGCCTTTGTATAGTTGAAGGAAGTGGGCTTAACTTTGGTTCAGATTCAGGTATATTCTGTTATTGTGACTCTTCAATGTGGTTACCAGGCAGTCAAGCTATTTCAACTATTCTTTGAAGCAAAAAGAAAATAATGGAAACCACACCACTGTACCTGTGATGAGGTGAGGGGACGACAGTATTTCATTTCTAAATTCTATGGGATACATGGTTTGTGACCCAGTTGTGGCAGTTAAACCTACAAGAAAACTTAACAGCACAAAATACTTTTGATAAGAAGTAAAATTAATTGTTACTAAAACTGACTCTTTACATATTTGGTCACATAATTTGATGTTCTGGTGACAAATTTACAGTATAACAAGCAGAATTCATTACCTTATTTTTTGACCGACTTTTCTTTTTCTTCCTGTTTTGAGAGACTGTGAAAATTGATCCAGCAAAGACAGAAATTTCCTGACTTCCCTACTTCCCTTTATGCAAATTTAGTTGTGTTCTTCGTTAGATGTGCCCTGTGTAGAAAATTCTGACAACTGTCAGACTTAACACTACCAATTTATACTGAATTACATACTGCAATTGGTATAAAGCAGTTTTTTCCCCCACTTTATTCAGACAAGACTTGGTAGTAGTTCTGGTGTTGTCCATGAAGGAGGCCATTGAAATCACATTTATCACTTTATGTTTCCATGTTTATACACATACAGCCACAGTTCATGAAGAAAGTGGTGCTCTTGGAAGTTTAATATATACTGAGATATTCATGTGATCTTATTTGTGAGGTTCCCTCAATTTCATGTTAAGTAGGACTCATTATTTGTTTCAAAAGTAGTTTTATAACCATTTTACACTTTTTTTGTTTTGGTCAACATTATTTCAAATAGTGAGACTTTGTTGTTATGTGTGAAAATGTCTGATAACTTAATAGGTGAATGCTACATGCAGTATTGATCTGTTTCTATTCTGTTTGTAAAATAATACACACTGCCGTTAATTTAGCTCTGAAGAAAGATCAGCCAGAGTGTTGAAATCTCGATATCACCACTGATGTGCAGCACTGTGTGACACAGTTTTAATGATCAGCCATCCAGCACTTGTTTACAGCTTGGCTTCCCAGTCATGTTCTGTTAATACCCACTCCTGTTAATATTTATCGTCAGTCTTAATTGGTTTGATGTCACTACACTGGTGCTGCTGTCGGCTTGCTTGTTGAACTGGTCTTGGTGTTGTTTCAAAGTCTTTATTATTGTGACAGTGAAGTCCTGTTCATTAAAGTTTCACTTTCCATTTTCATCAGTATGAAACTCATTCTGTAAATGCAAGGCAGCTGTGGTAGAGTCAAACCCTGCAAGCGATCACAGGGGAGGTGCATAGTCTGTATAAATTATCAGGAATATGAACTCGATCGAAGATGTTAATTGCACCAATGCTTAGTTATGTGGGGAATTGCCATGCATTTCATGCAGCGATAATAAAAATGAATTTTTGAACAAAGGGATCTTAAAATAATATCTAATCTACAGAGAATACCCACATCAAACGAATAATTCAAAGCTTTGAAATTTATCTTTGTGGTCCGAAATGTTAAGCACTAGCCCTGTGAATATTGTACTCAGTTCAAGTTTGTCAAAGGAAAAAACAAAACCAGAGTTAATTAACAGTTATTACAGGCCTTTTCAACTTTAATTTGACTTTCAAATATTAGCTCTTACATATAAACTATGCTTCTGGCATTTGCAAATTAGCTTAGTGTATCTCCTCTAATTAGGCCTCATTGAGCCCACGGTAACCCACACACAATAATATTAATAATTCAGCAGCATAAGATGTATTTAAGAGTAGTCATTAGACTGCATTTTTTTTCATTGTATTAATTTAATACACATCACCTTTACAGTTTAGAAAAACCCTAATATTGGGTCAGAAAAAAATTAAATGATTAGGTGATTATAAATATTAAAATTGGAGTCTTTTAATAGCTTTCTTTGGGGTTTCAGGAAGTTCTCATGAAAACAGAGTGTTCTAAAGCTCTGTTTGTTTAAAGTCAGACCTATATTACCCAAGCCCCATATTTTATATATTTACATTAGATAGGGCTTCATCTGTTTCTTTGGTTCATCACTGCAATATACGCTGTTTCTTTTGGGATCTATCACATTAAAATGGAACATTATAGGATAAAAAAAAAAGAAGTTAATTAATACACATAATTCCTGTCAGCTCTCCAGTAAATAATATTACATGAAGGCCCCACCTTGTCTTTGGTATGCCTATGGTAAAATTAAAGAAATGTGTGGTTTAGTAAAACCTGCCCCTCAGCCCTCGCACTTCTCTCTCCTCCACCCACTTGCCCTCCTATCTCCATCCTCCTGCCATCTCTCTCTGTCAACAGTGATTTTGCCTCTTGCCACTGATCAAACGCACCTGCCAAGCCCTGCTAACATTCCCGAGCATGTTCACTAATTACCCACAAAGCCTTGCAGATTTATACTACTAATAGGGGATTTGCTTCAAATGGGGGGCAGGGTTGTACTCCATTACAATGGTATTTATTTACTCATTTGGGGGAGAATCTCTTGGGATAATGTGCATTACAAATGTTTTAAGGCAGAGAAACTTCTCATTTTTACATGGTTATTGCACCATTTTGAATTAGGATGATAAAGGCTTTGGAGATATTGTCTTTATCATCTCTTCATTTACATTTGAGTTAAAACAGAACAAAGGTTTAGCACTATCATCATAGAGATCAACAACGGCTCGTAGCACTGATTATAATCCTCGAGTTTCAGTGTAATTTGACTGAGGAGCCTTTAAAATGTGCAGTTTTTTTTTTTTTTTACTAAAATTACTGAAAACTGGAAAAATTTCTAATAATTAATTGAGGACTTTGACCTGATGTTCTGAATATACAATAATTCCGACATGCAATAATAATAATTTGTTCAATGCATCAATTGTAAATGGCTATAGTTGTAAAATTGACAAATAAGGCCTAGTATAGCTTTGTCATGTACCAGCCACTATTACTAAGGACATTAAAATACACATTTGTCTGCTGTTCAATATGGTTCTTGATTCAATTTACATTGAAAAGAAACGGCTTTTTAATACCGTCATTTAATACAGAAGTGAATCAAAAAAGTTGCTTTAATAATCAATCAATTTAATAAAAAAAATTGTTGTCAATTCCTACATATTTTTATAACATTATTATCACTATGCACTGAGATCTTAAGCTTGCTCAAGGCAGGCAGATTGAGATAAATTCAACCACTCGTCAGGGGCATACTGAAGATAAAAACAAGTGTCCTGCTTATCTAAAAACATCCAGAAAAAAATAGCTCCCTAGTGATCCAGTGAGCGCTTTCTGAAAAATTCAGTGGATTTTATAGTGTGCCAGTCACCTGAACCTGTAAGAGAGGGAGGAGATATAAAGATTCACAGTGAAATTTTGCTCATGAGATGCCTTGTAGTATTCAGTGAATGCCTGCTGCTCAGTGGTGGCACATGTGGCCAAATTTACAATGTCTGTCAAGCCATAAGGGCATTTTGCTATGAAGAGTTTGTGTGTGTGTGTGTGTGTGTGTGTGTGTGTGTGTGTGTGTGTGTGTGTGTGTGTGTGTGTTTTTACAGTATACATAAACTCAGTATATGTATGTGCATAATGTATGTGCTGCACTGTTTAGCATTGATGGTGTCTGCACATACAATTTAAATAATTTCCACATAATTTAAAATGCGCTAAATCAAAGAGGTCATTGCATATGAAGGGCCTCGTTCTATTTGTATTGGAGGGGTTGAGGACCCCACACATTTATTCATCTTGTGTAAAAGGTCCAACTCAGCCCTGAGTCTGGCAGAGACCCAGCCACTGAGGGCTTCATCTGGGCCTAGTGAGTTGGTGTAAGCATCAAATATCGTTTTTGTCAGGAGAAAGCAATCACTAGGGAGAGTGTTTACTGCCTATCCATTTAAAAGAGAAACAAGTTTACTTTATGCCTGCTGCTTTCTGCATGGTTAGCTCCCCAATGCTGCTCTAATGGAAGGCAACCCACTCTGCCAGTTCTCAGCAGCGGTAACAGCAGCATGGTTTGGGGAGAGAATGAACGTGTTGTGGACAACGTGCTTGAATACTCCTCAAAACAAACAAGTCTGTCTTTTAGCTGAGCAAATACAAATACTACTAACTATACCATGGTTAGAGGAGGTGGAAAGGGAGGTATACAGCTACAAGATGAACTCACTTTTAAGTCAGTGTCTATATCTACACTTTGTTAGACATGTTATATGCACAGATCCATGCACAGTTCTGCTATATTAGGCATTACAGGAAAATTATTACAGTATATTGTGAGCTTCACTCGTTTACATCCGAAATAAAAATTAGAACAACAATATCTGGTGACTGGCACCAGTAGGATCATGCTGTGTATAACGGGTCAACTTGCAGTTGAGTTTTTCTTAAATCAATTTTAAATCTGAAATCCTCTCATACTTTTTTGAGAATAACATCCAACTGTTTACTCAAGTGGAATTTGTCATATTTTCTCTGGCAAAGTCCTGAGAAGTTGCCTTTTATGATAATTTAACGATAGGACTCATTTCATTCCTGTTGAACTTAAAATCTGATGAGTGTAAACACGAAGAAATCACAATCTTTTTATAGGCAGTTCTTTTTATAATGATTATGTATGGGAAAAAATGCCTTTTTGGCCAACTGAACGTCATGGGACTTGCAGTTCCAACTGTGGCCACTATGCCAGAATCGCCCCATTGCCCAGGATGCTTTGCCCTCAGTGTATCTGCACTGGCACATCTAAAATGCTGTCTTAGTGTAGATGGAAGGAAAAAATGTGGGTAATTTAATTTATAGCGTTCATGTAACTTTTAGATTTACATTTCATAAATGGTGAGAACTTTGAAATTTTCTCTTTTGTGAGGGAAGGGAATTTTTTTTATCAGGATTTACCAAACTATTATTCCTACCCTTTGTTTAAACAAGGCAGTGGTTTCAGAATTATGTTATTCTAATTCTTATTTTATATCAGAATGACACAGTTGCCTGTTGAATTAATATATTAGAAATCATTGAAAATAATTTAGTAACATGGTTCTTTTTCACTGAATAGATTAAGAAGCTTCAAGAGCACAAGGAAAATTTTGAATATATTCATCCCTAAAATGGATTGATGTCTTTATAGAGTTTTACCTTACAAAAAATAAAAGAAGAATTAATTGATAAAATTTCCTCCAGAGGTATGTGCATAAACAAATAATACACATGGGCACCTACTTGTAAATCAGACACACACAGAGCCAGGAAAATAGATTTTTGTTTTTATTTTTTCTGAAAGGATGTTGTCAGTGGGAGAATAAGCAATAGAGATGCCACATGTCTGTAACCTGCCAGGACTGATCCCCCCAGACTGTCTTCAAAAGCAAATGAAGAGTCTTAATAAAGGCTGCCATTACATGAGATCTTTTTAAGTGAGACACCCTCCTTCCTTTAACAGTCAACCCCCTGGTGAGCAAAAAAGCTCTCTTCGCCAATCTCATTTCCACCAATCAATAAAGTTGGTCTTGTCTGAAGACAACCATGCAAAGCCATGGCTCCGGTCTCTTTTCTTCTCCTCATTGCAAATTAGAAACAAACATCAGCCTCTTATTTATGCCAGACTCACTAGATGCCCTAAACAATATTCCAGAATAATTCCTCATTTGGCTGCAATGTTGTTGAACTTGGCAATTAACATTTCCATGGCATTTTTTTGTTTTTTGTGATCAATAGTCATTCAAGTTATTATATCTAAGGTGTCAAGAGAAGGCTCTTGTTTTTCTTGTTACAAGGCCAAATTTCAGTCATTTAGCAGTTTATTAACCATTGAAAACAGTTACCTATTTTGTTTCTATAAGCAGAACAAAGGTCTACTAAAGGCATAATGTGGTGTATGCAGGATTTGTTATTTGGTTGTGTTTTATGTCCTTCATAAGATGTAAAATATGTTACGACGAGTGAAAGTGCTGGATTGAGACTGTGTCAGTAAAGACCAGATGGTGGAGCCAAAAACTCAGAAGAGAAAAAGTCTGAATTCTAATTTTTTCTGACCCTCAAGTTTCTTGGATGGCTCTGTAGTTTGTAGTGTCTCTCTTTCTGTCTATGTAGGTATGTGTTAGTGCACGTGTGTATAAAAGCATGTGGGCATGTGTGTTTACCCTCAACTAAAAACACTCACTTGAGAAACAGAGAACAGGGCTCATTTTCTAACCAGCCCCATCGGCTGCTTCTGGGCTATGGATGAATAATGGCTGAATTCAGCTGTGCTGAAACAGAAACACATTCCACACACTCTGCAAAGCTAATAGCCAGAGCAAAACAACCACATTTGAACATTTACAATTAAGAGAGCTCAGTGATTGAATATCCGGGTGACTGGTAAGTCGCGCCTTGGAGTGAGATAAAATGCTGCTCCTGGATATTGCTGAATGCTTCACAAAACCCTAACTATGTTTTAGATGTGCCTCAACAACACTGGGAAATGAGTCAATTTGCCAGGGAAGCAACATTTTGTTTGTGATGAGAGAGCAAAGGGAATATAGGCATTGGCATATCTAGAAGGGACATTTCTATGCTGGCAACACAGTACTTTGCAGATACAATTCCTCGTAGGGTTAGTTACTGATTGGTGAGTGCAGTTTTTTTTTTTTTTTTTTTTTTAGATTTATTAGCAGCATTACAAAGAGCAAGAAATATAAGAGGAGATTCTGTCTTTTTTAATGTTTTGCAATATATGTTGTTAGAAAAAGAACTACACTTATACAATATAATCTTACAATATAATAACAGATATTGCACATGCCTTTGCAATTAGTGCATGTTTTTTTTAAAATAACATTTTCCATCTCATTGTCTTAAATGGCAGTGGGCCCCAATGAGGTTATGTACAGTTTTTGCTCATATTAAGTTTGGCACACTTTGGTGTACAAGGCAGTCAGGAAAAATGTTAAAATATTGAGGAACTGAGGGAGAAAAACCTTGTAGACTCACCCAGCTTCCACTGTACATAAAACAAACATATCTGACATTAAGACTCCCACCTGAACAATTTCACTCAGACATCAAATGAGCTTCCTCTATCTTGTAATAGGATAATAATTTGTTAGCATAATACTATAGATAAGCCTAATTAATGAAAACTCAGTTTAAAACTTGAAGTGCGTTGTTGATGAAAATTACTGTAAAACGACTGGATTCTGCCAAATTCTTTTAGAAATAAACAAAGCAAGACAAATGTCTTATCTGCTGTATGAGTATATTAAAAACTGTAACAACAGGCTCGGGAGGATATTCAGGTCAAGCGTATGAAGGATCACAAACAATCAACTCGGTGAAGAATGTTGAGAGAAACATCTGCAGATTCATTCACCCATGGCCTCTCAGATTGCTCTGGCCATCACAAGCCCTAATGGCTTTACCTGGTGGCCTTTCATTCACAGGACTGACATCTCATGTAGTTAGATTTGGCAGGTGTTCATTCCGCAGAGCATCGGTAGCTGACTTCTCCATTTTATCAGTCCCTGGTTAGAGAGCTGGCCAGAAAATAATTCTGTAGCAATTACCATATGTTGTGATTGTGGTTTTGGAGCAACACTACAACATCTGTGTTATACTGGCATCTGGGGCACCCTGAAAGAAACTTCCCCGGTCTACATTCCTTCCCTGCATCTACTGAACAGGTGCTGTCTGCAACACTGCTCTCCTACAGAGGGGCTTTGGGCAGACCACACGGTTCCTCCCTGTTAAAGCTTTTATATACACACAGCTTGTTTGTTAAAAAAGAGTAATTACTGACTTGCAGAGTGTAAGTGCATTCCACAAACAGCACAGTCATCTCTTTGTGGTCAGGTTTTCAGTGAAATGATAGCAGCTCACACTTTTGCTCCGACTGAAGAAAAATCTGGCTATTTCTTAAAATATCTATCTTTGAATTTCTGGTAATCTAGAGCATGTGACCTACGTGTATAATATAGCGCTTTCTTTTAATTATGACAATAGGTCCAGACATATCTGTACGCAACCTTGGATTAAACAGGACAAGTGAATATGGTAATAATTCAGTTTATCCTTAAGGTTGAGGAAGTAGGCCTTTCCTACCGCTCCTGCACAGATTTTATGTTGCATATTTGCCATGAATGCACACTATCAAGAACACACACTTGTATTCACACCAGTGAAGGCCATAATAAATGACAGCAAATTGGCAAATGAAAAACAGCCCGTTGATAAATGAAGCCTACATAGGGGGATTCCCTGGCTTAAACAATCAATTATCTCCATAAACTTGTAACATCTATCAACATTTGTCACAAACCATACAGCAGAGCAGGTGGCAAGTTAACACTCCGTCCACCAGGGACCAGGGAGAGCAGCCAGTGGGCTCCCAGTCAGAGTGGTGTGTGTTAAGTGATGTCTCCTACTACAGACAGGGCTGTGCTGCTCTGTCATACAACCACTCAGACCCGCAATGTACATGTCATTATAGTGCAGCAGGATGGCAACTGTCACAGAACCTGACTATCTATCTCAGACTGTCTCAATGCTGTAACTGTTTGGAAATGCACACTTTGATTTTCTCACCAAATCAAAGGCTTTGCTCTGCTGTTCTCTTCGTCCACACCCTCTTTCAACTGGAACCAACAATGAATATCAAAAGTTATTGTGGCCAATACAGTAAATCAAAAACAAGGCAGGACCTGTACATGGAACTCTTTCATATTTCACTGTTGGCCACTGATTTATTACATATGACACATAGGCATGGGGGGGCATTTAAGTCAATCATTCTAGCAGTGTCACCTCACTAATTGTTATGAGCCTTCCACATATAAATGTATATCAATGGCAATGGTTTTATTATGTATTATTTTAATGGCTAAGTAGGCAAATGTAAAATGGACAAAGCTGTACCCGATTTTGAAGATGATATCAAAGTTTTTCGTAAATACTGTATGTGCTGCAAATCCTTTCCCAAAGGTTCCTTAACATTTTCCTCTTGTTTTCTTACTGTGACTGAATCATTGACTGCAGATCCGGAGACACACAAGATAATGTTAGATGCGCACAAAGCCGGGACAAAAAATGAAATAAGCCAGAAAGTATGAAGTGAAGCACTGCCAAGATGACAATCTGTTTTCAAGAAGTGTATAATTAAGAGACCAACACATTTTAACATCAATAGAACAGCACTTGGTTCTTTAGAGGAAGGAAACGGGGAGAATTAAACACTTACAGCATGACCACAGCATCGTCTTTGAATAAATGGGAAGAAAAAGTCAATTAAAAAGGAGCGATTTCAGTTCTTAAAAAATGGGGTAAACACTGGGTTAGCTGCAGAAGAATAATCAGAATCACATTTTGCACAGCTATAAATTTGTCAAGGGACTGTGGAGAAGACAAAGACCTAGAAATTATCTCAAAGACTAGTTCAAGAATAATTAAACTTTCATGGTTTTTGAAATAATTGAATCATCCATAGAAATGCAGTGTTTATAGTTGGATTTTTACCACAGCGACATTCATTATAAACACATGGAGTCATGCTCAGGCATTTTCATTCACTTCAAAATATGTTCATGTCTCTGTTCTCAATTCGGCTTATATAGATAGATTAAATGCTTCTGCACGTTTCAGTTACTTTGGTACAAATATATTAAGAACCCCTGGATGTTTGATCACTTCAAACTGACTCCTTGAAGAAGGTTTACAGCATTTAATTTCCCTGATATGGAAAATTATATTCCTGTTGCTTTATGAACCTGCCACATATGCTTGTTGAATATAAATATTCTGAAAGCGGACCAAAACTCACTCTGTGAAAATGTGTAAATGTATTTACTTTGCTAAATCTTGTAAAAAATATCTATTACAATATATTTTAAGATGTTTTGTTGTGAATTTTTTTTTTTTTTTTTTTTTTAATATTGTAAACAATTTGTGCTCTTCTTCCTGGCAAGCATGCCACCGTATGCCAAATTCCCTTTAGTGACAAAGGGAAGTATAGAAAGCCAACTGAGCATAGTAAAGCTGGAAGACGTTCCCATTCATATTCAATATTCAAATTCCTGTCTGTATTACTGTGTATGTGCATGAGTGCTTGGTGATCGCAGCGTACCGATTGCTGCTTGAAGTACTGTAGATTGCTGGCTTTGACATTTTCCCATTGTGCATGGTGGTGCAGCAGGCAATAATTAAATATCAGGTGCATAAGCTGCTCTTTAATTTGACATGTGTGCTTGAGGCAATAAACACATGTGGTGCAGTGGGGGCTGCATAATTGCAGAGGAATAAAATATCATATCAAGAGTGAGAGGATCATTGTATCAGGTACCCGATGACAGCTCGTTTGATCATAACGCCAAGGCTAAAGAGGTTGGCTAATTAGTTGTCATTAAAACTCACCCTCTAATCAGGGCTCGCTCTTGCATAAAAAATGTCCCTATCACATGATCAGTGAACAATGCCTTTAACCCTTTCAGGCCAACCTCAGTGCTGACTGCTAGTAAGTAATGGGAATAGTGAAACAGTGATGCATAAATATGACTTTATTCTTTTGTAATTTTGTGAAGTTAGAATGAGAAAAATGATCTTTGTCATGTGTGATATGGTTGCTTACACATGCTTATAAGAAAATACCTGATCTCAATCTTTAAGCCTATGTTTACTTTTTCGTCTGCGCTAAATAAGCTGTAAGGGAAACGGTTCAACTCTAACTTACATAATTTCTCAGTTCCCAATATCATCAACTCAACAGTAACCTAGGCTAATGCACTGAACAGAATGGAGGAGGAAATGGAGAAGTAAATCACTGAAGGGAGATAAAGAAAACTATACTCAACCCATGGCAGCATAGATGCATTATATCAGTATAAGTGGGAATGACTTCTTCAGGCAACACCCTGGTGAGAGGACCCCTGATGTCTCAGAAACCATGGGTGCCTCTTGCCATGACTTTCAAAGATGGCAGAAAGTGCTCCAGTGAGAGACCCATGCATTATTAGCTGACAGCCCATATAAATAATAAGGTACATAATGCCAAGTGTGAGTGCCTGTGTCTCCACAAGGACGCTCAACAGGTGCACCTCTCATTGCTGCATTTCCATTTTGTTCAACAAAGAGCCCGCCTGTGCGAACGACTTGTGTCTGAAAGCTTTGCCTGATCATTCTTTTATGTGCCACTTCCCAGAATGCACAACATTCACAGGACCTCATGATAATAGGCTCGTCGGGACACAGAGAAAGGAACGAGACGCTTGTCAGAGTGGATACATCCGTGCCTGACCCGAGGGAGATGGCTCAGTGCACGACACATCAGTTACAGGACACCGAGAGACCCACTCCCCCATCCTCCCTTCTCGCAGGCTAATGGTTGTCAAGTTAGTGAGGGCCCGTGCTCTTGTCTGGGCCAGGCCTGTTGTCATGTGAAATCCATTAGAGGTCGCAAGCACACAGGATGGGCGGTCGATTGATAAGGCAGGAGGAGAAGTGAGGCAGAAGCAGGGGAAGAAAAGAAGCTTTTTATTTCCCGACTGTACTGTCCTCTCCATAAGGACTTGTTAAAGCAGACTGAAGTAGAGTGGAAAATTGATGGAGATGTCTTACATTTTGATTGTACTTCTTAGCCACGGGTTGTAAGTTTTTATTCTGAAATGGCAAGAAAATTGAAAATAGTCTCTTGTGTAATCCAAAACATCAAATGAAAGCTCTTTCAATGTCCACAAAGATAATATAAATAAGGTTGAGTTTGAGCTTAGTTAAACGTCCTCCAAAACGGTCATAGATTGATTGACTTTCTAGGCCCACCAAAGACTTTGAACCTACACTAAAAGAGCATTATTGTGATCACCAATGGCACTCAAAATACTACTTAAAACCAGTTATCCCTTAATTTACTGACAATCTGTTCAGTATTTAACTCGTTTACTCTTTCCATTTTTTTTCAAGCCTGTGTCCTCCAAAATTTCAATACTCCTTACAAACCTTATTTCTCAAGCCTTGACACTGTTGCAAACTATGGAAGATGCATTCGCTTCAGTGACAGCACAATGAGTCATACTGTGGGTTTCTTAATTAGATTAATTCACAGGCAGTTTACTGGGGAGCCACTGGATAGTTGAAAACCAAATCCATATGCTTTTCATTTTCTGCTTTTTTCATTTATTTTACTGTTGGATGAGGGACCTTGTGAACATCCATCTTCCTGAGAAATCAGTCACAACAGCCGCTTTTCTTTTTCAGCTCCAAGCACATTAAGAAGGTTTTTTGTTTAAAGTGTCAAACGTGTCATTAATAATGAATCTTCTATTTTTCATGCCTGTTTCACTTCTTATATGAATGATAATTAGTATCTTTTACTGTGACACAAATGCTCAAGGCGGTACACTGCCTCATATTTTTGAAAAAGATTTAACACATAATGATGAAATTGATCCTTTGTCTTTACTTGTAATTATATCATCATGTGGAAGCAAGGCATGGTGTACATATTACAACACAATGCCTCCATTCAAGTTTCACATTCAGTTTATATACCTATTGTGTTTCAGTTTTGGTCCTTAAACCTTTACAGCATAGATTTTTACAGTTTTCACCAGCAGTGTGTTTGTTAATGATATTCCAAGGACATTTAATCATACTTGATGATGCTCAGGTGATTTTTCTACAGAATTTTTTTGTCCTGTTGATTATAGACGCTATGATTTGTCTTCACAAATGCCTTTGGAGATTGAGAACTGTTGTGGTACAGAGAGTTAGCTGTTGAGTATAATCCATATGATTACTGATTTAAAATTTTGTGTATGTGTCAGCACCTCAGGGCCTAGAAAATGTTTCTTTTTTTTTTTTCATATTATCCTCCAGTGTCATTTAATACTGTTGATAGTTAAGATCACAATTGCTCAGATAAGCAAAGCACTAGACAGTCATCTACTATAGTATTAGGATGACACTGATTGTACATCAGCAGTAAAGATGTTTTGAGTTTGTATTTGAAGGACAGAATAGTTAATAATATGAGTATTATTATGTAAGATAAAAAAAACAAACAAACAAATGATGAAATCTTCACCCTATGAAAAACATCTATCCAGGTAAACAAACTCTTGTTATAGATTAACAGTTGGTTGGCTGTTATAAGTATTGTTTTGAATTGTAGTTATGAAGTAACCTGTTCATTTAGATTTGGGTGAAGGGTCATGTGTGGATATTGGCACTTATCAGTCTGTGAGAAATAAGGTGGATAATTTATGGTTTATACGTGCTTTAATAAGTAATTTTGTTTGTTGATGTCCATGTTTGCGTACATAGGTGACTGAAGATGGTTGTTTCAGAGTATTGTCTGAAACTGGTGCTTTCCTATGGTCTTTTGAAGGATGCGACTGAGCTGCCTGTGATAATTAGAGAGCTATGACCTCCTCATTAGCGCCAGGAGGCTGCTCGTTCTCTCTCGCCCTCCCTTTCCCCACCATGCAGGCCTGCCACAGGACAATCAGTATATCAAAGCAAAAATATTTATTAAAGCTAAAATTACAAAAACACACAGCACAACCTTTGAATTACAGCCCCTAATATATGCAGAATCAAATGAATCGTTGTGCTTAACCCCCTCAAAACCCTCACCATCCTGCTCGCTTGTAGCTTAAATTTTTCATTACAGATTTCCAGGGCTTCAAAGTGGTATCGTTGAGCTAATCCGTTTCTTCTTCTCTGACAAAGACAAAGGCCTAAAACAGTTGCTTTGTTTGGACCTGCTCAGCTCCCCGTCTTTAACATCTAAATGTCAAAAATTCCCACTCAATTGGCAAGACTGACAGGAGAGAGTGAGAGGGGATAAGAGGGGAAAGTATGACAGAGGGTGTCTAAAAGGCTTTTAATTAATCTTCCACGTTTGTTTTGTCTAATGCCCAGGGTACTGTATGAGTCATTTAAAACATTTAACATAAACATTTAACTCTAAACTAAACACTGAGCGCATTCACAAGTTTAATGGTAGAATAATAGGTGTGTGTGTGTGTGTGTGTGTGTGTGTGTGTGAGTGAGTGAGTGACTGAGTGAGGGAGGGATAGATAATTGAATAAAAGTAAAGTAATACATTAAAAAGAGCAGACCTGGAGCAGAAGATGCAGATAAACTATTGGTAAACAATGCTGAAATGTGCATTCTCATGTTCGGTCTTTGCATAAGTGACACACACTGATGGAGCTGAGAAATGTTTCAGATTTGTCATTTGTGGAACATGTGAGAATTTAGTCATTAAATCTTATCTAGACTCACTGTCGCTGAACATGTTCCTGTTTATTGTGCTGCAACTATCTTGTTTTATCATGGTCTTAATGGGAAGAGGTTAAAAGCTGAAACATTTACATTTTTACGTAAGAATTTGGAAGTTTTAGTTATTAAAAACAGCCCAGATCTTTTGGTCAAAAGTCTGCAATAGCTAGCTAGTCATTATAATAAATAATTATTCTAGCCTGGACAGACTTAGCAACTGTATCTTTTATAGCCTCACTGACAGTGGATGTTTGAAGTAGATGCTGATATGAACATTTTGGAGTTTAAAGGAATCACAACAATATATGAGCTAGTGCTTAAGCTTAAATTGGCAATTATTGAGCAGGCTTTTTGAGAGTATGTGCATGGATGACACATATACAACTCATAATTGTTATGCTCAAAGAAATAAAGCAATAAGCCCCCCCCCCCCCCCTTTTTTTTTTAAACAAATTGTTTTTTAATTTTTTAAATCTTTTTTTAAAAATCAGGCCTGAAGGATACGCATAAAAAAACAGAACTTTATTTATATGAGAACACGATAGGGAAACTTAAGTTAAAAATTTGCAAGCTACCAAGGTATGACTGCCCCCTGCTGGAATTTAGGAAGAGCACGACTGAAATTTATCAGTGTTTGCTTTTAAAAAGTTCTGAAACTATATAATAAATTTATCTTTTTATCAGATCATTTTCTTTCTTTCCATAGTGGAAGTTCATATTAAACAATTTGATTACGATGTGAAATCAAAATGTATATCTAAAAATAAAAAAAAATGCTCTATGCTGTGCCCTGATGCATTTATCTGGAGTCAGCTCACTGTTATACTGTAAGATAAACTGAAATGTACAATATCCATTCATACTCCAAACAATCTGTCATTGGTGGCATAAATAGCATTTTGTCATCTTGTTCATAAGTTATTATCTAAATACTGAAAATCACATTGTCCACTTTGTGTTGATAATTGGAAAGCTTTGAAAAAGGGCCAGTGTAAATGTGTAATTATGACATGATAAAAGACCATTTTCCAGCTTAATACATCATTCTTATTGTGGCTACATGTGTTGATTGGAAATGACATGAGGTTAAAATCACTTATTGAACCTAATTATGGCATAACTGATTGTCATTATGGAAAAGAGGGGAGTTTTTGAGTTGCTTTTGAAACTGTGTAAGTCGATGGATATGAGCGTGTAATCTTCATCCTCAGATCCTGTGAACCAGTGGTAGTGTGACAGACACATGCCAGAACAGACATGTGACATACTGTGTTGAGAGTAAAGATCCAGAGGAGCTGTGCCACCCAAACCAAGTCATTAGGCTTCTCAGCACCTGCACGGCTTCCTCCTACGTAAAGAGCTGTATAAATTAATCACACACAGCCTTATGCACTTTGATGCAATTTATAATGCACATTAATGAGGGCTGACAGCTGTAACTAAAAGGCAGAATGATCACTTACAATTCAAATAAAAATCACAGTGCAATAACAAAAATCATTTGCATGACTTTTTTTTTCCTGTCATGCTCTATTTTCATCTTTATCCAGCTTTGATTCCTGCTGTTTTATCAGAGGCCGAATGCATGTGAAAAGACTAAATGATCTGCAAATTGATGCAACACTCACTCCAGAGTATGAGCTCTAATTGTATATTGTGTGAAGGTATGGCACTGGATGATAAAAAGGCTTTTCTCCACACCTCATTTCAATCTCAATGTCTTATCAGTTGCCTTTGTTAAGTCACCGCTTGTTGATGGCCATTCATAAGTTATCACTTTATTATATTTATATGTTACTTCATTTTTGTTTTGTTTTGTTCTATATTCCCCATGCAAAATCAAAGTTAAAATAAATTTACAACCAAACATTGTGCTCCTATGAAGCATCATGAGGAATACCATTTGAGCTGACCTTCAGAGGTGCTAATTAAATTTTGGGCGTGTGGCGATGGTATAACTGATTTCATTCTTCATTATGGCCTGTAATGACATTTCTCAGCTGTCAGAAGCATTGCAGGGGGCTCACTTGTGAGGTTTGGGATGAATTAACCATTATACCATCATAGAGACGGCATAAGCACAAAGGAGGGGTGGAGAAAAGCTCGGAGTTGAGGATTCAGCGACTGAAGCTGCACATTTAGTGCAAAACCACATTTAGCAAAGCTTGCTAAAATGGGTAAGATGTACCATTTGCCATCCAGCTGCTTATAACAACAGGACATAAATGACCTTCCTGACTTCAGAGCAAACCCATATGTCTCTGCCTCAATAAAAGGCTTTAATGGGATCCTAAAGATTTAATTAAGATGTCAGTATGTGTAGGTCAGCTGCAGTGCAGAAACTGGAGTGGAAGATATACAGTAACACTACAAAAGGCTCAGCTGGATGCACGAGGACAGGAACGGAGATGAGGGATGTTCCTGGGCCTGATTCATACACATAGCCTTCTTGTAAAAAATAATGACATTTTAAATACTGGTTAATTTGTTCATAGTAGCAAAACTTGCAATTGTATTGGACTGTAAGATCGAAGATGAGCCCAAGTCATCACTAGTAGCTGAAAAGTCATACTGTACAAACAATGGAGGACTGATATTGTGTCACTGATACTGATTTTAAGCAGTCCATAGTTCAATACATTAAATATGACCCAATATTGAATGAAGACAACAATTGATTCAGCTAAAGTAGCTAACGTGGTACTATAAATTACTTTTGTACACTAAAGTACATACAAAAATAAAGTGCAACATGACTGAAGTCCACAAAGTCCTCCTAAATTAAATGACGGTAGAAGACCAAAATAGAAATATCACAATAGAAATTTTCTGCCTTTTCACTTGTTATTGTCATGTTTTCTGAGACAATTTGTACATTTCACAACAGATCTAAAGGGCCACTCATCTGCAGAGTGGAGGATAAGCAGATGAGATGTGGACTGAGAAAAGGAAGGGTGACTGACACAGTTAAATGGTTCATTCCCTGGAGGGTTAGATGTAGATCTTGTTATTTCTATTTCCCGCCACTCCTCTCTATCTGTCTGCTAGTCTGTCTTACTTTTTGATTGTGCAGAGGGGCTCTGAACCCACAATGTCCAGTAAAAAGTGGTCTGCTACAGTTCTCTCTCACAGACAGGATTTCAGTTAAAAGGCCGAGTTCACAAGATTCATCCATTAGATCTCACACGAACCAAAGAAGACAAACTAGCAAACATCAAACTTCAAACCACACTAATTTAGATGGAAACTGTGCTGCAGGTAAGGGACATTCTTGCAGATCAATGACATTTTCCCCTCAGTTTAAAAAGGAAGAAGCGTCTACTGCCATTAAGTATTTTGTCAAACTTAAACAAACTCAAAGTTTGTACCTTGGAACATAATAGATTTTCAATGTGCTCCTATATTCCACCATACAAATATTTAGTAAAATATTCAAGATCAGGGCAAGATAATAATTTCCTTTGCAAATGCACAACCCTTTTTTGTCACTGTTTTTGTGTTTACATTGCCAACCAAGAAAATTCACACACCAGTTCTCCTGCGTGGATGGACCACCATTTCATGTTAAGGATGCTAATGGAAAAGGTGGAAATTCAATGAGAATGGGGTGGGTTTCTGGGTCATGGGGACCTCATGTCCTGCTTCATACAACTCCATATGAGGCCAACCAAGTGAACCACCAGTGTCTTTGTTAAATATTCATCCCCTGTCAATAATTAAATGCTCATTATTTGAACCTGAGGAGTGCTGTGATTCCAAATTTAATGTGCTTCTAATGCATGGGGTGATAAGGCATGCCTAATAGCTCGGCTGCATGATGAAAGGTAGATGCGTACAGTCATAGCCATTCTTTTTCAGTTGAACAGGTAAAAAGAATCCATGTTTCAAATGAAATATTTACAACCGTTGTCCAGACTTTTTTGAAGAACATCTGAGGTTTTGTATTCCATGACTGTACAAGATTTTGAACAAATGTCAGAGAAAAGAAGCTTGTTATCTCGGGCCCTTTAAATTGAATCCTCTTTGGAAGCAAGAGATTTTTCTGGAGATCTGTTACTGGAACTGCTACAGCACAATCAACCGCCCACACATAAAATACTGACACATGAGCCAATTTAGGTGATAAGATACAAGCAGGGCATGAATACACAAATATACAATAAATATGCAAACAACAAGATCTGTTACCTAAGGGCAAGGGGTCCGCATGATAATACAAGTATTGTCCTGCAGCTATGTAGCAACAAGTAGTGCTATCAATTAACTCCAGGAGGAAGCCAGTGCATCAACAATCTTTTGCCTCTTTCTTAAAACTTTAAAGAATTTTTAAATGCATAATCATTTCCATCTTTGATGTCAGGCATTTTTCATTGTTTGTTGTTATTATGATCTGCATTATGAACAACTGAGAATTGCCCTAGCTGTTTTTACAAATGTCTGTAAGTGTGTGTGAGTGTGTGTGTTTGTGTGTGTGTGTTTGTGCACACACATGTTCTCATATGGCTCAAGGACCTGTCTGTGGTGTAAACACAGGGAGGGTAAACACACAGGCAGCTTGTAGTCTCCATTGTTATTATCCTGTTTGTATAATTAGCCTTATAAATTGCTAACATCAAAGGCACCGTCCCTTGAAATACTTTCATTCCTCTGTTCAAGTGATGGAGGATGGAGTGGGGAGGGCAGCTCTTGCCCCCCTCCCACTCAGAAATATTGAGCTTCTATTCTGATCAGAGGTTTTAGTAAGGAAATGTATAACCAAAGAGCCCAGCAGCAATTCTTTATCCTTTTTCTGTCTGCCTTTTGTGATGCTCTTTTTTTGGATTTCAAAGGCAGTTAAGATCTTATCCTCTCTCACCTTTACATAGCTGGCCAACCACTTCATGAGGTGGGGGGGGTATTGGAGTGTTGCTTTGGGAGAGTTACCAAAAAAAAAGGTTTTGGAAGCAGATTTTTCAGTTCTGATGTTGGGAAGGTGCATGGAGCAGTGGTTTCAGACACTGCTCAACAATCTGACAAGCACTTAGATTAAAGCATAATGATGCCTTGCTATGTCATTAACTATAGCATGTGCAAATGATCCCTTCTTAAGTTGATTATACTTTGAATTTTTTTGAAGTGTTGGGGGGGCATTATCCCTGTCCTCTTCCACCCCGTCCACAAAGTGACAACATGGTGAATATTGCAGTACTTTCATATTAATTCCTCTCTCTTGGTTTGAAAAAAAAATCTACAGTATCTACACTACATTTAATGACCTTTATGACCTGTAGTAAGTGTACTGATGGCAAAGTGCTGGAGAGTAGAGTATGTGCTGATTCTGCTGCACTCTGAGACGCTGGTGTGAACAATGATGGCTTGGCAGCTGGAAGTGATGAGAGACAGAAAGTGTCAGAGGGGGTTTGCACAAATTTGATTGACAGTACCAAAGCTGCCTCCTCCATCAATTTAATGGCAATTATTATTTAATGTATATTACTTAAAAGCATATGCAAAATTAAGATTTAGTCACAAAAACACATTTTATATGGTATTTAAAGAATGATATGCATAATATATTGCTTGTTAATATTTATGGCTTAGAAGTTCAAGCATTTCTTGTCTTGAGCTAGTCCTCTGCTGAAAGCGTTGACTCTCATGATCTCAATTAATAACTAAGAAAGTAAGAAAAGGAAGAAGCAGCACAAAACTGGAAGCTTTTTACACAGAGGAGAAAAACCTGCCAAGGGGAATTCATCTCAGATTCAGATTCGCTTATGTGTAAGAACAAGGACTGGCGTCCTTCAGGGTATAATTCAAGAAAGCTCACTGGAAAAAAATCTTTATTCATGATAGATTTGAAAAAAGACATTATTTGTTAAATAAATGTTAAATCCAATATATAAGACCCTTAACCTCTGGATGGAAACAAGTGTGCATTTGTATTTGTGTGAAAACAGATTTTTCTTTACAAGCATAAGTAAGTTGTGTAGGTCATAGGATAGTTCATTAAACATACAGTACCAAAGAGTTTCTCAGACTTTCTCATGTGTTAAGAATATAATCTTTCTCAAGTAATGTTTTCCAGTTTCAAGTGCAAAGTGGAAAGATGTAGTGGTTACTACACATAATGTAAAGTGAAGAGATTGAAGATCTTATAGGTTTTTCCATAAGAAGAAATCCAGAAATTACCTACGTGGGGCACCAGATGGGGGTCACTAGATTGTATAAGAGACAGACAAAACTAAATGAACACACACGTGTCTCCTAACAAGGCTCAAAACACAAATTCTCTAAGGATTAAATGAGCTGAAAGAAATCAGTTATTAAAACCCTAGAGAAGGAATTCAGTCAAGTATAACTGTCTTTTTATAGTTGTTAACATAAGTCATTTTTTTGTTTGTCTTTTATAATAATAAAGGTAATAGTAATAAGTGCTATAGTTCTCTTCCATTCCTACTCACAAACACAGTCCCTTTGTGTATGAATTATGAATCTTACTGGTAGTGTTGATTGTGTGACATGTTCCCACCAGTTCTCACAGTTCTCAGTTTTACAGATCATATCTACACATAAACTTAGTACTAATAGAATAAACTGGATATTAACTTGTAAATATTTTGCCACTCTCTGTCTATTAGCTCTTTGTTCTGTTACAGCCAAGATTTGGATTCAGCTGAGAAGCATGACTGACACTTAGATGGGGGTTTGACGGTCTGTCATCACTCACACTGAATAACGTGTGTTAATATAATTAAATTATAAATGAGTGCATGAATATTATATCAGTATGGGGGAGCTATCAGGGAATTTAGTGTTGCTTTCCAACATCAACAATTCTGCCATTTTAATCGCCCCTGTTCATCTTCATCTACTGCTGAAACACAATGCAAGGGAATTCCAGCAGAGCTGAGTAACTTGAATGTGAGTTGATCTCTATTATATATACTATATGCATACAGCTCCATGAAGGATGGAGGTGAGAGCCACAAGGACTAAGGGGAAAACCAGTTTAGAGGAGGACAAGGACTAAGGTTATAAGATAAAATAAATCTGCTTAGCTTATTTTCTGGAAACCCCCTGAGGGAGAGAGACCATGAACTGACAGGCCCTATGTAATTCTTGACAGAGGAAAACTTTGTATACAGACAGTCTCAGCAACATGTTATTAAAAAGATGAGCATGGCCGTGGAAAATAAATAAATAAAGAAAAAATACTGATTAAATTTTAAGCAGCCGGCGGGCCGATAGTTTGCCTGAGGCATATTTGTCAGTTTCAAAGGGTGTTTTTATTAATTTTGTATTTTGCATTTTGTTAGTGGAAAGAGCTTACTCCACCGGGAGCGCCACAAGCTATAGCCAGCAGAGCCTATAGCAGGGAGAAAGGAGACGCAGAGCATGCCAAGCAGATCCTGCACACTTAGAGAAAGAAATCAGCTCTAGATCACCAACATAACCCAAAGACCCCCCACCCTCTACCCAAAACACACAGACATGCTCACACAGATGTAATATATGCACTATGTACACACAAATCTTTTACGTGTAATGCACATATTTTATTGTACATAACGTGTTCTGCTAGCTGTAAACTAGCAACATTAGACCAACATTGTTCAGCTGGTATCCTGTTATACAGATTCACCTCCTTTGAACTCTTTGAACTACACTGCAATAGAAATGCTGCTTAATTTCCGTCTTTTATTTGAATCACCAACTAGTGAGGATGCTGACTTTTTGCTTGGGGCTTGAAGGGTTAGGGGTTAGCCTCATTTTTCTTGAGCATTTTTTGCTGTGCTGAGTTAGCATGATATCTCTGGACCTTTCCGGGAAACTGGGCAGTGTTATTCTATTAGTAATGTCTAACTTATGTGAAAGTCTGTTACTTATCTGCTACTTTGATATAAACACTTGATTTTAGGTTACAGGAATGAAAATGACTTGACTTGAAACTATACCAGTAGAAATGGGGGTTAACTCCTCTGTCACCTCAGTGTCAGTGCATTGCTCCCATTTACTGATCTGAAATCAGTATTGACAGCTGGAGCTCATGATGGTCTGAGCTGTGCCCTGTCCCTGTTAGCTCTGTTTGAAATGAGCATGAAATCCTTTCCTCTGGGAGGCCATATACACTTCTGTGTTTGTGTTGACCCTGATGCACAGAATACTCTCATGCTAAATGATATGGAGAAAAAAAACCCTCATTGTGATTTTTTTGGCAGATATTGTGATATGACAAATGATTTCAGTTGGAAATATTGTTTTTGTTTCATTTCCTGTTCCTTGAAAAATGGTGTTAGTAAAAATTGCAGCTCCTGAGATTTGGATATTGCACTTGGCCCTATGCAATTTAGATTACATTTTGACATTTACGTTTGCATTTTACATTGTGCAGCTCTGGAATACATACGCTGTCCTTTTTTTTTTTTTTTAATTTGCAAAAACTATGCTGATGGCCTGTATCTTCATATTAGTTGTATTGTACTGAATTAAGTCCATGACTAAGATGAAATCTTTTTGAAGACAAATTGAATTGCAGCATAAGTCAAGGAACATAGAAGTTGGAAAATTAACAAAATGCTGAGCAAATGTTAATTTCTACCACATGTTAATTGTCCAGATGAATCATTGTTTCATGTAAATGCTTGTGGAAAGCAGGTAGTACCACTTGGATAAAAGGATAAAAACCCTAAATAAGAGAAACTTGGAATTTCACAAACTGCAGGCAAACAGTATCAAACAGCATTGAGCATTGAGCAGCAAAGGCTGCCCTCAGGCTATAATTTGCAGAAGTTTTACCTGCTGCTGGACTGACGCAAGTGCAAAGACAAAGCTTAGCAAATGTGCGTGTATGTGTATACATATGTGTGCACAATTCACAACTCTGAACATGGCAATTTTATGGAAAATTGCCAACATTCGGGTTAGGTAAACCTCCCAAATCCACCAACAGCTTTAATCATCTTAAAAAAGAATTGGCCATTGAGGCATTTGATGGCTATTAGCAATGTGTGTTGCATCTTCAAAATCACCTTTCATTCCAAAATACTCATAAAGCATTTGTGTCAAATCAGTCAGACAGAGCAGTTTGAAGTAGATGCTACTTTGTTGTGTAAAGGTGAAGGAGTTAATTAGGTGATGAGGAGGTGACTGATGCTATGTATATACAGCACACACGACAGGAAGAGAAGCCAAGTGGGCTGCTAATCATGCCCTCCACCCCCTTATTCCTGCATTCATCTCCAACCATATGCTTTTGAAGTCATGGCTGTCAGGAGCTCTGTGACATGCCCTCGGTTTTATTGGGTTTCATAGAGAAAGTATGCTTTGTTTATTATGGTTGATTTTGAATAAATCTCATATAAAACACCAAATTACATTTAAGTGATGTGTTCAAAGAAGCTCACTTTAAATTGGATGAAGATGGAGGCTTCTTTTTTCAGTTTTTTTTCTCTCTACGGTAAAGGAATGCGCGACACACGCGACTGGATGACTGGGTGTTGTATGCTGAGCATTTAATCAGTAATTAGGAGTTATTAACATTAATACAGATGTGTTGTGTTTGAATCTTAGAAGAATTTACACAACAAAAAATCCTGGTGCCGGAATTTAAGTTACAGATTAGACTATACAACTGCAGTTGTTTTAGTTTGTGATAAAATGACAGATACGCACAGTAACAAAGAAATGCTTATGAAATTAGTAGTAGTATTAGTAATAGTTCAAGTATGCATCACTGATCAGTGAGTATTATAACACACCTCAAAAAAGCCATGGGATATTTTTACTGCCTTGATATAAACTAATGTCCTTTGTTGAACATGTTTTATTGGATGATGATGTTCACAGCTTTTGTCCTCTCACTTTCTGCTGTAGACCAGTTGCTGTTGCTTTAACCCAGGTTATAAGGGTTAAGAGGGTATATTATCTAGTAGAACTACTTGCAATAACCAAATATAAGTCACTAAGTAAAAAATTAAACATATTTAGTTGAGTTTTGCAGGTTGCCTTGTGTTTTGCTTGTGTAAGTGATTATTAAAATTGCATTCAGTTTGATTTTGTTTTGTTTACATATAGCAACAATGTTTGTAGTGCAACAACTGAAAAAAAAGAAGCAACAGTATGTGTAAGCCTTGGCATTACTGCATAAACTGGCTGATTCCTCCAAGTAATTCTCCTCTTTCATAATCCACAAAGAATTGTTTTTATTTCTTTCTTAAATGTTTTTTCTGTTTCTCACCACAACGAAGATTGATCAGAAAAACAAAGACTGCAAATATTATGGCAATTTACTCTTGACTTTGGAAATGGACCATGAATTTATTGAACAACTTTGTCTTTTTAATTGTAGAATTTCTTGAACTTTAAATGTGAGTCAATGGAAATTATTTGTAAATGTTTGATTATAGCAGCATGCTTGTTGATAGTAAAGCGAACATCAAGCACGGCCAAAAAATAAAATTAAATAAAAGTAAAAATTATAGCAGCCAAACGGGGCATGGTCTGTCCCGTCTACATATAGAAAGTCTTTATTGTGAAATGTGGCACAGTAATCATTTTATCTCTAATCTTGTCATCATTTTTGGAAGCCAAAATCATAAAATTTGATTAATTGCCCAGCTGATTCTGTTCAACCACAACATGTTGTGATTTACTGCTAGAGCTAAATGTGATACTTTGCTTGGCCTATTGAAAAGGAGGTGACGCGTGCAGTTGCTAGTAGTTTTATGTTTTTGATGATTATACTCAGCGATATGTAGAGCATTAATATGGTTATCCTTGATACCAAAACTACTAGCGGCACACTTCCTAATAACACAAGCAATAATGTCATTGTTGCGTGTGTCATGTCATGGTTATATTCCTACCTGTCGTTTTTTGCATATTTGTTTCATTATGCTTTTCAAATTTTGCTCTTATTGTACCTTCCTTCATCTGGTAAACGTATGTCAATATGTAATATAGTGTAGGACTCGAATGTAACTCAAGCCCTTATTGTCTGTCTTTGAAAAGTAAGTGTAAACAGTTTGCACCGCCTCATAAGGTAATAACTGCTGGTTGCTTGGAGAAATGAGTTAATTGATCACAGGCTGTGAACCAAATCAAAATCATAGCAACCAATTAGGATCAAACCTCAAAAACGATTATGAATTAATGAAGAAGGCATTAATGAATTATTAATGACAAAAGAATTACAGGCCTGGCACTTTGTGTGTTGTTGATAGATGGATGAGCAGAAGAATTAATTGAGTTCAACCATAAGTGATAATTTCCTTCTTCTAATCTTGCTCTGTAACAACTGGCTTCACATCAGATTGAAAATAAGATCATGGGCATTTAGAATATGAGTCACCTTAAAATAAGACAAAGCTTTTGAAAATATCTTGCTCCTTTTAATATAATTTTTTTTTTTTTTTTTTTTTTTTACTCTTACATCCATTACCTCCTGTATGGACGACCAGTCTTTAGTCCCATCAATTCAATCATGTACGTATGTGACTATGTTGTAATGTCATTCTGTTTGAGGGATAAACCTTGCTGATAAAATGTCACCTCTTTAAATCACTCTAATACAATCATGAGTACATTTCACAAAGGTTGACTAGGATGCAAACATATTATCAATATGTAAACTAGGTTCTTTAGGTATATTTTTATTTTTATACCACAGTAAAACAAACTCCTAACTGCATAGTTTTTTCTCTTGTTGGGTTTTTGACTCTAGAAATAAACTGTTGTGAAAAAAACAACACTGACCTTCCATTTAATGTTGGCTTGTGCTTCCATGATCCCTGGTGAAAATAAGGCAGATTTGAACATGTTATGCAGAGGTACAAGACCTTGTTTCTTTACTGTCTCCCAAAGCCCTTTTACAGTCTGTCAAGCTCCCCTGCCACCATTCGCTCTCAGACATGAAATAATCCACAGATGAACTGCAGATTTTAACAGGAATACAGCATAACAGCATTATGTGTAGCCTGATGGCAACTTGGTGCAGAAGCAGTGTTGCTGGAAGGCTTGCACTTCACCAAGCAATTTCTTTGATATAACTGCCCACTCACTTATTGAGACAACAATAAGCCAAGGAGAGAAATCATACAAAAAGCTGATGCTGCAGTATGATCAAGGTAATACGATACACTGTATTTTTCACTTTCTTTTCTTAGTCCCACCCCCATCTCACAGCTAACACATTCAATTCACAAATGCTTTATGACTTCCTCATTTTTATCATTTATTTCCAAGCTGGGGCTTATTTAAGTGTTGCTTTTTTTTCTTCTGGTTTTAGCTTTGGTGGATGGGGGAATTCTTTACTTAATTCCATTAACTCTGTATTGCTGTTCAATCTTTGGTGCCCTGAGCATCAATGCTGTGGCTTGGCTGTCTTTTAGCAGTTCTGCATCAGCGCACTTGGATAGAACATGACAGTTACATTAATGTCTCCATGTAAATTGCTGTCTACATGGAGGAAACAAGCAAAAGGGGAAAAAAAGAAAACACAGAACATTCATTGCCCTCATGACAGCAGGAATTACAACAACATTCATTGTGTGGAGCCCCAAATGGCCAAGTCTATTATAGTGCACAGCAATTTCACTGAGAATCAAGCCAGGAAGATGGACAGCAAGAAAGAGCAATGACAGAAAACACTCTCACAGTGAATTTTAACCAAGCAGGAAAAAAAAATGAAGGAAAATAGGGGTCAGGGGGACTGTTACATCAAGGCAAAGTACATGAAGTTACATTGAAGCAAAGTACAATATATGTTTTTTCTGAAGCACATGACATTAAAGGTACCCAGTGGAGTTTTTAGATGTAGAGCAATGTTTAGAGGAGCGTATCCCTAAATTGTATATGTTGTACTAGCATGCATGCAAGGAAAAAACATGCGTTTGGTTATTTCTCCTAACTCTAGAAATTCATTCCTTTCAAATCAATCTCTCACACTTGTCTTTTTATGTACTTTGCAGAATCTTTCAGAATCGGCTATGAAAAGAGACACACTGAATTGTCAAACAAAGCAGAAGATGATGCATTAAATGCTCTGCTCTTGTTGTCTTCAACCAGTGCTCCTGAGAAGCACTGTCTCCTGAAGTACACCAGCCGGCAATAGAGGAAACCAGAATGCTTCCATTGTTTAGTATGGATTTGACTTCAATGGTGCGAAGGACAGTGGAAAGAGACAGAACACGATGGTGTTGGAGGCAGCAGGAGAGAGAAATCAAAAGCATAATGTGGAAACATGTACAGTACAGAAAAGAGTGATGAAGTTTATTCGATTAGTTTTTTGTTCGTT
The DNA here is from genome assembly GCA_038496675.1 of Rachycentron canadum. NCBI lineage: Eukaryota > Metazoa > Chordata > Actinopteri > Carangiformes > Rachycentridae > Rachycentron > Rachycentron canadum. Next base: position 12,043,893 of record CM076648.1, read on the forward strand.
ATTTAAGAGACTGACGCTATGTTTAATTTACTTGTGTGGGTGTAAACTTGTTAAAATATTGACACATTTTTCATTTTAAACTTTCATTTCCGATTTCTTGAAGTGGAAAAGGAATTTAACACGTCTATTGCACAATAAAAGTTGGCCTGAGCCAGTTGACCCGTATTGGTGTGGCACAAAAATCTCTTAACCTGGGCACAAAACTAAAATGATCTCCATGGTAATGTGGCTGAACTGTCCCTTTTAAGAACCCATACAACATGTTCTGGTCACAATTAAGTTTACTAAGTGTTAGAGTAAGTGTTTGGCAGGTGCCCTCAATACCACAGAAAAGGCAGAAAAAGAGCTGACTTGAGAGGATTTTGTCTCTATTACTAATGCCACATCAAATGTTTATGTTATGATATAAATTTCCTTTGACCTACTTAAGAGGAACACAGAATAAATTATCCTCGTCTCTGCAATGCCTTACTCATGGTGTCTGTTGGTTGCTCTGAGGACATTGCTTATCCTTACCTCTACTGGCCAAGTCAAAATTATAGACAAACATAAAAGAGGCATTAAGAAAAAGTAATCACTGCATTTGGTTTGCTTGAACTGCAAAAAATTAACAACATCAGGCTGATAGTCAAAGCACTGCCACCAGTTGTGTGTTTGCAAAATATTGTAGTTCTTTCCAGCTGCCACTATTTTAATGTTGGGAAAACAATAAATTAAAGTGATGTGGAAAAAATTAAGAAAATGCTCATAAATAAATATAAATAAAATATTGTCTTCAAACAACAAATTTAAAGTATAAATGTAGTGAAAGTAGAACATGAGTGAGATTTCATATAAAGTTAGGCATCACAGATTTGTTGTCCATACATGTTAACAAATATTTGTTTGACATGATCAGATCACCGAGGAAATGATTAATGACTAGATGACCTGTTCTGCAAAGGATAAATACAATCTACAGTGAAGCTCCTTGTAAAGACTGCACAGTTTTGTTGATCTACAACATCTAGACAACGTGACACAACACAGGCTGTGTGATCCTAGGCTAGACACTGATGGAGGCCATGGGATTTTCTGAAGTGAGGAGGGCATTCTCGACTTGAAAGTACATCTAGCACAAAAGTTGTGTTGTGTTAAGATGACAACAACATGTCCTGGAGGTGTATCTAAAGATGAGCGTCTTGGGCTTGCCTTGTTGTACAGACAAATTTTCAGGCTTCACTGACTTCACAGTGAGCCACATAGTAAGGCAAGGGTACCTGGGAGCCACACATTTGGTGTCTCTCTCTTTTTTTTTTTTTTTACTCTTAAGAAGACGATGGATGAGAAGAGTGTGCTGTATTTGGTACTGTGTTACATCTAAGGAGCATCCATTGTGAATTTCAATTATTTATGTTGTGCAAAAACATTTAAGTTCCACTTAAATCTTAAAATGAATTATTTTGTGAAAATGCTGGAGATAACGACTGTTCATTTATGGATCTGTGGATGAAGACATCTGTGCTAAGCTATAATTCATAAAACTAATTCATTTGATATGGTTGATATATTTTAAGTTTTAGAAATTTGTGTCAAACTGTTTAATTTTACTGATTCTCTGTGCAAAGTTGCAAGCCTAGGTTTGAAATGCAACACTTCCAGTATGGTGAATGGGAGAGGTGACAAGAATAAGAGATATTTCTATTATTATGCAATTGCTACAGCTTTCCTAAAGGGACCCCCTAACAATATTCCTTTTACACTGCGCTATCCATCACATTAATGAATGGCAGTAACTTATCCTGGGACAGCACTGTGACACAGCATTTAATTACAACGCATGTCTAATTGAAAGACCCTAGGAAAATAGTGTGATGTCTCTCTGGCTGTAGCAGGGTTAAAAAACTTAATTAATTATGAGGCACCTCCCTCCCTCTTTATTCTGAGTCACTGGCGTCCCTGCCTCAGTGAGCTGATGACATTTTCAGCCTCCCTTTCATCCTTCAGAGAAATGAATGGCGTGGCAAGAGCGTTATCAAATGAGCTGTAGAGCCAGCCAGTGAATATGTCATTGAGTGTGACTGCTCCCTGAGTGAATTGTGATTTATCTGTGTGGCTCCCTCGTCATGTTAACTGACTTGCTACCCACCACCCCTCACCCCCACCCTGTAGTTGACAGGCTCAGTAGATCATTTGGGGGGGGGGGACTCTAGGTGAGGTGCTGGCTAATGTAGTCTAAGACCCCCCCCCCCCCCCCCAAAAAAAAAAAAACCACCCCGT